>SJYQ01000330.1:2499078-2525681 GCA_006410935.1 Redunca redunca | reverse complement strand
GCCTTGTATCAGTGTCTTTGTTGGACTCAGTTATTACTTCTAATGCTTTAGCTATAAGTTCTTTTGGATTTTTCTTCATGATAGTATTGAAGAACTATGTGTTGCATTGAAGATACCAAAAATGAGGAAACAGTGAGACTCCCCGGTTAGACTCCCCGGTTACAGGACGACATACCTTTCTNACAGTGAGACTCCCCAGTTAGACTCCCTGGTTACAGGACGACATACCTTTCTTTCTTTCTTTTCTTTTCTTTCTTTCTTTATTTTTATTGTTTTTTTTTGAGAGGGAAACATATAAGTACAGATCAAATTACAATAACTATAAGGAAATCATATTACATATTAATAAAAAAGCTGTGACAAACCTAGACAGCATATTTTAAAACAGAGACATCAGTTTGCCGATAAAGATCCATATAGACAAAGCTATGGTTTTTCCAATAATCATGTATGGATGTGAGAGTTGGACCATAAAAAAGGCTGAGTGCTGAAGAATTTTTGCTTTTGGATTGTGGTGTTGGAGGAGACTCTTAAAAGTCCCTTGGACAGTAAAGAGATCAAACCAGTCAATCCTAAAGGAAATCAATCATGAATATTCATTAGAATGACTGATGCTGAAGCTGAAGCTCCAATAATTTTGTCACCTGATGTGAAGAGCCAACTCATTGGAAAAGACCCTCATGCTGGGAAATATTGAAGGCAGGAGCAGAAGGGACAACAGAAGATGAGATGGCTTGATGGCATCACTGCTTCAATGGACATGAGTTTGAGCCAGCTCCAGGAATGATGAAGGACAGGGAAGCATGGCATGCTGCAGTCCATGGAGTCACAAAGGGTCGAACATATCTTAGTGACTGAACGACAAGCTTCATAAACCCCTTTGTGAACGTGAAAGTGAAACTCTCAGTCGTGTCCCACTCTTTGTGACCCCATGGACTATACAGTCCATGAATTTTCCAGGCTAGGATACTGGAGTGGGTAGCCTTTCCCTTCTCCAGGAGATCTTCCCAATGAAGGGATCAAACTCAGGTCTTCTTCATTGCAGGCAGATTCTTTACCAGCTGAGCCACAAGGGAAGCCCAAAAATACTGGAATGGGTAGCCTACCCCATCTCCAGCAGATCTTCCTGACCCAGGAATTAAACCAGGGTCTCCTGCATTGCTGGTGGTTCTTTACCAACTGAGTTATGAGAGAAACCCCATAAACCCCTTTGGTATATATAAATTCATACATAACTTTTAATATTGATAGTACTGTACTCCCTGTGATATCATCTTTTGCCTTCTAATATATTTACCAAATAGCAGTTAATATTTACTTATTGCCTAAATGTTAAGAGGAAAAGATAAAATCTATCAGGTTGGCTCTCTTTGCATAACAGGCCATCTTCTTTTTTTCCCCAGTGTTTTTTAAGTATTTTATATGACTTTACTGTTCTTAGAGGTGTTTAATCCCATTTCATAACAATGAAAAAGAGCATGGAAAGACGTATTGTTCGGATGTTTTAACTAAGGTTAAGTGAGACTAGAGAGTCTGCTGGAGACATCCTGATAATTATCACATTGCCTGTTATGGTGGTTACCACATCAGTCTGCCTCATGCCTCCTCTTCACAAAATTTCATGTGCTAGTTCTTTACTCAGTTTTAAATAACAGCAATAAACAGCTATTTCTCAGAAACAAGTGACTGGAAACTAACACTTGGCAAATTCATGGCTCAGCTTTAATTCCCCCCTCCTTTTCTTTTTATTAACTAGACTGCTATACTTAAAATTAAATCCTCTCCTGGGCTCACAGCTGATATTGCAAACACTGCTAATTGGACAGACTGAAGTGTGAAACTAAATATATATGTTGTCATTTTACTCAACAGTTTCTGGAAAATGTATCGCAGGTAAATCAGCAGGCGTTAGCAAAGCTTTCAGGAAAGTAAACATGAGCATATTAAACCTCATGATGGATATGTTTTCCTGCCAGAGCAAAGCAAGCATCTGATTTTTGTAACCATTACTGAAGCAGCATAGATTTGTCATTCTGAAAACAAGTGGGGCTTTTACCTTACACAATTTTGAATGTTTTGATTGATTTTTGGATAACAGCCTTCCCAACCTTTCCCCCCCCTCCAGCATTTTGTCTTTTCTGATTGTCCCAAAAGGAGTGCCAAATATCTCCTATTAAGTTATTTCAATATGTAGTTTTAAATGTATTTCATTGTGTTGATTATACAGGAGGAACTTGTGAAACATGTTTTTAATGGCCAAAGCAACTGGATATTTCACATTGTTTTTCATCCTGGAGCCTCAGTGAGATAGAAGCATTGGAAATCAGGTAACTAAATACTTAAATCGGACATGATTAAATGACTGAGCAACTAAGCACAACACAGCAGATACTTAGAAAAGAAAAACCTCATTAGAGTTTCTTTGGGACCCAGGGTGATATCTGCTTATGTTGCAGAAACCAGTACTCCAGAACCCAAGTGTCACACTCAGAGAGTTGAAGAACTCTGATTTATTATGCCAGTGGGCCCAGAGGAGTTAACACTCCAAGGTTTGAGCCCCAAACAAAGGGGTTACAAAGTTTTTATACCCAGACAGGCATGATTAAGCAGGTTTGCAGGGGTTGGGTGACTTCAAAGAGCAGGACAAGGGTGAGTGAGATAAGCTCCAGTTCCTAGTATTATAAGTCCCCACTTTCTGAGACTACGTGACGTACATGATCCAGACTTTGCAAGGA
This sequence comes from Redunca redunca, assembly GCA_006410935.1. Classification (NCBI taxonomy): domain Eukaryota; kingdom Metazoa; phylum Chordata; class Mammalia; order Artiodactyla; family Bovidae; genus Redunca; species Redunca redunca. The sequence goes on along the minus strand of SJYQ01000330.1, from coordinate 2,522,946 downwards.
GCAAGCTGAGTTACAGAGGCAGAAGGAGCAGGAGGTTATGTAAAATTTTAACATTTTATCTTCATTATCTCCCTCTTGATGCTTGTATCACTCATTGTCAGTTCAGTTCAGTCACTCAGTCGTGTCCCACTCTTTGCTACCCCATGAATCGCAGCATGCCAGGCCTCCCTGTCCATCACCATCTCCCGGAGTTCACTCAGACTCACGTCCATCGAGTCTGTGATGCCATCCAGCCATCTCATCCTGGGTCGTCCCCTTCTCCTCCTGCCCCCAATCTCTCCCAGCATCAGAGTCTTTTCCAATGAGTCAACTCTTCACATGAGGTGGCCAAAGTACTGGAACTTTAGCATCATTCCTTCCAAAGAAATCCCAGGGTTGATCTCCTTCAGAATGGACTGGTTGGATCTCCTTGCAGTCCAAGGGACTCTCAAGAGTCTTCTCCAACACCACAGTTCAAACGCATCAATTCTTCGGCGCTCAGCCTTCTTCACAGTCCAACTCTCACATCCATACATGACCACAGGAAAAACCATAGCCTTGACTAGAGGGACCTTAGTTGGCAAAGTAATGTCTCTGCTTTTGAATATACTATCTAGGTTGGTCATAACTTTTCTTCCAAGGAGTAAGCGTCTTTTAATTTCACTCATTGTAGAAAGCATCATTTCACGTTTTGGTTGGACATTCAGAGCTCCCCATCATTTTGGGGGCTATATTGAGCTATTATCATTTGTAACTTTATGGATTCAATTTAGGAGGTTATGAACTGGGTAATGGCATTGAGAATACAAGGGCCTAACAAGAGCACCACAAAGAACATGAAGAGAGGACTGGTGAAAGGGAGAAGCCACAATGCCCAGCTCCAAATATTGTTCCAATTACCCCAGGAATTTGCTAGTTCCTCTCTCCTTTTCATGATTCATTCCCTTAGCTATTGGGCCATGTCCCTGACTATTCCTAATTGGTTTATATAAAAGCAGCACTCTTCGTTCAAGAAGAGATAGAGTCCTCCCTTTTCAGCTGTCAGTAGGTCTAGACCCTCTCCTATTCTGTAAAACCTCCTCAGGCAGAGAATCTAGTTGGTCCTATAAGGCCATGAAAAATTTGGCTACTCTCTCTACATCCTCTATGAAGTCCTTGGATAGTGTATGGTAGAAGGTAGTTGATGAAGCAATTCTTCCTAGTCCCATACCTATCCCAGTTGTAATTCCCAGACCAGCTAAGTAGGTGTATAAACTGGATGGCTCTTTATGACTGTGTATGTGCCCACTCATCCTCCCATAAACACAGTATGGTGCCACGTCTATCGAGGCCTTTTCTTTGTTTGTGTGACAGATGCTTACTTGCAGACAGAGGTCTACCAGTCAATTAGATGGGTATCTGCACCTTAGCTTTCCTCAATCTCCAGATGAGGTAAAGTGAGAGTTTGGTTGTTAGGGACAACATTCATCTGGAGATTGAGGAAAGCTAAGGTGCAGATACCCATCTAATTGACTGGTAGACATAAGTAAAGCATCTGTCCTACAAACAAAGAAAAGGCCTTGATGGGGGCAGCACCATATTGTGTTTGTGGGAGGATGAGTGGGCCACTCACCTTTTAAAGTTTGATTACATTTGTCCCTGGCTAAACTGCCTACAGGTTCACTTCCTCCATCATTTATAAAGCATTCTGGAGCCTTTTAGCCTTAAGATAAATTGCCCTTAAGACTGGCCCTTGTAAGGGTAGATCTATAGGAGTGCCCATGGCTGCTGTATTATTCAATGGTACTGGTGTAACTGAGTACTATGGAGCTCTCAAGGATAAGCAAAGCCAGCAATCCCTGGCCAGCTGAGAACTGATGTCACTAAGAAGGTGATGAGTTGCACTGAGAACCTGGTATAGATGAGGGTTTAAGGGGGAGTTAACTCTGTAACCTGGGCCATATTGCTATTAGGCAGAGCGTCATTTTTTTAGGGCCAAGTTGGTCCGTGATTTCGTTTGTCTGCATTATTGTCCCTGTCCAGTAGTTTGTTTGTTTGTTTGTTTTTCATTTATTTGGAAGATAGACACCTGTCCTAGGCTGTAAAATCTGCATGGCATCTGGGGGTACATGGAGGCACAGGGGCATGATGGCAACACCATGGTGTTGGAATACCACCTAGGCTTTGGATCCTCTGGTGGGAGAAAGGTAGTGGCAGCAGGGGGCATAACTGAAAAATATTTTTGGCACCCAGGCCCCTGGATATATATTGCATGGTTATAAAGGCAGTAGGTGATCGACCTATAGGATTGGCTATCTATACCTTGTTCTAGCTGATGGTTAAGTAAGTGATTTTCCAAGGGTTGACTGTAATGTCGACAGGTGTGTGATGGATAAGGAACGACGGCATCTGTTTCAGAAAGGGACACCAAAAGGCTGTAAAGCAGCCTGCACATGATAACCGAACACTAGCAAATGGTTTTCTCCCCCTCCTTGGGTTGTCACAGCTATAGCAACTGAGCCTATCATGAAGGGGATCAGCTATACTGAGAGCGATTTAGTTAGTAAGGCGAATGGATCATAAGAGATATCTAATAAGAACGAGGCTTCCCAGTATGGTCAGATAACAGACAGCTAACCACAGCTTCTGACTCAAATCCCAGTCCTGGGGTGTGACTGAAGCTAGTCCTGTAGCGAAGAGCATAGCAATAATACCAATCAGGGATAGAGGCCAGGGTTGACAATGAAAATCCATTGGTATTTTGATAGCCAGATCCTCAAACTTCCACCATGAGTTGACCAGCCAGCTGTTGGAGTGTGGCTGGAACAAGGCTGAAGAATCCTCAAGCTTCTGCCGTGTGTTGACTAGTCAGCTTCCAGAGGGACTAGAGCAGGGCTCAGTGTCCTTTGTGGATGAGGGCCATTGCTTTTGGAACCAGATCTTGAGGGGATTTTCAGGGTCCTGAACTGCTTTCCAGGTGTTCTCATCACAGTAAGCTGCTGCCTTCTTGACTCTGGTGTGGTGGACCTAGGGATAATGCCTGTAACTTTAACAGCAGTTGGGGTTGCCAGGACGACCATGTGAGGGCCTGTCCAAACTGGCTGAAGTGGTTCTTTTCTCCAATCTTTAACCCATACCTCATCTCCTGGCTGATAGGGGTGAACCCAATTGCCCAAAGAATGGGTGTCCTTTCCAAGGTTTCTCGGGAGACATGGTGGAAGACTTTTCCCAGTGCCTGAGGATGTTGGGACATCTCCAGGGCAGCTAGTCGTTGGGGGTTTCCCTTGAGTTTTCCTATTACTGGGGTCATTCTCCCATATAAGATCTCAAAGGGAGAATAGCCTGAGGATCTCAGAGTGCATTGGGCTCAAAGTAAGGCCAAGCGTAACATGTCGAACCAAGATAACTGGGTCTCCTGACAGAGTTTAGCTAATGTAGTCTTGAGGGTCTGATTCATGCATTCAACTTTCCCTGAACTCTGTGGCCTGTAAGCAGTATGAAGCTTGCGCTGCCTGTTTTGGATGAAACTGCTTTCGTCAGTGAGCAGTTCCAGTTCTGGGCTCTGGAGGGGAATGTCTGTCAGGTCCAGCCTGCTCGAGGAAATTTCATCTATGACCTCCTCACAGTTACAAGCGGAGGTTCCCACTTCCATAGGTAAAAAGTGGCAGGGTTCAGAATCCGCAGTCTAGAGTTGGACCCATGGGTTTTCGCAAAGCAGACTTTGATAGTCAATTATCCTGGAGTTGGTCAGTCACTTATGCCCCTGGCTGTTCATCAGGGCACTAACAGCATGGGGAACATTTACATTTATATTTTGTCCTTGAATAGGCTTATCTGCTTCCCTGACCAAAACCGCAGTGGCAGCTAATGCCTGGAGGCATGGCAGCCACCCCACGGCCACTGGATCCAGTCGTTTGGACAGGTATGAGACCAAGCTGTGCCATGGCCCAACTGCTTATGTGACGATCCCCAGTACACTATGATTTTTCTCATGTACAAAGAGCTTAAAGTCCCGTGTCACATCTGGCAGCCCTAATGCTGGAGTGCTGCTCAAGAGTCTCTTATCTCCTTGAAGGCCTTTTCCTGTTCAGGTCTCCACTCCAAGGGGTCCTTATTGGACCCTGCTGTGGCTTTAAACAAAGGCCTGGCAATTTCAGAGAAACCTGGTATCCAGATCCGGCAGAATATGGCAGCTCTGAGGAACTCATGGACTTCTGTTTTGGTGTTCCGCTGAGGTATTGAACAGATATCTTGCTTCCTCTCATGTCAGAGCACCTGATGCCCTTTTGAGATGACAAACCCCGAGGTACTTGACCTCCTGTCTGCAGATCTAAGACTTTTTCCATGACACCTTGTACCCTACGGTGGAGAGTAGAGCCAACAGGGCTTTGGTGCCTCTCCAGCAGTCCCCTTGGTTGGGACTGCTTGCAAAATGTCATCCACGTGATGGATTAGGAAGCAGATGAAAGTTTCTTTGGGAAAGGCAGCAAGGCCTGGAGCCAGGGCTTCACCAAACAGGGTAGGTGAGTTTTTCAAGACTTGTGGCTGTCAGGTCCAAGTCAGCTGCTGGGAGCCAGCATGAGGAATCCCACCTGTGACAAGGTAATGTGGCAGAGGCCTGATGGGCAAGGTGAATCAGGCCTCAGGGTTTCCCCCTGGAATTTCTTGTGCATCAGTTCAGTTCAGTCACTCAGTCGAGTCCGACTCTTTGTGACCCCATGAATTGCAGCACGCCAGGCCTCCCTGTCCATCACCATCTCCCGGAGTTCACTCAGACTCACGTCCATCATGTCCGTGATGCCATCCAGCNCATCCAGCCATCTCATCCTGGGTCGTCCCCTTCTCCTCCTGCCCCCAATCCCTCCCAGCATCAGAGTCTTTTCCAATGAATCAACTCTTTGCATGAGGTGGCCAAAGTACTGGAGTTTCAGCTTCAGCATCATTCCTTCCAAAGAAATCCCAGGGTTGATCTTCAGAATGGACTGGTTGGATCTCCTTGCAGTCCAAGGGACTCTCAAGAGTCTTCTCCAACACCACAGTTCAAACGCATCAATTCTTCGGTGCTCAGCCTTCTTCACAGTCCAACTCTCACATCCATACATGACCACAGGAAAAACCATAGCCTTGACTAGACGGACCTTAGTCGGCAAGGTAATGTCTCTGCTTTTGAATATACTATCTAGGTTGGTCATAACTTTTCTTCCAAGGAGTAAGCGTCTTTTAATTTCATGGCTGCAGTCACCATCTGCACTTGTGCATGTACCCCCAAAATAAGCATCTGCCTGCCTTATTGTACTTTTTCACTCTTCTAACACTCTCTTGAAAAAGTTAACTCAGGGCTTTAGTCTTCTGCATTTAAAAGGGATGTTTCAGTTCAAACCCCCTCTGATAGCTCTCTAATTTGCCTAACAGGTTCCCCTGGACTTTTTACAGCTTGTAAATTGCTTACAGCCCCCAACCGCGAAAGGCACAAAGTTTAAAACATCTTAAAGATACAGAGCCTTTCTAAAGAGCTAAAAATCATATTGGTGACAGGATTTCACTGTTGACTCAATGATTGCTGCCAGGCCTCCATATCCTTTATCTTTTAGGCACCTGGGAGGATGTTAATCAATGTAAATGGGATATGGAAAAAGATATATAATAGTTTTGATGTTAGCAACACGAATTTTGAGTTAATTACTTTTCTTTTGTTATAAATCATTGTATTCCCTTTTCCTTGTTATAAATTGTTGTATCCTTACTATGTAAGAATGTAACTTTATTTAGTGCTTTCTGAGAGTGGCACCAGACTTTGGGAAGATCGACACAAGTAAGTCTTCTTCTGGCTGACAAACATTTATCAGAAAAAAAGACTGTAAAATGTTAATTGACCCTTTTGGCCAGAAGATGATGTAAATCACCTAAGACTTGTATATACAATTAAGTATGCAGAGAGAAAAGCCTGGTTTTGATAAGAGTCTGGGCTGCTAATGCTGCATAATTTTGTATTACCCATTGATCTCTATGTACAATCAAAAAGGTATAAAAGGCCTTTCTAGACAATAGAGGCTGGGCAAGTCATTGGAAGGACTGGTTTCCCCCGTGTCTCCTCTTTACTCTATTTTCTGGCTGAATTCCCATCTGGGGCGTGGAGGCTCGCCATGTGTACTTACTTGCCTTGGCTTCTAAGATCCACGAGAGAGGGAGCCCAAGGTGGGGCACCCTCCGATATTCAAGAGGACGCCAGCGGCCTTATGTAGATGGTGCAAGTTCCTTGTCTGGAACTTTATTGGCTTTCCATGTAAACCAAGTTATTCAGCCTCTTTTCTCCACTTAATTTTCCTACTACACTATTTCTTCCTAATCTAATCTTATATTTCTAATTAAATAAATAAATAAGTTTTTCTTCACCCATGCCATCCCCGCTTCGAATTACCTTGGATCCACCGGGGCTGGACCCCGGCAGTTAGCTGTGTCTTTCTCCCAGTGTGTGGGTCTTCCCATTCAAAGGCAAACAAGGGCTGGCTGGCTGTTGACAGCTGGTGGCAGAAGAATGGGTCCTTGAGATCGAGGCAGGTGAACCAGCTTTCTGGAGGGAGTAAGAGACTCAGTAAAGTGTAGGGATTTGGGGCCACTGGATGCATGGTGTTTACTGCATCGTTGACAGTGGAGGGGAGGTCCTGGACAGGGCGGTAATCATTCCCTCCAGACTTTTTGACTGGTAAGAGCGGAGTGTTTCAAGGAGACTGATGTTCAGTTAGAATCTCGGCATCTCACAGGCGCTGGATGTGATTTTGAATTCCCAGGCATGCCTCTGTGTTACTGGATATTGCTTCTAACAGGAGTGGCTCCTGGTCTCAGGTCCACTATAATAGGGGCATGTTTTTTGGCCAACATGGGGGCCCCTTCTCTGCCCAGACATCAGGGAATTCTTTTAACAGTCTGGGGGGATTTATTTGTTCCCTCACTGAGGAATAGAGATGCCATTCATCTTCTCTGGGCATGGTCACAACCATCATCAGAGCCAGTTGTCTCCCCAGGGTGAGACAGGCTTTCTGGGGCAAAGGTGATTTGTGCCCCCAGCTTTGTCAGTAAGTCTACCCAGCAGGGGAGTGGGGCATTCCGGTAAGCAGAGAAATTCATGAGTCACCAGATGGCCCCCTAGCTGACATGAACAGGCCTTGCAAAGTGAGCAGGGTGCCACGTCCCCTGTGGCCCCAACAATAGTTGCTGTTTGGCCTGTGCGGGGAGCCACAGGTGTGGTTACCACAGAGTGCTCAACTCCAGTATCCACCATAAAAGTCACTGATTGGCCCCCTACTTTCATAGTGACTGTGGGATCCCAGGGGCTCAGGATCAGGTAGCCCAGTCTTCCCTAGTCTGATTCTGCTCCGGCCAGGCTGATAAGGTTTTGGATGGCTGGTCCAGGTTGGTACCTTTCTTTGTTGGGTTGACTGAACTTCTTCGACCCTTTAGATATCCCTCTGTGATGCGGGCACTCATTTCTCCAGTGTCTGGTCTCTTTGCAGTAGGCGCACTGGTAGTGGCGTAGTGGTGGTCTCTTCTTAGTTTCCACTTTCCACAAGGGAACAGTCTGTTTCACTTGATCTGAGCTCCTCAATGCTGCTGCCAGCAGGGCTGCTTCCTGTTTCCTTTTTTAATCTGCTTTTCATTGGGCTTCAAGGTCTAGGTTCACAAAGACTTTATTTGCTACCTCCAGGAGCTATGTGGCACTGATTCCAATGAAACCTTCCAGCTTTTGGAGGTTTTATTGGATGTCTGCACAGGATTGAGCCACAAAGGCAGCATTAATCATCCGTTGATCCTCGGGTGTCTCAGAGTCGAACAGGGTGTATGTCTGGAGCTCCTCACACAGTCCTTCATAGAAATTGGTGGGAGTCTTATCCACTTTTTGGATTATTACTGTAATTTTGGACATATTGATGGGCTTTTTGGCTCCCGCTTGAAGTCTATGTAGAAGGGCATCACGGTAGTGACCCTGGGTTTCTTGTCCTTCTCTGGTATTGAAATCCCAATTAGGTCTCATCTCTAGCATCATTTCTCGTGTCCATCTATCTACATATAAGACCTCTGTGGGACAGGTGGTATGCCTCCTCATTTGTCTCGGGCCCCTCTGCTCCAACTTAGCTGAGCCACCAGTCCTGTGGCTCAAGGGGCCAGCGTGGCTGGAATCTTGCTGGGGCTTCCAGAAATGTTGCAGAAACCAGTACTCAAGAACCCAAGCACCACACTCAGAGAGTTGGAGAATTCAGGTTTATTATGCTGGTGGGCCCAGAGGAGTTAACACTCCAAGGTTTGAGCCCCGAACAAAGGGGTTACAGAGTTTTTATACTTGGATAGGCATGATTAAGTGAGTTTTCAGGGGCTGGGCAATTGTAAAGAGCAGGACAAGTGTGAGTGAGATAAGCTCCAGTTCCTAGTATTGTGAGTCCCCACTTTCTGAGACTATGTGACCTACATGATCTAGACTTTGCAAGAAGCAAGCTGAGTTACAGAGGCAGAAGGAGCAGGAGGTTATGTACAATTTTAACTTTTCCTCTTCACTTATGTAATAAGATTTTCTTTTCCAAAATTTTATAACTACATTCAACTTCCAGTTAGGCATTATTGATTAACTTTTAATTTAGAAGAGAGTCAAGTTAAGGATAATGTTAGTTTTCTCCTCATGACAATCTTGATTCATTTTCTTCCACCTGTGAGAATAAATTTTATAAAAGGCAACATCCAGGTACTCTTGATTTCTGGCTTCCACATGGATTTGACCAGTGACATGTACTACCAGAAGACTAGAAAACAGAAGGAAGAGGCTGGATATTTATTTCTTTTTCTCCTTTATATCAGGTCACAGTTATGTCAGTTGTGTTCATCTGTGCAAGACTTAGTCTTTTTGACAGACAGCCCCTTCTCTCAACAGACTCCAAATCACTGTTTCTTGCCCTTGCCCATTCAGCCATAATGGTACTAATGATCCACAAATTTGCTAATCTCTGAGCATCATTCCTCATTGGTTCTGTTAGCCTTGTCCACATATCTATAAATTATTCTTTCTTATACTCTCTTGAATTAAACTTTTGAAGATGAAATCTGTTTTCTGGTGGACTATTGAGAGAGAAAATAATTGGCAGCAAGGTTGGACTCAAGAATCAAAACCTCAAAATGGAATTCTGGGTTTTCTTTTATGTAATTGAATCACTGCATGGACAATATTGACACTGGTAATTGATATTACATAATGACAACAGATATTTTAAATAATCAACATTGGTGGCATCAGATGAAGAGTCAGTGGAGGGCAAGTCAATCAGAAGACAAGGGAAAAGTGGCACTTAAGAGTTTGCATTTGCTTTTTTCTGTGTATGATGGCTTTTTATCTAAATAAAATGATGAAAATGGAATATGAATGGCACGAGTGGACCGTGCTGGTCCATGCTCATTTTTATCTATATGCATTTTATTTGTCCTCTTTTCCACTGCCATGTGCTTTAGGAGGTTGTCTTCTACAGATTGTACCACTAAATATCTTTGCTACCTTGCTATTATATTAGTATTATCTCCCTCAATCAAGATTCATCTCTATAAGTTACCTTTCACTGAATTCTTTAAAAGTCTTTGTTGTGCTGTTTCCTGCCATGACACTGACTGATAAGAAAAACTCCCCAAAGTACTAAATGGAAGCACTGGATCTTCTTGACTTTGCTCTTTGTAAGTGACATTGTCTTAGGAGACAGGGAGTCTGAAGTCAAGTACTGGTTCCTCTTTCAAGGAATCTTCTGTGACTCTGTTTTGTTTACTGTTAGCAAAGAGCCCCTATTGTGTGAACTGCACCTTCATATCCAAGACTTGGTGTGGTATCTGGACAACAGGGGCCTGTTAGCATATGGACTTTATTGTTTTTCTGGGAACAACTGCAGCAAGCTGTTATACTATGAGATATAAAAATGGATATATATCATTTTCTAAAAATGGTGAGAAAGAAGAGAACACACTTAGAAATTAAGAGATAATCAAAACTTACATATCTTAGTTCAAGATACTGGATGACTATTGGTAAAGAGAAAAACGGATTCTGACAAAGGTGGAAGTTTCTTAAACTGTCCAGTTTCTGGGAAACATTTCAAGTTGCAGGAAAGGGAATAAGCTATGAAAAAGATAAAGACTTCCTTTCACAGTGTATGAGAATCATAATAGCTTGGGAGAAATCCACTCTGAAGCATCAGTGTTGGCTGCAGTGAAAAGAGCCAATAGTACAGAAGTGGCAGGAAGGGGACTGTGTACCATTCTTGGTATTTGCAGCATCAAAAAGAAACAGTCAACAAGGGCAGGTAACAGGTATAAGCTTGTAAAGACCTTAGAGAGAGAAATTTCTCATTAGTTTTAGTTTTAGTATCTGTAATACTGGTTGAGGGGTCAGAGTGAATACCATTGTGACTGTTAACACAATGGTTTGGTTTAGGGATTTGGTTTAGGGATTTTGGTTTGGTTTAGGGATTCTCATTAGAAAAGACTCTGATGCTGGGAAAGATTGAAGGCAGGAGGAGAATGTGATGACAGAGGACAAGATGGCTGAATGGCATCACCAACTAAATGGACATGAGTTTGAGTAAGTTCCAGGAGATGGTGAAGGACAGGGAAGCCTGGTGTGCTACAGTCCATGGGGTCACAAAGAGCTGGACATGACTGAGCAACTGAACAACAAAGGGATTCTGTTATACATATTGACCATTACAGAAATATATTGAACCACTACTGCGTGCCAGAATGTGTATGACACTTGGTATACTTTATTTCATTAATGCTAACAACTTTTTAAAGTATTTCTATGCTTATTTTATATATAAATAAACTGAATATGAGTAAATTTTATTAACTCACCTAAGTTACAGACCTATTAGGTCCACAAGTCCAGACTCAAAACTTATTCTCAGAAGTCTAGCTAGACTCAAAACTTATTCTTAGCATATAATCAATTCTCAACATTCTCACTGGCTAAGTTCCAATATTGGTCAGAGATTGTGTTTTAAAGGAAATTTCTTTCCTTTCCTATAATGTTTCCCTTGGGTTGTTTTAATATTTCATTTCTTTTTCTTTTTTTCTCGTAGCAACTATATGCATCTTCCATCCAAGGTGGAATGAGGACAACTTCAGAAAGGCTGAGGCCAACCCATAAAAAGAAATAGAGCAAAGAGAACAGAAAGTGAAAGATCTGACAATAGCTTAATAGCTTTTAGGCCGGATTCAGGCAAAATCCAGTTGGTTTGCATTGTTTTCTTCAGTTGGTCTCTGGTATGTTTCTGTCACCTGTGACAAAGGAATACCAACTGTGAATTTCTGAAAAGCTAATGATCATTATCTTGGGAGTCTGAAACATTAGCCTAATGACATGCTAATTAAGTTGGCCTCTTTTTGCTCATGGACTGGCTTTTGCATTGGTTTTATTCTTTAGATATTTCCTAGTTTATGCAAACAAGAAAACAAAATATATTTTTCTTTGTAATTATTGCCAAACACATATCTTATCGATAAGATACTTTAAAATATTTCCTGTGATTTACCACAGAACTCTAATATATTCCTAGGATTGGAATTCTTATGATTTTTTACCACTTAAAAACCTTTTATAGGGGATGGACCTTCTCTTCATGAAAATACCAAACCTGTGCCTAAGGCTTCACTCTCCAATTTCAGGCCTTACAATTGATACCTGATTTTTTTCTTCCTGTATCTCCGAATAGTATCTCCTGAATATCTTATTACATTTGTCCTTCCCCTTCTACTAGTCTCAACACATTCAAACTTTCTGTGGTATATTTTGGATGTGAGCCCATCTTTTTCAACTCAACTGCTATTAACTACTGTTCACTTTATATCTTTTGTGCATGCCATACCCAACTGGTTAAGTATTATTGCTCTCTGCCTTTTCTTCTCCTACTCCTGACTCTTACTCTGACAGTTGCTGTTTCCAGTCTCCTGGATCAACAATTATAACACATAATGCACTTTTGCCTCCATGCAATTCTTCCTAATATTCTGATAGTTCATTTGGCAAGGAAAAAAACATTATGGCTAGTCTTTTTTGCTAATGGAAGAGAAACATGACATTAACTTCTAAGATGGGTTTTAACAAAACATATTGAGGTTTTTTCTACCCCATCAACTTATGGACTAAATAGGTGTGTGTCTGTGTTTGTGAAAATAACTGATCTTCAAAAGGTTATGAATAAGAACTGGATCTGATAACACAAATTAAATATTCAATTTATAAACTATTCAGCTGGCTGTTAAGGAAAGTGTTGCCCAGGAAAATAAGGCAGTGTTATCAGATCCCAAAGTTATTATTTGTTAGGCCATGTAAAAGAATGTAGTTATAGGAAGAAAAAGTTAAACAAATCTTAAATCCCTTGTCCACATCTACTTTTTAAAGATTTAGGCTATGATAGAATAGCAGATAATTTTTCAAAGGATTACTCTATAGAGGGTAGGACTATAAGTCCTACTCCCTTTAAGCCAACCAAAAATTGAGGACTGGCTATCACCCCAAGCTTTATGAAAAGGGGTTTCACAGATACTGTCCAGAGGACTTGGTGTGTGTCTGCACTAATATCCAGATGTTAGTGGATCCATATACAATTCCACAAGGAAATGAAGGCATTAAGGGATAGGGTAATTCTTTGTTACCCAGTGAGCAGAAGTAGAGGTGGCTTTGCTGGATCAAACATGACCAAATGGGAGAGAGAGAGCCACCCTGCCTGCAATAACTTCTGAAGTGGAAATGATAGTCAAGTTAAGAACAGGGTGCATTTTAAACAGTTATAACAGCAACAGAAACAACAGTAAAAACAAAGAACTGAGTGAGGTCTTGCACAGATATTGGAACATGCAGTTTGTTGTTCCTGGTGGGGAACAAAGGAATCTAGGAAAGGACCAAAGAGAGAAGGAGTCATATTTAAACATCTGCTCTGCCCAGAAGGTACATAACCAGCATGAAAGAGAAAAACAAAAAATAGCGAAGCAAGAGCTTCTTCCATAATGTGGTTGGGTCTCATCCAATCAACTGAATGCTTTGAAAGGAAAACACTGGATCCTCCAAGGTAGAGGGGATTCTGCTTCCCGATGACTTTGAACTCTAGCTGCCATGTCAACTCTTCCCTGGGTCTCAAGCCTCCTGGGCTGTCCTGTAGTTTTCAGATTCGCTAGTACCCAAAATACAGTTAGCCAGGTCATTAAAACAAATTTCCCTCAGTCTATGTAGATGTATACATTGGTTCTATTTCTTTGGAGAAGCCTGACTAACATCTATCCAACTTCTGAACCTATTCTATTTTCTTCATCTGACCATGGATAGATGGCAGAAAATGAACCTGTAAATTTTTTTTTTTTTAGTTAACTTGATGAGGTAAGGAAATGGAAACATGAGAAATGGAAGAAGGACAACCTTCACTTTCTCCAGGTTCTCACTAATTAAAGGCCTCAAGTGATGGAGATGATATTTACTTTATATCAATTTCGATTAATATTTGGACATGGACCATTTTACAGACCAAAGTTCATTCAGAAAGAAAGTTTCTCTTATAAATGTACAGTTGGCTCAATTTTTAAAAATGAAATTCAGTTATGCAACTGGCATCTAAATTAAGAAACACAATGTTAGCAGTATAATTTCAAGGTTAGAAACAAGCAAAGTACATTTGCTTTCTGATTATAACCTATGATTCATAATTATTTAACAAAAAGATTGTAGAGTCAATATTTCCATCTGATTCTTCAAAAGGCAAAAAGAGCAAAGTGCATGCCCATGTGTGTTTTGGTGTATGTGTGTGTATTCAAATAATAAAATGCAAGCATTTAAATTGAGGATTTGATTTTATGCTTTATATCTCTTCTGATAATATATGCTACATGTTCAACATAATGTTCAAAGTGAATTCAAATATCCCTTATCACAATTTTTGCTAAATTCAAACATTTTTTAATTGCGGTTCATGGGGTCGCAAAGAGTCGGACATTACTGAGTGACTGAACTGAACTGAACTGAACCATTATTTCTCTCAGCCAAACAAAACATGTGTCAATTCAGTAATACAACTACTGTTAATTGAAGGCAGAAATTCAGTGCATAATTTATTTTCCTGGTTTTCATTGAATTGGCTTAATTGCTTGAATTGACATTGACATGAAATATCTTGTCACCATATAGAAATAGTCTCTTAATTTACAGATCAAGCTTTCTTTTTCTTATCCTAGATAGTATTGTTAGGGGAAGCACACTGATTGAGACTGCCCACCCTGGCCAGGCACCATAGTAACCATTTGCATGAGTTGTTTTATGACAGGAGATCCTGATGAGGAATACAGAACTAATAAGCCATCACCAACCAAAAGAGTTCAGGAAAGGTCTAAAGGAAACACCATGTGTCCGTCCACTTCCCAGAATCCCTCTCACTAGCATCCATCTTGGCTGAGCGATGCGTGTGCCACCAGGAAAGACTCTGAATTAGAATGATTGGCCAAAGACCACCTGGAAACTAATCCCATCACCATAAAACCTGACATTGCGAGCCACATGGCAGAGCAGTTCTGCTGGATTCCCTTACCCTACGGCTCTCCACCCGGGTGCCCTTTCCCAATAAAATCTCTTACTTTGTCAGCACATGTGTCTCCTTGGACAATTCATTTCTGAGTGTTAGACAACAGCCCAGTTTCGGGCCCTGGAAGGGGTCCGCCTTCCTGCAACAGTATTTAATAATTGTTACTGTGTGGTTTTCCATTGGTGTAATGTGATAATTAAAGTAATTAAAGAAAAATTGCTTTTTCAAAGAACAGAACACTATAATCCATCATAAATGAGTAGCAAGTGTCCACTATTTATTAATTGGTTCCCATAATTAATTATTTAATCAAGGTATGGCTTAAAATCCCTAACAACAAATTGAATTTCATGTCTACAAATATCTCACGCAGATTTAGGAAACATTTTCTAATAAATTTCTGCATATTTTTAAAAACCCCAAGCAAGTTTTGGATTGTGATTTTTTATTAAATTTAAGTCCCATAAAAAGGTAGCAAAGAATGAATCTGTAAATTGCCTATTAGTTAGCATAGCTCCAGGCACACAAGTATATTTATTAAATATTGTTTGGTAATTTCATGCTGGAAATGAGGAAATTAATAATATATAGCACAGTAATTGTGGCTTTAATATTTTTATAGAAAATAAATAAATTGAGTAGTAAAAATAACATTTACTATTATACAAATGTTTATGGAACACATTCATATTTTCCAGTTCATTTTCTGTTATTATACCATTTTACAGATGAAGAAACAGGCTCAGTAAGGTATTACCATTGCAGGATCCATGCTCTGTTCACATTATAATAAATGAGATAGTTTTATTTTAATTAGACATACTCACTATTGTTTCCCTAGTAGCAGAGCAAAGTAACAGATGCCTCAACTACAAAGGCTGCAGGATGAGGACAGGAGGAAAACAATTCCTAGCTTAAGGCATTGAATTAGCCCATTTCTACCTAAAACAATTACTCTGTTTACTAAATGCGAGTTGAGACTCAAATCCTAGCATTAAATGAATTCTGGTTAATTTACAAATTCCAGGGGGAAAAAATGGAGAAAATGTAGGAAATGTCAACCTGGTTATGGATTTATTCCTCTAATTTTTTTGCACCAATTGAAATGGGCTGGAGTTGTAATGGAATTAGCCCAGAAATGAGAATTTGCACAGTCTTAATTTACAGACACTGGTATAGTCCAGTCTGTAAAACTATCTTTCTTCTTCTAGTTCTGATTTATGTCTGGTCGTTAACGAGTATGGAACATTATGTTTCTAAACACACAGTTTTTTTCATCTAAGTTATACAACGAGACAGAAATTCATTGTTCTGTGGAATGCTTTTTTTAAAGGAATTGCTTTACAATGGTGTGTTGGTTTCCGCCATACACCAGTGTGAATCATATATATATGTCCCCACCTTCTTGAGTCTTTCTCTCACCCTGACTCTGTGGAATTCTTTACACTGTAATTTTATTATGAAGCAATTGGCTGAAGATATTAGGTACAGGTATTCTGCTAAATTGTATGTTACACCGTCAAAGAGGAAAATAGTAAAACTAGCAAGATAAATAGCTTAGCAAAGTGACATACATAAAATAAATATACAAATGCCCTTGAAATGTTAGAAAGTGTTAGTCGCTCAGTGGTGTCCAGCTCTTTGCAAACCCATGGACTGTAGCCTGCCAGGCTATGTCCAAGGGGATTCTCCAGGCAAGAATACTGAAGTGGGTTGCCATGCCCTCCTCCAGGGGATCTTCCCAACCCAGGGATTGAACCTAGGTCACCTGTATTGCAGGCAGAGCCTTTACCATCTGAGCCACTAGGGAGGCCCCAGATACTCATATATTCCTTGTGACTTAGATGGTAAAGAATCTGCCTGCAATGAGGGAGACATAGATTCAATCTGTTAGGTAGGTAGAACAGGGAAAAGGAGTCCAAAATGGTGGTGGCTACAAGACAAGGAAGGAAAAAACCCGTGAAAATGAAACAAAAGAAGGTCCGAGGACTGGAGTGAGGACCTCAGGTAAAACAAACAACACTCCTGGCTGGCCCAATTTACATAGGACAGGCTCAGGGAGAGAGAAACATATAAATAGAAGAGCCAAGATTAGCTCTCTCTCTCCCACGCGCTGGGGTGCTCTTCTCCTCGTGTCTTTAGATCGACATGCCCTCATGCCTCGAAGATGGATTTAGAGCTGTAACACTGAGCTGTAACACTGATTTGTCTTCTAAGAGCTATAACATGGTCTATCCAAGACCTGAGAGCTGTGACTCGCCGAGGGGGCTTTAACGTCCGTCACTCCAAATCTGTGTTGTGATGAGACAAAGAATCGAGGAACATACACTGGCATGACATCTATGGTGCCATGACTTGGATATAACCTGACTAAAACAACCGCCGCGTGGAAGAGGCCAAGCACAGCTGGAGCCTAACTCAGCGAAGCTCCTTTGGTAGAGGCGGAACTTGAAGAAAATCCAGCATAGGGAAAGGCCCATTGTGCTGGAAACCGGGACAGCAGAAAGCCCATGCGGCCCAGTCTCAGATCCCAGAAGACCTCCAGTTAAGGTAAGAGGTCCTCGCTTCCCTGGCTGGAGGGACATGCCTAACGAAATCTTAATTCCTTTACAATCTCTCCTTTCTTGTTTCCTTGAACCTCAGGCGAACAGGCGGGCAGCAGGGGGCACAAATGAGGGACTCTGGAGAGGCTACTCCTCAGCGTGTCCCAAAGGTGCTATCTGCTGAGCTCCAGTAGCTGTTACACAAGCCAGTGGGGATTCTTCTGTCCTTTCTCTTCTCTGTGCCAAGAATCAGACCAATGAAATGGTGGACACGGTCAGATATTTAGCAAATTTTCTGGTGGGCTATGAAGGGGATTCCTTGGCACGTTTTTCCCACTGCTTTTTCCTCCTGTCCTTCAGCTCTCTCCCGGGACTCAAGCCCGGCCAACACTAATAAAGCTCAGGCTATGAGGTCTCATTACAAAAATTCATTGAGAGTCAAAGCGATAGATAAGAGGTAGACTTGTTAAGATTCAGAGAAAAGGGCTGCACTCTACAGGGTACTGGCCATTGAATGCGGCCTGGCTAGGTTTTGCGAGTGGGGTGAATTCATATGCTAATGAATAAGAGAATCATCCCAGCCATTGGGGAACCACCCACTCCTCCATCTCTTTCACAGTGCCTTGGAGCTGTCCTGCCACTTTTGGGTGTGTCTGTTGGTTTATAGATTGGAGATTAAGGTTTACTTGAATTTGACTTGTCATCTTAGACCCAATTGATTTTAATTGGTTTACATTATACCCTTGTGCTATGTCATTCTTTCAAAGGTTGTTCCCTCCTGTTTCATGCTCTTTTCCTGAGCCCCATCCAGACCCACAAGGTTGCCTCTACAATCCTCTGGAGAGACAACCAGAAAACAGCTGGCCATGGAAGGGAAATACTATAATATCCAACCACTTAATTCTACCCAGCACTGGTCACGCCGGAGACCTTGGGAATGCCCAAACTCCAGTCCGGGGGTCCTAGGAGGTCATAACGCCTTGACCTGCCTAGGGATCTGGTCCTTGAAAGGTTACGCCTCAACCTGCTCAGGGATCCGCCAGTCCCAGGGGTCCCAGGAGGTTATCATGCCTCAACCTGCCCAGGGACTCAATTCTCGGGAGGCCTTCATGCCTCGACCTGCCCGGGGATTCAATCTCTAGCAGGCTGTCATGCCTCAGCCTGCCTGGAGATCTGCACCCTGACCTGGGGATGCCTGGCTCTCAGGTTGCAACAGTTCTGGGTAAGATAAAATTCAAAAAGACTCACCCCTAAGGAAGTCCACCCATGAAAATCGAAAGAGGTCTTTTTCTTTTCTCCCTGTCATGACTGTCTTTCAGATGGGAAATAACCAATCCACTTCCCGGCAGACACCCTTGAGATGCATCCTTGATAACTGGAAGCTGTTCGACCCTCTAGCTCTAAGGAGAAGTCGCTTAAAATTCTTTTGTGACACTGTGTGGCCACAGTATCCACTGGGGGATGAGAAACACTGGCCTGAGGATGGGGTTTTAAATTAAAATACCATCCTGCAATTAGAATTATTCTGTAAAAGACAAGGAAAATGGACAGAGATCCCCTATGTCCAAATTTTCTTTAGACTAAGGGATATAAAGGAACTCTGTCTTAAGTATGGGATTGTTGTATGCCCTAAAAGTGAGCCCACTGGGCAAATGGTGTTAGGCACCGGCAACCAAGAAAAGGAACCCCCTAGTGAAGGCTCACCTCCCACAGCTCCCGAGTTGCCTGGTGCTCCTTTCTTGTATCCAAACGTGCCTCCATATCCGAGAGAACCCCCTCCACAAAAGCCAGCTCAAGTACGTCCCTTAGTTGAAACTGGAGAATTTGGACCAACCCGGGTCCATAAGCCCTTCTCCGTCTAAGAACTAAGACAGATCCAACAAGACCTAGGAAGCTATACAGATGACCCAGACAAATATGTAGATACATTCCAACATATTAACTTGGGCTTTGACTTGATGTGGAAAGACATCATGGTCATATTTAGTCAAACTTTATCTGACCCTGAACATACTAGGGTCTTAAAGGAGGCCCAGAGGTATGCAACAGGGCTTCACATGTCCAGTGATAGATACCCAGTAGGGAAAACTGCAGTCCCCTCCTCTGATCCTAATTGGAATTATAATGACCCTGAGCACATCTGGGAAAGAGAACATTTTCTAATCTTTGTGAAGGCAGGACTGAGAGCAGCCCAACAAAAAGTAATTAGCTATGCACGGGTCTCAGCATAACTCAGGAGCCCAGTGAGAACCCCATTGCCTTTCTGGAAAGGCTAAAAGAGCACTCCAAAAGTTTACCAATCTGGACTTAGACTCTTACGAGGGACAGGTGATTTTAAAAGACAAATTCCTGTCCCAGTGTACATCAGATATCAGAATTAAGTTACAACAGCTACAACAGCAGCACCCCGCTGCCTCTTTAGATGAGATGGTCCAGACAGCCACCAACACCTTTTATAACAGAACAGGAAAAGGAGGCCAAGGCCCAGGAGAAGGAGAGAAAGAAAGAGACAAGGCATGCCCAGATGCTGGCCGCCCTCCAGAAAAGCCCTATGGCAAACCCCGAGTCCTTCAAGGACAAGGCATGAGACAAATGCCTGATCTGTAGACAGGTGGGACATTGGGCCAAAGAGTGTCCAAACCATGACAAGTCTCCTAAAACAGCTTGCCACAAATGCCATCAACTGGGATATTGGGTGGCACTCTGCCCTTGGGACCCAAGAGCCTCAAGGTCAAGTGCCAAGCCTACCCTCATGATGGTTCAAGAGGACTGAAACGGCTGGCTCCAGCCAGCCCACCTGTCACAGATAACCATCACGGGGCTGGAGCCAAGGGTGCAACTGGATATGGCAGGTAGGTCCGAGAATTTCTTGGTTGACACAGGGGCTACCTACTCTGTCTTGATCTCCTACTCCAGAGCCTTCTCCTCCCAAACCTGTACCATTTTGGGTGCTACAGGAAAAGAGACTACTAAAAGATTCACCCAAGCACTTCTTTGTTGCTGGGATGGACAAATATTTTCCCACCAGTTTCTAGTGGTCCCTGAGTGTCCTACTCCCTTATTGGGAAGAGATATACTCACTAAACTGGGAACCACCCTTGTGACGGGAAGTTTTTCAGCCCCTAGAGCCCTGCAGCTCCTGGTTACTACTGAAGAACCCATTACACCTTCAATAGAGAGGGACCAAAAACTATGGGAAGACAAAATTAACCTCCAGGTGTGGGACCAGGGGATTCCTGGACGAGCCCACCAAACTGAACCGGTCATCACTGTCCTCCGAGATCCCACTCGGTTTCCTAACCGAAAACAATACCCTCTAAAAAGAGAGGCTCGGGAGAGACTACAGCCTTTAATAAATAAATTCCTTGCTTGTGGGCTATTGGTCCCCACCAGTTCACCATGTAACACCCCAATCTTCTCAAAAAAAAAAAAAAAAAAAAAGATGGAACCTGGTGAATAGTTCAAGATCTCTGGATCATAAATAAAGCTATAGTCCCCCTCCATCCCACAGTACCCAATCCCTATGTAATCTTGGGAGAAATCCCACCCAGTGCCAAGTGGTTTACAGTCTTGGATCTCAAAGATGCATTTTTTACATACCACTGGCTAAAAAATCCCAATATCTTTTTGCTTTTGAGTGGGAGGCCCCAGAAGAAAAACACCAACGATGACTTGGCCAATATTACCTCAGGGGTTCAGAGATAGCCCCCACTTGTTTGGACAGGCCCTTAGCTGGGATCTCCTAGATATGGACCTGGGACCTAATGGGAAAATATTACAATATGTAGATGACCTACTAATCTGCTCTCCAGATGAAAAAAGTGCCCAACAACATGCAATTCAGGTTCTAAACTTCTTGGCAGAAAGGGGATATAAGGTCTCTCGTGCTAAGGCACAGATGGTCGAGACAAAGGTCACTTATCTGGGAGTTCAGATTACACAAGGGTCAGGAGGCTGTCCTCTGATCCGGTACAAGGAATCCTCCAGTTGCCTTCCCCCATGACTCGAAAACAATTGCGAGCTTTCCTGGGGCTAACTGGATATTGTAGAATCTGGATACCCAACTATGGTCTAATTGCCCAGCCCTTATATGAAAGCTGAAAGGGATGAGATGATTCAATCCCACTGATATGGGGAACTCCTCAAAAGAAGGCAGAGGCTACACTAAAACAGGCCTTAACTCAGGCACCTGCCTTGAGGTTGCCAGACCCAGAAAAAGCATTCCAACTTTATGTCCATGAAAGAGAGGGAATAGCCTTGGGAGTGTTAACTCAAAGGTTGGGATCTGAGCCCCAGCCTGTAGCTTACTTACCCAAAAAGCTCGATCCAACTACCCGAGGCTGGCCCCCCTGCCTTCGAAATCTTGCAGCTATTGCAATCATGATAGAAGATGCTTAAAAACTCTCCTTTGGGGGCAAATTAACTATTTTTACCAGCCACCAAGTAAAACAACTCCTAAATGGGAGAGGCCATTTATGGATGTCTGATCAAAGAATCCTCAGATATCAAGTAATTCTGATGGAAAATCTAGGCCTCACTATATCCCCTTGTGAGGTTCTTAACCCAGCCACCCTCCTGCCTACCCCCAAGGGCTCTCTCCGCTTTTACTCTTGTCTAGAAACCTTGGACCACTGGACAAAACCCCGAGAGGGATTGTCAGAAGATCCTCTGACCAACCCTGAGGAAATCTGGAACACTGATGGAAGCAGCTTTGTCTTAGATAGTAAAAGAAGAGCTGGGTATGCAGTAGTTTCCAGTTTTGAGACTATAGAGGCTAAACTTCTGCCACCAGGTACTTCAGCCCAATTAGCTGAGCTCATAGCCCTGACTTGAGCTTTAGAGCTGGGAAAAGGAAAAAGAGTAGCCATTTACACTGATTACAAGTATTCCTTTCTGGTGCTACATACACATGCAGCTATTTGAAAAGAAAGGGGCCACTTGACCACCCGAGGGTCCCAGATCAAATATGGTGATCAAATTCTTTGACTCTTGGAGGCAGTCCATCTGCCCACTGAGGTTTCAGTCTCCCACTGTAAAGGACACCAAAAAGGGAACACAGAAGTGGCACGAGGTAACCAAGCAGCTGATCAGGCAGCTAGGAGAACAGCATTACAAAACCATGACCTAATAGGGGTTGCCACCTTAGTTCCACAGACTAATTTGCCAGAAACTCCTTCATATACTGAAGGTGAGACTCTTAAAGCTAAGAGCGAGGGCTTTCAAGAAGATCATATGGGGTGGTTCCAAAAGGAGGGACTCCTTTTTCTGCGTGGGAACCTCCAATGGAAGTTGGTTAACTCCTTACATGCCACTACTCATTTAGGAGAAAAGGCCCCCCAAAGATTACTAGAAAGGTCCTTCCGAAGAACAGGCTTCCAAACAACTATAAGACAGGTGGTCTCCTCTTGTCCCACTTGCCAATTAAACAACCCCCAAGGAGCTCGAAGATCCCAGCTGGCCCAGCCCATCCAACGACGTGGGACCTACCCAGGAGAGGACTGGCAGATGGACTGGCAGATGCCAGTTTCTCAAGGGTATAAATAACTATTAGTCCTGATAGATACATTCACAGGATGGATTGAAGGCTTTCCCACCCGGACTGAGAAGGCTGAAGAGGTGATAAAAAAAACTGCTCCATGAAATCATTCCAAGATTTGGTCTGCCCAGGTCATTACAAAGTGACAATGGGACATCATTTACTTATAAGGTCACCCAAGGGGTCTCAAAAGCATTGGGAATTACTTATTATCTCCATTGTGTCTGGAGGCCTCAATTGGAGATGTAGAAAGAGCCAATCAATTCTTAAAATCACCGATAAAAAAGATAACCCAGGAGACCTCTCTAGGATGGAAGGAGGCTTTACTGATAGCTCTCCTCACCCGCATTGCCCCTAAGAAACAGCTTGGTCTTAGTCCTTATGAGATGCTATATGGGAGACCTTTTGTTTATGTCAATGACCTCTTCCTAGATCCAGAGGTTCAGACCCTCCAGTCTTATACCATAGCCATTGGGCCATTCCAACAGGATATATGCCTGTGGGTTATAAATCAGGACCCAAAAGATTCTAAGGAGTGACCACTATATGCTCCAGGGACTCAAGTCCTAATTAAAATCTGGAAAGATGGGTCCCCAAAAGCTCAACTCCAGCCCACATGGAAGGGCCCCTACCCTCTAATACTTTCTACCCCCACAGCAGTCAAGGTACCAGGACATGACACCTGGATTCACTACTCATGAGTCAAGCCATGGAAAAAAAACAGAAGACACTCAATACACCTGTGAGCCTCTGGGAGATCTCAGATACCTATTCAGGACTACCAATGAGTGCCATTCTTATGAAAACCCCCAAAATCTAGTTTCTGGGAATAAGATTTCTCAAGATAGCTCTAAAGAGCCAACACAGTTTGACAGAGATTGTACTCCAAAACAGACAGGAGATAGATCTTCTGATCCCTGAACAAGGAGGGACTTGAGCCATCCTGGCTATGTGAATTTAAAATTGACTAATGCTAGTCCTTGTTATGTTGTATTGATGATGCTTATGATTATTCTATGTACTGTCAATAGTCGAACCTGTTTTGTCTCTGCCCAGGTCAACAAGCTACAACATACAGTGCCAGTTCAACAAAGATGTGAAACTACAGCCGACCACAGAAAATATCACACACCCTTAGATGGTCACCACTATAAGGACTCTGAGGCTTGAGACTAACAAGAGGGGGAGGCCCAAAACCCCTTGCCATCCCAGTTCAGCAGGAAGTAGCCAAAAAGACCTCAAC
>SJYQ01000330.1:2467700-2491013 GCA_006410935.1 Redunca redunca | reverse complement strand
TGAAAATTTTCATATTAGTATTTTATAATATCAGATTACATAGTACCTTATTAAATTATGTCATCAAAATAATGAGTACAGCTGTTAAAAACAGTGTTAGGAGTAAACACAAGGGACTTGCCACTTATCTGGCGGGTGCAGAAAGGTAATTATACTTCTTGTTTTGCTACAATATATGATGATATTTTTTAAATTGGACCCTGATGCTAGGAAAGATTAAAGGCAAAAGGAGAGATTAAACATGGCAGAGAATGAGATGGTTGGATGGCATCACTGACTCAATGGACATGCCTTTGAGCAAATAGTGAAGGACAGAGAGACTTGGTGCTGCCATCCATGGGGTTGCAAAGAGTTGGACATGACTTAGCAACTGAACAACACGAGGCAGAAAATTAATATATCAAAAATATTTCATGGTAATTGTTACTTACTGTACTATAATCCCTCACTTTTAAAATTCCCAATTTTGACTAATCTCTCTCGTTGGTGTTTATGTGTGGTTGATTAACTTCTGAAAGTGCATGGTTGTACTTTCAACGTCTCATGTACTTGTGAATGTTTTTCCAGTGTAATTTGTGAAAAGTGCAAAATGAAAGTGTGAGTCGCTCAGTTGTGTCC
Source organism: Redunca redunca (assembly GCA_006410935.1). NCBI lineage: Eukaryota > Metazoa > Chordata > Mammalia > Artiodactyla > Bovidae > Redunca > Redunca redunca. The sequence goes on along the minus strand of SJYQ01000330.1, from coordinate 2,490,395 downwards.
AACTTTTGGGACCCCTTGGACTGTAACTCACCAGAATCCTCTGTCCATGGAATTTTCCAGGCAAGAATTCCCTTCTAAAGGGGATCTTCCTGACCCAGGGATTGAACCTGGTCTTCAGGGATAAAGCCTGTCTCTTGCGTTGCAGGCAGATTCTTTACCATCTGAGCCACAGGGAAGCCTTGTAACTTGTATACAATGGTTAATTCAGCTCTGTTAGGCCAAATAAATATATTTATTAAAAAAATATTTCCTTTCTGTAGCACTATAGAAGAAGAAGTGTTATCTTTTGACTTTAGGTGTTGCCATGGATATGTTTAATATACATTTCTTTGTAGATTCATTACTTTATCTTTCTGGATTATTATAAATACTTGGAATATATAAATATTCATACACATACTTCTACTTATTTTATATAACTTGTTTAAATCAACAGTGTAGCTGTGTTTAAGTTAATTCTGCTACATATTTAGTTATAGATGCTAATCTTTCTTGAGAGATGATACACTAAAGTGCTTTGGAGCACAGACTGCAGAGTCTGACAGCCTCAGGTTTAATCCTTTCTATATCAACATAGCAACTTTGATCTGAGGCAGTTGATCTCTTGGTGTTTTGGTTTTCTTGTCTCTAAATGGGCATGATAATCCTAACTCTCAGCCCTAAAGTTCTGTGAGGCTTAACTGAACTAATAAACAAATTTGTCCAGGGCAAGTTGACCGTGGCAAGCAGAATTTAAGCGACAAGCAGAATGGTAGTGTAAGCTTTAACTTTACTTCTTTGCCTCATGAAAACTTATTTTTTTCAAAATTATTTATTCCCTTCTTACACTGTATTCTTCTTGATCTGTTCTTGATGCCTCTAAGCTATTTTTTGAAGATTGAAATTTTCTCTCTGATTTGAATTTTTACAGTATCCAGACTTCTGTTTACTACCTTCTTTGAAGTTCTTAATTGGTAATTGTGTTTTTAATTTTTATGCTCTTTCTACACTTCAAATATTCCCTCTCTGTGAGTGTATGATTTATTTAAAAGTAACTGTATTTTCTCAAGCCCTTTGCATCATATGAATTTTAAATTTTCTTCAATTTAGAACTTGTTTGCAATAAATATTTCAAGACATAACAGTAGAATCTGAAGAATGACGCCCAAATGCCAGAAATGTCAAAGACTTACAATCAAGAGATATGCAAATGAAATTAATTAAAGAATGAACTGAGTCATAAAACATAAAACAATAAGAAAAGCAAAGAAATTAATGGACTTGCTGGCAAAATAATTAAAGCCAAGCTCCACAAGCTCCACTAAAACTTGGAAGTGAATGAAATGCTGGTGCAAATTCCAGTTAGTGGAATTTCTTGCTTGGAGAATCCCACAGACATAGAAACCTGGCAGACTACAGTTCATAGGTTGCCCAGAGGTGGACATGACTGAAACGACTTAGCATGCATGAATGCACTCTAGGCATATGCGATCTTAGTTACACAGTCAAGCATGGAACCATAGCTCTCTGCATTGGAAGCACAGAATCTTAGCCACTAGACTGCCAGGGACATCCCTCCATGTAGCGTTTTTGAGTGAAATTTATCTTTTCAAATTAGGAACTGTTAACAGAATTTAAGCAGAGTTTTCCATTCTAAATTCTTGATATAGGTGAAATTTCAGAGTTAGCTTTTGATGACTGATTTATATGTTCCCATCTGTATTATGTCTAGATATTGTACAATTTCTGGAATGTAGTTGGCCCTGTTCCTAGTTTCTCCTTGATTTTAGCATTCCATTGACTAACTGAGTGTGGAAATGTGTATAAAGGTACTGGATGTTTCTGTTCAAGTCACTGCATTTCCTTGAAGTCTCATCCAGCTACTTCAGTCTTCCACATTCAGCTTTATCTCTATATTGGTCTATTTTCTAAGCACTTTGTTTTGATATATTGCTTTATAAAAATGATTCTTGAATTTCATTTAGAACAAATGAATAAATAATTTCCTAAAATGTAGTTCTCACTACTGTGGTAAATCCCCCCCCAACCCCATACTACAATTAATATTTAAGTTTTTACAATGAAAAATATTTTTATAGGCCTGTTGTGTTATTAAGTGATTATTGTATCTGTTTATAGATTGTACAACGACTGCATGTGTACACCTCATTTATGTCAATAAGTAGGGTAGATGACATATTTTTGTTCTCCCTAACAACATGTTAATAATTTTTGCTAAAAGAACTTACAGTTTTTAAGCAGAAATGAGGTTAGAAGGATGGTGAAGCTGGACCTTCATAAGTACTACGAAGTATTTGGAATCATTTATCTCAACTTTTGGAAACAAGAAAGAACAACTGATTCTGTTGCCTAGTTGTCTAATTATATGTGGACAAATATATTTCTACGTTTTTCAAAAGTTTTATAGAAGGAATTTTTTAAACCAGGGCTATCAGATTGAAATATGAAAGTCACAAATATGAGCCATATATGCCATGGAAAGTTTTTTAGTCATCACATTAAAAAACAAGTAAAGTTAATATTAATAATGCAAAAATTAATATTTTATTTATCTAACATATTTGAAATATGTAATCAATTAAACACTGATGAGATTTTACTTTTTTTAAAATACATATTCAGTGCAGTCTGGTATGTATTTTATACTTACAACACATCTCAATTTTGTCTAGTCAGATTTCAAGTGCATAATTACCACAAATGGACTGTGGCTCCCATACTGGACAGTGAAGTTTTAAATCCTTACTAGAAAAAGAATGGATAAAGTATCGAAACCAAGATATACTTCTCCTTCACATGTTTCTGTTACTCACTTCATATTCCAGGGAATAATCCATCATTCTTTGTCTTCATCTGCTGTAACCATGTGACATTAATTGGTATTATAGTCCTCAAAGCCATACAGTGTTTTTCTCAGGGAGGTGGGAGAGGCTGTGAGATAATAAAAGAATCTTAAAGCTAAACATTGTGTTCAAGGGGTTTTGAGCCAACTGATGTGAAGAGCTGACTCTTTGGAAAAGAGTCTGATGTTGGGAAGATTGAGGGCAAGAGGAGAAGGGGACTACAGAGGGTGTAGTTGGCCGACATCACCAACTCAGTGGACATGAGTTTGAGTAAATTCAGGGAGATAGTGAAGGACAGGGAAGCCTGGCATGGTGTAGTCCTGGGATCTCAAACAGTTGGACACAACTTAGCAACTGAACAACAAAGCAAAACAAAACAAACCAACTACCTTTCAGTCAGGAACACATGGACCTGGCCCTCTGATAAGTATACATATTAGAAAGAGTGCTATAAAAGGTGTGATTAAAAATGACTTACTATGTTTTCACTGAAGTGCTTGTTCTGCTTCAGGACTCCAACCTTACTTTGATTAGGGAAGGTTCCTCTTTGGGACTGGCAGATAATTAATTAATATACTTGTTTTCTAATGCTATTGCAATAGTGTGTTTCCATCTATTGCTTCTGCAAGTGGTTCGATAGGAAAAGAAACAGGAAACATAAACAATCTGAAAGGCTCTGTCCTAATTCTTAATAAGCTAGAAAAAACATTAATATATGGAAAGGTGACTTGTTGCAATACTTATTTCTATGTTTTTTTCAAGTTTAGTGACAATGTAATGATGATCTTTGCTACCCTTTCCTTTATCCTGAACAAATATGTAATCCCTTGCTCAACTTGTAAAACATATGCTAATCAACATTATTGAGTGGTTATCTAATATTACCTTCTAATTCTTCTTTTTTTAAGTTTTAAACATCTTGTTCATTTTATTTTCATTATGTTTATCCATAGAGAAGTGATATTCAGGAAACTTCTTTCTCAATAAAATACACGAATATGTAACAAAAGAAGTAATTATTCAATGAATTAATCATACCATTATGTTTGGTAATCAGGCATGTTATATCATTTCTTTGATGTAAACCTCAATTGGGAACAATCTATCTTATCTGTCATTGCATTGAATTTTATTAAAAATTAAAAGTCTCAAATCTGTAATAAAGTTAAAGATCAAGGGCATGTCTAATAATATTTTATTCACACTGCAGCTGTGCTTTGGCCTTTACATATTTTACCTGCATAGTAGTTTGCTATTTTGAGATTAAAAAATCCCATTTTAGACTCAAATCTTTATACAGAAGCAACTCAGAGATAATAGTTTAATCCTTACATATTTTTATCAAATATTTAAAAGCAAGCTCTTTATTAATGACTATGTGATATGTTTAGCAAGATGATCAGAAGTGACACTATAAAAATGTTAAGCAGCATTTCAGTGTCTATAAAATAAAGTACAAAACAGTACTAGATCTCTAATAAGAGCCTATAAAAGTCTACTCTGATGTGATATCATGGGAAAGGACAAGATTATTTGAAAACTGACTTGAGTGAAGAGTGTGCCACAAACAGCATGAGATTTGAGCAATCCACTCCAGCACTCTTGCCTGGAAAATCCCATGGACGGAGGAGCCTGATAGGCTACAGTCCATGGGGTCGCAAAGAGTCGGACATGACTGAGTGACTTCACTTCTTCTTTCATGGGGTAATCCCCAGAGAAAACCTAAAAAAGTACACAGTGACTGCTGGCTTTGCTTCAAAGCCATTTGGTTTTTAATATAAGTTAATTCCTTGTAGATCACAGTGTTTTAGAGTAGAGGAGTGATCATTTAATTCAACCAACACAATGAGATTTCTTGAGCTATTCCCTCGAGATACATAAATAAAGTGCAATCATTATGAAGGAGGAAACAGACAGAACAGGCTCCATCTTGAAAGCAGGATTCCATCTTGGGCCGGACTGCGGACTTTGAGCTATATGCCCAGTATCTATGGAAACGACATACCAACTGGAAAACCAGATCCCCCGGGTGGAAGAACCCCAGGGCTCATACCTAGACTCTCCATTGGCCTACAAAAATACCCTAATTATCTGTGTAACAAAATAGAATCATAAATTCTATTATGCTTAGTGGGGTATGACCACAGGCCTATTGATAATTGTCCACTGTTAACTACCTGGGCTTATGGCATATGAATCATGGGTTAACTTTGATTTTATCTTTCTCTTCCTTTGTTCAGTTTCAGGGAATTTGGGGAGGTGCACTTTTTGGCATGTACACTTAGGGTATATAATGTTTTCACACAAACTGGTCGGGGTCCTTGGCTAAGAGGAGACTCTGCCTTGGGCCCGCCGGTGTAATAAACTGCACTTCACTATCTGCATTATCCTTCTGGGTGAGTTTGTTTCCCAGAACATGTGGCTACAACAATTATTTCAAGGTATTCAAGGTATTCACAGTCCAAAGCAGAAGGCAGACAGATAACAGAAGATTTTCAATAAAATTCATTTACATTGAATAATAATTTCAAAAATTTACAATTAAGTTTACCATTAAAACTTAGTAGTCATTGAATGTTTTCTTTGGGCCACGACTGTAAATGGCATTCTTTATATTTTATCTCAATAAATAACATATGGTTGATATTATAGTGACCATTTCATAAATTAGAAAATAGAATTCCAGACATTTATAATACTTACCCAGGTGAGCAAGCTAGTCAAATAAGAGACGGAGCATTCATCACATTTTATGACTCTGGTGCCCATGAACCTCTTAAACTTTTATTTTGGAATAATATACTTCCTATCGTTCTATTTACTATTAACATATTGTTTCTTTTATGAAATTAACAATGATGGCAGACAGTGATTGAGACTACTCTTTCCTTTTAAAAAATCTTAATTAGTAAAGTAAAAGCTAGCAATACTATGCCAGTACTTTCATTTTTATTTTTAAAAATTGTTTTAAATTATATATCCTAAAGTCTGGGAATCCTGCTCTAAATTAAATTACAGAAATTTTTCTTTAATGGATGGGAAAAACTCACTAATTTTCCAGCCTGCATTACAGTTCTTGAGGCTGCCTATCTGTTATTTTCTAAGAGAAGATCAGTTTACAAACATTGTTTGATTGCAAAAAAAAAAAAAAAAAAAATTCTGAAGAGCATCTTCTCTAAAGATTAGTTATGATAGTTGCTTTGTTACTCACCACTTCTCATCAGGGATGGCTGTGAATCTCAAATTGGTCTATGTCTTTTTTAGGGCTTCAAACAAACCTGACCCAAATGAGTATAACTAGACAGCTAGTGTGGAAAGGACTTCAATTAAATGTTTATGAGCAGGAAAAAGCAGATGTTATCTGATAACACCTGTTCAAGGAACAGTCTGGGGAAAACCTGTAGCCTTTTGGCTGTACCTGCTGAAAGCAGCATCTGGAGCGGCCACTTTTACATTCAGACGCACATTGGCATCTATGTCAAGTAACATATATCACACATAAAATCAACACAAACCCAATTTTTAAAGGAACCTACCACATTTCTTGTATGCTATTTTCTGATCAAGTTTTCATATTAAATTTGTCACTATCCAGTAAAAAATCTTTGATAAATTTAATGAATTAAGATAAATATTCCAGTGCATCATGTTCACTTACATAATTTATATATAAAAATCTGCCTAATTCAGCTCTCAGAATGTTTGTTATATTTTGCCCCAAGCTGACAGTGATGGCAGGGAGGTCAGAGTCACATCTTTTCCCATCCTTAGCTGTACATCTGTCCTTGTTAAGGTCAAAGGGAGTCTTGAGTGCTAACTGCGCCTCTGTAGGATGAGGCAGCCTGGCTGTTCTGGAGTTCCATGGACAAGTATACAGCAGAGGAATAGAGCGGGTGGAAAATAAACTGCTAGTGAATCATTGACTCTGCAAATATGCTTCTTTAAAAAAATATTTTTCAAAATCAGCAGTGTAATGTTGAGGTTTACCTAAAGGGGTGGGATTACCATCCCTACTGCAGTTTCTGTCTCCATGCTACTTACTGTGTGGTTTCTGAGGGCAGCACCCCCATCGCACGAGAGCTGGTGAGAATTGTAAAATCAGAATGTTTTGAACAAGATCCTAAGGTGATTCATATATATATTAGTTTAAGAATCACTGTTTGGTCCCATATTTTCCATCTTCTAAATTCCAGCTCATATTAGTTTCCCTTATTCTTGCATACTGAGATTATGTACCCATTGATGGCATATATTCTGATCCTCCGACTCTGGGGTGTTTGTGCTAAGATGCAGCATGAGTAACTTGTGGTGATAAAAGTTTATCTCTTGATTAATCTCATTTTCCCCATCCTTCCTGAGCAAGCCTAATTTAGACCATCGCTACAGTTCAGAACAGCCAGGCTGCCTCATCCTACAGAGACACAGTTAACACTCAAGACTCCCTTTGACCTTAACAAGGACAGATGTACATTACAGTGAAGTTTGCCAAATAATTAATATCCATCCTTCTCATAAGCACAGCTTCACAATGTCATGAAATTTAGTCTTGTGAACATCTTGTGTCAAGTTCTGTTGAGCATCTCTGTTAGGAGATATCCTCAGCTGTATCTGGGATCACGTTCCAATATTCGGTCCTTGGCAGTGTAGAGTGACATTGCTAAAACTTTTCCTGGGTCAGCTTTCAGTTCAGTTCAGTTTAGTTCAGTCACTCATTCAAGTCCAACTCTTTGTGACCCCATGAATCGCAGCATGCCAGGCCTCCCTGTCCATCACCAACTCCCAGAGTTCACCCAGACTCATGTCTATCGAGTCAGTGATGCCATCCAGCCATCTCATCCTCTGTCGTCCCCTTCTCCTCCTGCCCCCAATCCCTCCCAGCATCAGGGTCTTTTCCAATGAGTCAACTCTTCACATGAGGTGGCCAAAGTACTGGAGTTTCAGCTTCAGCACCATTCCCTCCAAAGAAATCCCAGGGTTGATCTCCTTCAGAATGGACTGGTTGGATCTCTTTGCAGTCCAAGGGACTCTCAAGAGTCTTCTCCAACACCACAGTTCAAAAGCATCAATTCTTCGGCGCTCAGCTTTCTTCACAGTCCAACTCTCACATCCATACATGACCGCAGGAAAAACCATAGCCTTGACTAGATGGACCTTAGTTGGCAAAGTAATGTCTCTGCTTTTGAATATGCTATCTAGATTGGTCATAACTTTTAATCCAAGGAGTAAGTGTCTTTTAATTTCATGGCTGCAATCACCATCTGCAGTGATTTTGGAGCCCCCAAAAATAAAGTCTGACCCTGTTTCCACTGTTTCTTCATCTATTTCCCGTGAAGTGGTGGGACCAGATTTAGGCATGCTAATTTGCTACGTCCCGGGAGGTAATTTGTTGATTTGTTACAGCTATTTTGTTTGTGACCATCTGCCACCGTAGGAGCATGTTAGTAGAATTAATTTGTGTCTATTCTGGAAGCATTTTTTGGAGGGAGGATCCTAACTATCTTCACTCCTCTGAATGAATTTGACACATGAATTTGAATTAGGATATATGATTATCAACTCCCACATTCCAGCTCTGAGTTGAGGTTGCTCTAATGGGTTATTCCCTAAGGGTAACCAATGCTACTTCTTTTTCTACTAAAAGTGAGGTTTACATCAGGGAAGATTAGGAAGATGCCTGCAGATATTCTCTGCCAAATGAGGTTTCCTAGGAGAGTTTTACTGTAAATAGTCCCATTACTATTTTCTATAACCAAGCTTGGTTCTTCCTTTTCTGTAAAGCGGCTGCATTGTAAACAGCTCTTCTCAAAAGCCTCTTGCATTTATAACACATGTGAGGAAGATTTTTCTTTTTTCTGGTGGTCAGAATTTGATTTGTGTACACCACAGGTGTTCGTTTTATTGGGAACTCATTTGATTCTGCCCGGCAGATAGTTGCACACCCTGAAGCACTTTCTGTTTTAAAGCTGCAAGTGTCTCCTAAGCCTGAGTGGCTCCTTGACAGTGTTTTACACTGCCCTGCCGCATAGTCCTGTTAGTATTGTAACATCTCCGTGGTACAATCTAGCCATGGTTTTCTGGCAATTCAGTTGCCAAGGGTATCCCCAGTTTCAGATGTGATATACTCTCAGCACTTGCTCTGTTGTTTATCTACAACACAACCTGTGCCCTGAACCTGCATACAATAGAACCTGTATAATAAAATCTACAATAGAAGAGCAGATTCTGTTCTCCAATAGAGGTGAGGTGAGGTGAAGTCGCTCAGTCATGTCCGACTCTTTGCGACCCCATAGATTGTAGCCTACCAGGCTCCTCCATCCATGGGATTTTCCAGGCAAGAGTACTAGAAGTGCCATTGCCTTCTCCAGAGGATCTTCCCAACCCCAGGATCGAACCTGGGTCTCCCACATTGTAGGCAGACGCTTTACTGATAAAGGGGTTCTTTATCAGTAGATAAAGGAAAATATGGGCTTCCCAGGTGGAAAGCTGGTAAAGAATTCACCTGCCAAGGCAAGAACATTCTTTAGCATTGCCTTTTTCTGGGATTGGCAAGGGATGCGAGTTTGATCCCTGGGTAGGGAAAGTCAAAGTGAAGTCACTTAGTTGTGTCCGACTGCGACCCCATGGACTGTAGCTGGCAGGCTCCTCCGTCCAAGAGATTTTCCAGCAAGAATACTGGAATGGGTTGCCATTTCCTTCTCCAGGGGATCTTCCCGACCCGGGAATCAAACCCAGGTCTCCCACAATGCAGGCAGACTCTTTACCGTCTGAGCCACAAAATCTCCCAAAGTAAGAAATGGTAACAAATTCCAGTATTCTAGCCTGAGAACTTCTGTGGACAGAGGAGCCTGGCAGCCACAGTCCATGGGATCACAAAAAGTTGGACACGACTGAGTGAGCACACGCAACACACAGGAAAGCATGCATTCTGCACAGTCCTAATACTGATCTCCTGCTGCTGCTGCTAAGTCGCTTCAGTCGTGTCTGACTCTGTGTGACCCCATAGACGGCAGCCCACTAGGCTCCTCTGTCCCTGGGATTCTCCAGGCAAGAGTACTGGAGTGGGTTGCCATTTCCTTCTCCAATGCATGAAAGTGAAAAGTGAAAGTGAAGTCACTCAGTCCTGCCTGACTCTTAACAACCCCATGGACTGCAGCCTACCAGGTTCCTCCATCCATGGGATTTTCCAGGCAAGAGCACTGGGGTGGGTTGCCATTGCCTTCTCCAATATTGATCTAAGACTTCCTATACCCTTTCTGCAAAACCTTTGATTTTAAAAGAAGGTTTGTGTCAATGGATAGATAGTGTTTCACACCAGCTTTCTTTCAGGGTTATTCCTTACTTATATTTAGGAAAAACTTGGAGTAATTACTTTATGCAACTGTAAATGATGCCCAACTTTCTATCTGTAACTTCTAAACAAGAATAGTCAAGTACACTTAAGAAAAGCTTCTAAAACCTTCTTTTTTATTTTAAAGTGTTATTCTGTGAACTAACACAATCAATATTGTGTAAATTTAGTCTTTCCTTCACTTTCCATTAACCTTTTATCAAATAATTTAGCAGTCACTTGTGAGAACAAAATCTTGGATGAAATCTTGGGTAGTAATTTAGTCTAAGATGTAGATGGATGTAGCACTGGAATTTAAGAGTCCTGGGCAAGCCCCACTGGTAACCTGTATGCTAGCTTGGGTCATCCTGCCTTTCAATGTTCCAATTATAAAATGGAAAAATTCTGTTCTACATAGAATGTATGTATGTATAAAGACACAATGGAATATTTCTTTTGTTTTATTGATTAAATAAAGTAGGAAAACCTACAAAATCACAGTTTTTCTTTATTTTGAAATTTTTATTTCATATTGAGGTATAGCCAATTAACAATGTTGTGATATTTTCATGTGAATAGCAAAGGGACTCAACCATACAAAGACATGTATCCATACTCCCCTAATCTGTCCCCACCATTGAGGCTGTCCTATAACATTGGGCAGAGTTCCATGTGCTACACAGTAGGTCCTTGTTGGTTATCCATTTTAAATATAGCAATGTGTACATGACCATCTTAGACTTCCCCCGGCAACTATGTTTGTTTTCGAAGTCTGTAAGTCTCTTTCTGTTTTGCAAGTAAGTTCATTTGTATCATTTCTTTTTAGATTACACATGTAAGGAATGCCATGCAATATTTTTCCTTCTCTGTCTGATTTACTTCACTCAGTATGACACTCTCCAAGTCCATCCACGTTGCTTCAAAGGGCTTTATTTCATTATTTTTAATGGCTGAGTAATATTCCATTGTATATATTGTACCGCATCTTCTTTATCCATTCATCTGTTAGTGGACATTTAGGTTGCTTCCATGTTTTGGATATTGTAAACAGTGCTGCCATGAATATTGAAGTGCATGCATCCTTTCAGATTATGCTTTTCTCTGGATATATGCCCAGGAGTGAGACTGTAGGGTCATATGGTGGCTCTATTTTTAGTTTTTAAAAGGAAACTGCATACTCTTCTCCATAGTGGCTATACCAATTTACATTCCCACAAGCAGTGTAGGAGGGTCCCCTTCTCTCCTCACCCTCTCTAGCATTTATTGTTTATGGATTTTTTAATGATAGCCATTCTGGCTGTTGTTAAGTGATATCTCATTGTATTTTTGATCTGCATTTCTCTAATAATTAGTGATGTTGAATATCTAATAATTAGTTGATGTTGATGGCCTATTGGCCATCTCTATGTCTTCTTTAGAGAAATGTCTATTTAGGTCTCCTGCCCAGTTTTTGAATGGGTTGTTTTGATGTGGGGTCATAAGCTGTTTGTAAATTTTGGAGGCTAATCTCTTATTGATCACATTTGCAAATATTTTCTCCCAATATGTAAGTAGTCTTTCTGTTTTTTTTTTTTAATTATTTCCTTTCCTGTGCAAAAGCTTTTGTATTTAAGTAGGTCCCATTTGTTTACTTTTTTCTTTTATTTCCATTATTCTGAGAGCTGAATTGACCAATATGTTGTTGTGATTTATGTCAGAGAGTGTTCTGCTTATGTTTTCCTCTAGGAGTTTTATAGAGTCTGGTCTCATATTTAAGTCTTTAATCCATTTTGAGTTTATTTTTGTGAACGAGTTAAAGAATGATCTAATTTCATTTTTTTTTTTACATGTGGCTGTCCAGTTTCCCATTCACCATTTGTTGAAGAAACTTTCCAATATTGTGTAGTCTTTCTTCCTTTTTCATAGATTATTTGACCATAGGTCCATGGACTTATTTCTGGGGTTCTGTCCTGTTCCATTTATCTATATTTCTATTTTTGTGCCAGCACAATATTCTTTTGATGACCACAGCTTTGTAGTAGAGTCTGAAGTCAGGAAGGCTGATTTCTCCAGCTCCATTTTCTTTCTCAAGATTGTTTTTCTATTTGGGTATTTTGTGTCTCTATACAAATTTTGAAATTTTTTTCTAGTTCTGTGAAAAATGCCATTGGTAATTTGATAGGGATTGCATTGAATCTATAGATTGCTTTCAGTAGTGTACTCATTTTCACAATATTGATTCTTCCAATTCACGAACATATTATATCTTTCCATCTGTTTATGTCTTCTTTGATTTCTTTCATTAACATCTTATAGTTTTCAGAGTACAAGTCTTTTGTCTCCTTAGGTAGGTTTACTCCTAGGTATTTTATTCTTTTTGATGTGTAAGTTTTTAAAACCTACAAAATCATAGTTTTAAAAATTTCATGAGAGAAGTGAGATCAAAGAAATCTAGTAAACTAAAATTCTGAAACTGACAAGCTCCCTTTAGGAAAAACAAAAACAAAACAGACATACTGCACTCATCACTGATGAAGAGGAAGGAAGGGAAGTATGTTGCTACAGTTCAAATAGGAAGACAAAATATTACCTTTTAAAAAGAGTAGGGTCTATGCTGGCTGGCATATCTGTGAACCATCCCTAGGATCCCTAGACACACTAGAACATGCAAATATCTGTAACTCTTTTCTAGTGTGCCTTAAAAGAAAACATATGTGAAAGATTGGAGGCAAGAAAATTGAGATACTCTTATGGCACCTGTGCATCAGGCAGGCTGAGAGATGCAGAATGAACAAAACTCCACAAGTACTCCAGGTCTTCAGAGAGTATGAAGTGGTGACTTACCTGTGTTTAGAGAACTGACAGGAGAGCTGGAGAAAGAGACTCCCCCTTGAAGTCTAGGCACTCATTGTATGTGATATCTGAAGCCTGGACAGAACAATACAGATATCCTGGGTTTTTCACTGAGTATGAATCATGGTGAGACACAGCTGGAGAGTGTCAGGAGTACTGAGAGAACTCCATGAGTCATAGGTACATGGGCCTTACTGAAATATAAGGGCCATCATGAAAGTTGAGAAACCCCATAGGCATTTTGACACTCAAATTGAATATATGGCAGCAGGACTTTTGTGGCGTGGGCAGAGCCAGAAACCCAAGAAAGACCTGGAAGTAAGGCACAGGGCATAGAATGTTGGCAGAATCATGGTCTCCCAAAGATGTTTAAGGATTTCTCAGGGGCTTCCCCAATGGCTCAGCAGTAAAGTATTCACATGCAAGGCAGGAAACACAGGAGTTGCAGGTTCAATCCCTGGGTCAGCAAGATCCACTGGAAGAGGAAATGACAACCCACCATAGTATTCTTGCCTGGAAAATCCCATGGACAGATGAGCCTTGCTTGCTATAATACATAGGATTGTGAAGAGTTGGGCATGAATGAGCACGCGTGCAAACACACACACAGGTGTCCATAGTGGTATAGAATCTGCCAATGCAGGAGATATAGGAAATGTGATCCCTGGGTTGGGAAGATCCCCTGGAGAAAGGAATGGCAACCCAGTTCAGTATTTTTCCCTGGGAAATCCCATAAACAGAGGAGCCTGGTGGGCTACAGTCCATGGGGTCACAAAAGAGTCAGATATGACTGAACACACACATGCACACACATACAAACACACACAAAGATATTTAAGTCCTAATCTTCATATTACCTTATAGAGCAAGAGAAACTTTACAAATGGGATTAGGTTAAGGATACTGACACGGAGAGATTATCCTAGATTATCCAGCTGCCCAACATTATTGTAAGGGCCCTTATAAGTGAATGAGGGAGGCAGAAAGTCAGAATTTGAGAGGAGATATGACCATTAGAACTGAGACTTGGACTGATTCTTTTCCCAGTTTTGAAGATAAAAGGGAGCCATGAGCCAAGAAAAGCTGGTGGCCCCTAGAAACTAGAAAAGAGTAGGAAACAGATATTTTCCCATTGCGTCAAGAAAGAATACAGCCATGACAACACCTTCATTTTCACTTCAGTTCAATTGCTCAGTTGTGTCTGACTCTCTGTGACTCCATGGACTGAAGCACACCAGGCCTCTCTGTCCATCACAAACTCCCAGAGCTTGCTCAAACTCATGTCCATTGAGTCAGTGATGCCATGCAACCATCTCATCCTCTATCATTCTCTTCTCCTCCTGCCTTCAATTTTTCCCAGCATCTGGGTCTTTTCCAATGAGTCACTTCGTATCAGGTGGCCAGAGTACTGAGGCTTCAGCTTCAGCATCAGCATCAGTCCTTCCAATGAATATTCTGAGTTTATTTCCTTTAGGATTGACTGGTTTGATCTCCTTGCAGTCCAAGGGTCTTCTCCAGCACCACAGTTCAAAAGCATCAGTTCTTCAGCACTCAGCTTAGTGAGACCTACTTCAGACTTCTAAAGCCCCAAACTGTAACATAATAAATTTGCATTGTTTTAAGATTCTTGGGCTTCCCTGGTGGCTCAGAGGATAAAGTGTCTGCCTGTAAGGCAGGAGATCCAGGTTTGATCCCTGAGTTAGGAAGATCCCCTGGAGAAGGTAATGGCAACCCACTGCAGTACTCTTGCCTGGAAAACCCCATGGATGGAGGAGCCTGGTAGGCTACAGTCCATGGGGTCACAGAGAGTCAGACACGACCGAGCGACTTCACTTCACTATATACCTCTAAGTTAAGGTAACTTGTTATATAGCAGCAGTAAACTAATGCAAGATCTGATGAGATCTAAGAGCACAAAAGAGAGCTTAGAGAAATCATTCAACCATCCCATATATTATCCTGAGTATGAGGCAGCAGCTGCCTATTTCTGGGAGAGCCAAGTTAACAAAAAGAGGTCTCCTAAGGTGTATGTACATGGAGTCTGCTGAAAGCTGAGGGAAAGGTAGGAGAAATGAAATCTCTCAAGTTTCCCAGCACCCAAGATATGCCAAAGGAGAGATTTTTTTCTGTCATCAAATAATCTGCAGTCTGTAGTAAACTAAATCTAACTAAAGTTACCCAAAAGCCTAATCCTTGCTCAATATAAACCAGATTGAATCACTTCCCAACCCCAATTTGTCCACCCATCTGCCTAAAAGAAAAAGAGGCATGCTTGTTTCTGAGCATAAATATTATTTATTTTAACCTTTAATGTTATATTACATATAATATTGGCACTCAATTTAAAGAATATGAGAATTCTGAAGATACAAGACCTATGCTTTGTCAAGAGAAAAAAATGTTCATAGACTCAGAGATGGACAAATACTAAAATTACCAGATAAGTGCTGTGAGAACATAACTATAATAAATATATTAAAAGAGCTAGTAGTAACAGTAGATAATATGCATGAAAAAGACATAGAGATGAGAATTACAAAAAAGAGAAAAACTAAAATGTTATATATAAGAAACACAATGTAAAAATAAATACGGTTTTTAGATAGGCTAAAATCAGTAGACTAAATATACTAGGGGAAATAATCAGTAAGATTCAGTCAAGTCAATAGAAATGACCCAAACAGAAACACAGAGATAAATGAGTAATGGATAAGCAGTACATCTGAGATCTGTAAGGACACTATGAAACAGTCTAAAGTGCATGTAATGGTATTTCCAGAAGGAGAAAAAAGAGAAAGAGTGGAGCAAAAGATGTATTTGAGTGTATATTGGCTAATAACTTTTTAAAACTCATAAAATACTTTAGTCATATACCCAAGATGCTTATAAAACACCAATGAGGGTATACTGACCCACTACAAAAATAACCATACCTCCGGACATCAGTGTAGACACATTGCCACAGATGAAGATAATGACACAATCCTGAAAACAGAATAAAAATATATAGTACATAAGGGAAACAACAATATGAACTATGGCTAAACTATTTTCAGAAACAGCAGAAGCCAGAAGGCAATAGCACAGCATCTTTAATATGATAAAATAGAAAAAAAAATAATCCCATCAACCAAGATTTCCATATCAAGCACTCTTCAAAAATTAAGGCAACATAAAGACACTTTTCTTGACCAATGAAAATTGATTTTGTTTCTATAAATGTATAACACAAAACATGCTAAATAAATGCCAAAGGACATTTGGCCAAAAGGAAATTATGGAGATAAAACCAGACAGTTTGTGTAAGAATTCAGAATTTTAGGAAGTACTTGGCAAATGTGATAAGAAATAAAGAAGCTATATTTTGAAAAAAAAAATCCTCTCTCTCAATGTAAATATATCTATTTAAAGATTGTTAATTGTTTAAGAATACTAAGAATATAATATAGAGTTTATAATGGGTGTAGGTGCAAAATATATGAGAACAAGATGTTAAGGGTGGGAGGATCATCTTTGAAAGTGTATTGTTATAATAATCTTGTGCTGTTTATGAAGTGGTAAAATTTTTTTCAAGGCAACTGGTAATAATTTAACAATGCATATGTGGAGCCCCATATTATGAAAAGTTAGCATTAACTAAATCACACAAAGTGGCGTAACTATACAGTCAAGAAGAGGTAAAATGGAGTTCTTAAAAACAAAAAAAATATTCTGACAACAGAAAAGAAACAAAGATTATGACCAAAAGAAATTAAACTGTAAGAAGACAGACTTCAACCTAAACATGTGAGCAACTATATTCAATGTGAATGGACTAAACACCTTAACTGAAAGGCCTAGACTGTCAAACTTGATAAAACACAAAGCAGTTGGTTGGACTAACTGACCAACTATATTTTTTTATAAGAAATGTGTTTTATAAGCACTGGCAGTTTTAAATGTGGAAAAAAGATATGAGTTATATAAATATAAATTAATGTAAAATTAATCTGGCACAAGCCCTAATCATCTGGGTGGATTTCATCTATCCAAGGATATTTTGGGGTATATGTCTCCCCTTGTCCTCTCTGACCTCAAGTCCATGCATCTGTGGAACTGATTCAATTTATATGAATCATTTTACCATATATAGCATGTTGTTACTTTGTAGCATTATGTTGTGATATATTGGAAAAACAAACAAACCTAATTTCTTTACTCATGTTAAGCCATGCCATAGAAGGTTAACAGAAAGAAGTTTTTCCAAAAAGGAGTAGATAGTGGTGTTGAAGGCTGTTGATAGGCAGTCAATGAAGTGTATATGTCAGAGAGATTAACAGAAGAAAATTGCTAACTTTGGAGTTGATATGGGGCAGAAATCAAATGCTATGAAATTTCTAACCTCATTTGGACTCTAGTGTCTTTAATCATCTTTAGATAATCTTTAATCATCAGTCTACTGAAATAACTTTTGCCTTGTTGCTACTCACAGTATAAGGCTATTTTCATAAGTCTGCGTGCTTTGACAAATAGAAGATTTAAATATAGTGGCAGTCAAATTTCTAAGAGTGAGGGGTAAGAATCACATAGAGGTGACAGTATGGCCAAGGAAGCAGTGGAGAAGCAGAACAAAGGATGCCTGTGAAGGGAGGTTACAACATGGTCTAAAGTTATGGAAATGGCGATGGAAGTGGTTATAGGACTAACAGTTGTGGAAGTGGTGATAGAGTTAAGAGAGGCTATAGAGTGCCTCTCTTCTTTATGTATAAACAAGTAAATATATTGAGAATAATAGGGGCCAGGAAGGGATTTGGGGCTTCCCTGGTGATTGAGAGAGTAAAGGGTCTGCCTGCAATGTGGGAGACACAATCGAACTCAGGTTCGATTGCTGGGTAGGGATGATCCCCTGGAGAAGGAAATGGCAACCCTTTCCAGTATTCCTGCCTGGAAAATCCCATGGATGGAGAAGCCTTCTGGGCTACAGTCCATGAGGTTGCAAAGAGTCAGACACAACTGACTGACTAACACACACACAGGAAAGGATTTACATGTAGAGAAAGAAACCTGGGACACTGAACTGGAAGGGAAGTTAGAAGTTGCTGCTGCTGCTGCTAAGTTGCTTCAGTCGTGTCGGACTCTGTGTGACCCCATAGACGGCAGCCCACCAGGCTCCCCCGTCCCTTGGATTCTCCAGGCAAGAATACTGGAGTGGGTTGCCATTTCCTTCTCCAATGCATGAGGGTGAAAAGAGAAAGTGAAGTCGCTCAGTTGTGTCTGACTCTTAGCGACCCCATGGACTGCAGCCTACCAGGCTCTCCACCCATGGGATTTTCCAGGCAAGAATACTGGAGTGGGGTACCATTGCCTTCTCCGGAAGTTAGAAGTATGAAGAGGTGTTTTTTTTTTTTTTTTTTTTTTTTTAAGTGCATATTGATAGAACTATTTGGAAATACAGATGTGCATATTTTTCTTAACCATTATTTTCTATAGGCTGAGAAGGCCCCAAAGCAATGGTGCCCCAGTAGTAATGAGCACAGTGAGTACTGAGATCTTTGTTTCTAAATACCAGCCTTCAGGTCATGTAAGGATGTGAGAGTTGGACTGTGAAGAAAGCTGAGCACCGAAGAATTGATGCTTTTGAGCTGTGGTGTTGGAGAAGATTCTTGAGAGTGCCTTGGACTGCAAAGAGATCCAACCAGTCCATCCTAAAGGAAATCCGTCCTGGGTGTTCATTGGTAGGACTGATGCTGAAGCTGAAACTCCAATACTTTGGCCATCTCATATGAAGAGTTGACTCATTGGAAAAGACCCTGATGCTGGGGGGGATTGGAGGCAGGAGGAGAAGGGGAGGACAGAAGATGAGATGGCTAGATGGCATTACCGACTCGATGGACATGAGTCTGGGTGAACTCTGGGAGTTGGTGATGAACAGGGAGGCCTGGCGTGCTGCAATTCATGGGGTCGCAAAGAGTCCGACTGAACTGAACTGAAAGGAGTCAGAAAGTGAAAGTGAAGTCGCCGAGTCATGGTGAAAGTGAAGTCGCTGAGTCATGTCTGACTTTTTGCGACCCCATGGACTATAGCTTGCCAGGCTTCTCCATCCATGGGATTTTCCAGGCAAGAGTACTGGAGTGGGTTGCCATTTCCTTCTCCAGGGGATCTTCCTGACCCAGGGATCGAACCTGGGTCTCCCGCATTGTAGGCAAACACTTTACCATCTGAGCCATCAGGGAAATCCTGGGAAAGGAATCAGAGCTCCTTATAAAAGTGGATGATTCTGGGACTGGGTCAGAGAAAGAACAAGATGAACCTGGAGCGTGTTGTGCCAAAAATAAGGAAATGCTAAAAGAAGATAATCTTTGCCAAAGGGCAAAGGAACAATCCTGAAAGAGATCTCTTACCAAATACAGGAATATTTAACCAAAACATGTGCTTTATTATTTGCCATCAATAACAGTGGTTATATCTTCTGAGTTGCTTGTGGATACGAAGGCTGGAAGATTGATTTGTTAAGGAAAAGAATATTCATAGTCTTACAGTATCACCTCACAAAATATGTAATTAAAAAAGAAATACAGTCACTCTATGGTAGAGAAACTAGAGAGATAATAACTTGACCAAGTGTTCAAGGTTAACATAACCAGTGATAGGATGGGTCAGCATGATGTATCTCCTGAGGTGATGCCCCCAAAGAGCACATCACCCCCATGATATTCTAGCCCAGGGTACATGGCCTGAGATGGGTAATAAGGAAACATCAGATGGACTCTGGTTGGTTGTTATTTTATGAAATGAAATGTCTGTAATTTTTTTTTTTAAATGTGAAAATAGGAAAAGTCTGAAAAACTGTTCAGGATTGAAGAAGACTGCAGAGACCAGACAACTTAATGCAATGCATGATCAAAAAGAGACATAGTTGACAACTGATGTCTTTGAATTTGGTTCTGTGATCTGGATGGTAGTGTGCTATTGATGTTGACTTTCTGATTGGAAGGACTGAAGAGATGTTATATATGAGTAACTTCAGGTAAAATATTTACATACTANATAGGATGGATAAACAAAGCAATTTAATATGATAAAATAAACCAATTTAATATGATAAAATGAATTAGTGAATACTGTTTTCCATTGAGCAAGTTGCTAGGCAGTAAAATGAAGATAATTTAGATAAATATTGAATATATATATTTTAATTCAAAGTATTACCTTGTAGCTTTTGGGATTTTTTTAGATTAAAACTTATCATTTGAACGATATTTTGTTGTTAGAAATAAATAACTAACATTTAAAACTTAGAAGGCATGACTTGGACTTTATCCAGACAACTGGAACTGAAGACAATATATTCCAGTGACAGCACTGGAATTAGCTTTTGCCTCCACATGTATTATTTTACTTGTATATTGATTGACCAATTCAATCAAAGTGGAAGCAACAGTCATACGCTTCATGTCAGGAAAAACGGATGAAAATTAATGGACTCTGCCAAACAATCCTGTCTGTAACATGGTGCTAATTAATAATATGACAGATATTTCTCACCATCAGACTGATCAAATTTAATGAGAGCTTTTGAAACACTGGCACCATCTGCATCTTTATTTTGTCCCTAAACTCATGAAGAACTGGGTAAATGACATCCAATATGAACAATGTTAGGTAAGGGTGAAAAGTATTTGGAGAAAAATAGGAAAGATGAAGTATTGTAGGTCAACTGAAAACAGAAGAAACAGGATGTGGCAGCAATCCAGTATGTGAAATAAATAAGATTAAACTGAACCCTCGGTTTGTGTGTTGAGGAATCATAAAACATAGCAGGAATCATATTTTTTTAAATGAAAAGAAATACAATATTAAAGACCACTATTAAAATAATGCAAAACAAGCTCCCAATTTGTAAGATGATTATACAAACTTAATAAATATCTACTAAAAATGTGAGTGATACTTATGATTATGAAGAATATGTGAGACACATTGTGTCTAATACTTTTGAAGTGAAGTGAAAGTCACTCAGTCATGTTCAACTCTTTATTACCCCATGGACTGTACCTCACCAGGCTCCTCTGTCCCTGGAATTCTCCAGGCAAGAATACTGGAGTGGATAATCATTTCCTTCTCCAGGGGATCTTCCCCACCCAGGGATGGAACCCGGGTCTCCTGCATAGCAGGCAGAGTCTTTACCGTCTGAGCCACCAGAGAATTTAGATTATTTTTAACTAAAGTTGAAAAAGTGCAAGAGATGCAGAAATTAAAAAAAAATGCATGTGAAAAATTCTTTTATTTTAAAAAGGAAAAAGAAACATTTCTTGTTCTGAGATTAAGGGAAATTAATTGAAAGGAAAACTAATACTTCAGCCAACTATTGGGCATTCGTGCCTCATGGAGTTAATTCAATACAGTGCATAACCTTTACTATGTGAAGGCGATAAGACTGATTTGGAATTATAAAGCATGTGTACTGAGTCTTTTATAAAATAATGGTTATCGACTGGTAATTGTCCAACCATACTCTCTGTCTCAATCTTATAACCATTTATCTCAAAGAATACATTAGAATCTGCATCTCTGGCCAGTTGTAGAATCAGGTCTATGATTGAGCTTCATCAGACTGCTGCTTTAATTGATTTAACTAATGATTGTCACAGGACAGCCTATAGGGAAGTGGTACTAAAAATATGATTCACAGACTAGCAACATCACTGCCATTATCTAGGAACTTATCAAAATGAAAATTCTTGTGTACCCAGACTTCCTGAATCAGAAAAGGAATGGGGCTGGCTATCTGTGATTTGTTAAGATTTCCAAGTGATTCTGATGTACAAGAAAGTTTGAGAACCACTAAGTTGTTTTTTAATTTGTCCATGATGGTGGAGGAAATAAGAGTGGCCAGTAATTTCTTGAAAATATTTCTTGATCATTTGAATTCACAGGTCATTTTTAACCTTCCTACTGATAAAAGGTTTCTGTTGCTTTAAAAAATGTGCCCTTTACTTGGCATATCCTGCCCAGTTCTCATAGGAATTCCTTTCACTTTGTTGGACAATGTTGGAGAAAGAAAAATAAGCTGACACAAAGCAAACATTAAAGTTTACAGATTATTCATTAAGGCTAAAAGTCTTCAAAATCTCATTAACATTGTCTGACAGTAATTTCAAAATAGAGGGAAAAGGGCCAGGCTTTTCAATCTAGAAACCAAAGTGTTCTTTTTGTTATCTTCTGTTATTCCCAATATAGGGCTCTATTATTAGTTTTTAACAACTATTGTGTGACATTAAAACACAATAGATTCACCCCAGCAATGCTACTTTTTTTTGCTTCCTGGCATTGCCACCATCCACTCCACTGTGCTCTCACCATTTCCTTATTTTGCTTCTTCTCACCCAGCTCCTTATATAAAACTGCGTACAATTTGTCAGTTATCATGGTATACAAAACATATTTAGCCCTCCTTCCAGTGGCATTTAGTGAATAGTTCCAGATGTTACCCTGGTTACCCATTGCTTTGCAAACAATAATGATGGTCAAGTAATAACTAATATATAACAGGAGCTAATTTTGTGCAAGGCAATATCCTAAGAATTTTACTTCCACCTATGAACTTAAAATGTAGGCAAAGGACTTCATAAAGAAACAAAATCAGAAAGTAAAAAAAAATAAGAAAATTTTCTAAACAAAACAAAAAATACACAGAACACATTTACAAGATCA
>SJYQ01000330.1:2437179-2467519 GCA_006410935.1 Redunca redunca | reverse complement strand
TATATGTAAGTACAAAAAAGGAAAATATTGGAAGCTATTTCACCAAATTTTAAAAAAATGTTAAATGTCAAATCAGTTTCCTGTAGCAAAAATGTATTCCCAAACACTCATTTGTATTTTCCTCTCTCTGGATTTTTGTTTCACAGATACTTTCTTTAGAAAGACACATCTTACTCCAATTGTTTATACCACCTTTAGTATATCTTTTCATAATTACATATAGCCCATGGTGTACCTTGGTTTTAGAGTAAATTAAGTATCTCAGGCAATGGCACCCCACTCCAGTACTCTTGCCTGGAAAATCCCATGGATGGAGGAGCTTGGTAGGCTGCAGTCCATGGGATTGTGAAGAGGCGATCACGACTGAGCGACTTCACTTTCACTTTCCACTTTCATGCATTGGAGAAGGAAAAGGCAACCCACTCCAGTATTCTTGCCTAGAGAATCCCAGGGATGGGGGAGCCTGGTGGGCTGTCGTTTATGGGGTCCCACAGAGTCGGACACGAGTGAAGCCATTTAGCAACAGCAGTAGCGAATATTTAAATAAGAGGCTTTAAAAAAATAAAAACATAGTTTGTTTCTATAATACTTGGAAATCCATTTTTTTCTAATTTAATGTCTTGGCCATATCACTTACTCACTATGTGATCTTAGAAAAGTTACTTTAGGGACTTCCCTGATGGTCCAGTAGCTAAGACTTCATGCTTTCAATTCAGGGGCCAGGCTTTGATACCTGGTCAGGGAACTAGATCCAACATGCCACAACTAAGTTTGTATGCTGCAACTAAAGATCTCACAAGCTGCAATAAAGATGGAAGATCTTGCATGACACAACTAATATCCGAGAAAGCCAAATAAGTAAATAAACATTAAAAAAAGAAAAGTTACTTTACTACTTTATGCATGTGTTCATCTAAAAAATGGAGAAAATAGTAATTTCTAAGTCATAGATTTATTACAGGAACAATAGGGCTCAGTTCAGTTCAGTTCAGTCACTCAGTTGTGTCCGACTCTTTGCGACCCTGTGAATCGCAGCCTGCCAGGCCTCCCTGTCCATCACCAACTCCCGGAGTTCACTCAAACTCATGTCCATCGAGTCAGTGATGGCATCCAGCCATCTCATCCTCTGTCATCCCCTTCTCCTCCTGCCCCCAATCCCTCCTAGCATCAGAGTCTTTTCCAATGAGTCAACTCTTTGCATGAGGTGGCCAAAATACTGAAGTTTCAGCTTTAGCATCATTCCTTCCAAAGAACATCCAGGACTGATCTCCTTTAGAATGGACTGGTTGGGTTTCCTTGCAGTCCAAGGGACTCTCAAGAGTCTTCTCTAACACCACAGTTCAAAAGCATCAATTCTTCGGCGCTCAGCTTTCTTCACAATCCAACTCTCACATCCATACATGACTGTTGGAAAAACCATAGCCTTGACTAGACAGACCTTTGTTGCCAAAGTAATGTCTCTGTTTTTTAATATGCTGTCTAGGTTGGTCATAAATTTCCTTCCAAGGAGTAAGCGTCTTTTAATTTCATGGCTGCAGTCACCATCTGCAGTGATTTTGGAGCCCCACCAAAATAAAGTCTGACACTGTTTCCCCATCTATTTGCCATGAAGTGATGGGACTAGATGCCATTATCTTAGTTTTCTGAATGTTAGGCTTTAAGCCAACTTTTTCACTCTCCTCTTTCACTTTCATCAAGAGGCTTTTTAGTTCCTCTTCACTTTCTGCCATAAGGGTGGTATCATCTGCATATGTGAGGTTATTGATATTTCTCCCAGCAATCTTGATTTCAGCTTGTGCTTCTTCCAGCTCAGCACTTCTCATGATGTACTCTGCATATAAGTTAAATAAGTAGGGTGACAATATACAGCCTTGATGTACTCCTTTTCCAGTTTGGAACCAGTCTCTTGTTCCATGTCCAGTTCTAACTGTTGCTTCCTGACCTGCATATAGGTTTCTCAAGAGGCAGGTCAGATGGTCTGGTATCCCCATCTCTTTCAGAATTTTCCACAGTTTCTTGTGATCCACACAGTCAAAGACTTTGGCATAGTCAATAAAGCAGAAATAGATGTTTTTTTTTTTTTTTTCTGGAACTCTCTTGCTTTTTCGATGATCCAGAGGATGTTGGCAATTTCATCTCTGGTTCCTCTGCCTTTTCTAAAATCAGCTTGAACATCTGGAAGTTTGTGGTTCACGAACTAACAATAGGGCTAATATGTGTTAAATGCTTAGACTGGTATCCATGACATTATAAGTTCTCAGTTATTGTTAGCTATTATTATTGCTACTATGATTACTATCAGAAAATGAATATAGAAAGTCCACAACCTCAGCTAGTAATTGCCTTTGTTTATATGTAATGGAAGGTTATAAGCTATATTGTAGCTAATTTAATGAACTTTATGAACTTGATTTTCTACTTTGCAATGACGGCTGCAAGCATTCTTATATGTCTTCAGGTAATGCCATGCACTCTTAGTGATGTACGGAGTTAAAGGCTATTAATTTATACTTTAAAAACATCCAAGTCAGCCAGTACTAAACAGTGAAACTTTCAGTGCCTTGGCCCTAGTCCTGTTTCCCCAGCTCTGTGTAACTAGAATTAAATCTTATCCCTACATGTAGGTTGCCATGCCAGCCAGCTAGGAAGGGGCCATTGATCCTAACTCTAATCAGCTGGGACTTGAAGGTATTTCCTTTGATGTGAGGGATGGGGTGGATCATTTTCTTTTGCCTCTTCTCCATTATAAAGTCAACTTCTCACCAGCCAAACCCAGAATTTCAAACATCTGAACTTCAACTATTGTCAAAGCCTGAATAACCAGAGAGCTCCAAATATGGAATAACCAGAGAGCTCGTACTTTTAGTGATTCCCTAGGAATATGCTTCTTCCTGGATTCTTTCTCCTTAGTTCTGGCCCAGTTACTCTGCCAACTAACACACGACCTTCTGAAAAATTGAAGTTTAGATCTAAATATCTTCCATGGACTCATGCTAAAAGTTATGTTGGTCTTTGTTTATGCCAATCATGTTCTTCAGGACCAGAAATTTATTGGAAGCTCAGAATCTTTAGCACACTTCCCCCTTGATATCACCCATCTGACTAGAATCCTAAAACTTTAACTTTTGCTTTAATTTTTCACTGTCCTCCAAAGCCTATTTAATAGAATAACTTCACCAACAAAGTTGTGGGAGCTTAGATTTAGACTCCTCCAGACATCATGAGTGCTCATGATTTTTCTCTTTCCTCCAAAGGGATAATATAATGTCATTTGCTTGGCATTTGGACAGCTATCCCAGCCCAGAGCATGTATCTCTGTCTGTTCCTTTCAGCTATTTACCTCATTTGCCAGGAACATACCACACTGTATGTTGTTGATGTTTCAGTTGTTAAGTTGTGTCTGAATCTTTTGTGGACCTATGGACTATAGCCTGCTAGCCTGCTAGGCTGCTCTCCCCTGGGATTTCCCAGGAAAGAAAACTGGAGTGGGTTGCCATTTCCTTCTCCAGGGGATCTTCCAGACCTAGGGATTGAACTCATGTGTCCTGCACTGACATGGGGATTCTTTACCACTGAGCCACCTGAGAAGCCCTTATCATAGATATACAGAGATAATAAAACCAAAAAATATTGTTATAGTCAGCGCCTTAAAGTATAGTGGAGTATTTCTCATACTCTACTTATCAGTGGTCCCAGCAGCATTAAGAAGCTTAATTTGTACCATCTTCTATGATGTTATACAACTACATGGAAATAGAGGGTAATATTACTCTTGCTGCACAGGAGATTTAGCAACAACAAGCTGGATTTACACCCAGCAGGAACTCTACAAAAGGCTGTTCAATAACAGAATGAACATTAGTCTTAAGATCTGGTTCTCTATAT
The DNA here is from genome assembly GCA_006410935.1 of Redunca redunca. Lineage (NCBI taxonomy): Eukaryota > Metazoa > Chordata > Mammalia > Artiodactyla > Bovidae > Redunca > Redunca redunca. The sequence goes on along the minus strand of SJYQ01000330.1, from coordinate 2,463,634 downwards.
AGAATATTTCCCATTTGTGTCTTCTGGGTAAGTTCTTAGCAAACATAGTAGAAATCCCTAGATGTAATTATAGTTCAAAGGGTGTACGGAAGGAAATCTTTCACTTTTAATTAAAAAGTATCAGTTCTTGTTAAGCACCAGCAGGGTGTCTATCACTCACTACAGGAATTTAAATCAATAATTTAGAGGAAGAATTAAAACATCAGCCAAAGAAAGAAGAGGTAACTGCCCTAGGAAATTTTATTGGCAAAGACTAGATGTAATCAGATCAAACCAAAGTTCATAGTACTCTTAATCATTTGGGAAATGAGCAATGCATATCTATTGGGCAATCAAGTTTATTAGAACTGGAAGTGTATAAGAAGAATAAAGTGATAGCTTATTAGACTGTCAGTAAAGTAACATGGAGAAAACAATTTGGGGCATGCTAAAAATGTCAAGTACATACATGAAAGTGAAATTGAAATTGCTCAGTCGTGTCCAACTCTTTGCGACCCCATGGACTGTAGCCTACCAGGCTCCTCTGTCCATGGGATTTTCCAGGCAATAGTACTGGAGTGGGTTGCCATTTCCTTCTCCAGGGGATCTTCCCAACCCAGGCCTCGAACCTGGGTCTCCTGCATTGTAGACAGACGCTTTACTGTCTGAGCCACCAGGGAAGTTGCCTCAAGTACATACATAAATATATAAAAATATATATAAAATTAGAGGTAGAAAACAAACTTTGGAAAGGATTATNGCATTTTAATTCAGACAGATTTCAAATATTGCTTCATTAACAGTCTCACATTTGGCGTCCTTGCTAAAACTGCAGGGTGTTTTATGTCAAAAGATGCTCTGTAACATCCCTGGAGACTCAGTTACTGTGTGCTTTGCCTGTAACCTGGGCAAGTATTAGTGTAATGTCTGATATAACAGGGGCATAGTTTCTTTGAACATTTTTCAGATACTATCTGATATAAATATCATAGTAAATTACTTCTGAAACCATCACTGCTTGGATGAAAATAATACACAAAAAATATGATAATATGAGAAAATATTANTTACTTCTGAAACCATCACTGCTTGGATGAAAATAATACACATAAAAATATGATAATATGAGAAAATATTATTTTATACTAAAAATGTAAAAACTCTTATTCATGATGTTATAGCCACTTAGGAAAATATATAAATTTTAATCCGCTTTCCATATGTTATATTCAATTATATTTTATAAAATATACTAAATTTCAAGGAGGTATTATGGACCCTTGGCATTCCTAGAAGAACACATCTGTAGGGAATATTTTTATTGGTTTATTTTTCTTAACTGCTCTAACTAATTTCAAAATGTATTTGGGGGCTTTTTAGAAGAAACCTACGAGTATGCCAAGAACAAGTGCACAGCAGCAAAAGGATTCAAAAGTTAAAAGAAAAATGAAACAAAACAAAACAAGACATATGCAAATTCTTCCTAAAGGAATCTGCTTGCAATGCAGGAGACCTGTGTTCAATCCCTGGGCTGGAAAGATCCCTGGGAGAAAGAATGCCTGCCCACTGCAGGGCTCTTGCCTGGAGAATCCCATGCAGTGCAAAGAGCTGGACACGACTGAGCAAATAACACTTTCGCTTTTAAAAGAAGTTGCGATGTTATTGAACTTAATTCTATTATTATTCTATTATTCTATTTATAATGACCAGAACAGAAAGGAACATGGTGGTTTACAGAACTCTAATTTTAAAATATTTTTCTTATGTGCAAATATTTTACTAGCCCTAATCTTATAGAAGAATTTAGTGCAGGTTTCATACCATGTGATCCTTGCCTATCTTAGCAAACTCAGGCCCAAAACTTGGAGTCATCCTGGTCCCCTCTCTTTCTAACACCTGCCAAATCCAACGCATTAGCAAATCAAACAGTTCTACTTTCAAAATGTATCCATAATCTTACGCTTTCTAACCACATTTACAGTTACTTTCCTAGTCTAAGACATCATCTCTGAACTGGATTATTTCCATAATGTTTTAATTGGTCTTGCTTTGGCACTTACTCCCCTACAATTTATTTTCATCACAGCTGATAGAGTGACTCTGGCATGCAAAAACTAGATCATTGCATTCCTCTTCTAAGAACACTCTGGTTGTGCTGTGACTAAAGGGTTATAAGGCCCTACATAATTAGGCTCCTACTACTTCTCTCTTAAACATCTACTTTTTGTTTTGATTGTTTTGCTCTAATTGCACTGAATTTTATGCAGTTTCTCAGATCCACCAGGCATTTTCACACCTCAGGAGATTTGACATTTTTTTTCCCCCCTTGCTTGGCATGCTGTCCTCAGAGAGCTCCATGTATATTCTACTCCCCTACTCCAGTTCTCTTATTTAATGAGTATGACCATCAGTTATAAAGTCACACTCCTCTCTCCTACTTCCTGTTCTCTTATACAGCCTTACTTTTCCCTCCAAAGAATGTATTACCATATACTATTTGTATAAATACAGTTAATTGTTTATTTGTGATAGTATGTAGATAAGGAGAAACCAGAAGAGTAAAAAAGAAGTCCTATACTGGTGCTTTGATTTTGTTGAAGTAGCCAAATGGGATGGGGAAACCCTAAATTTCCACACATTTCCCTAGTGGATACTTTAAGCCACTTAAAGATAGAATCTCATCTCAGCTCTCAATTGTGCAGAAATGGCCTAAAGAAGTATCATTGTACTTTACATATCAGGTAGCATCTAACCATATGGGTATCACATATCCTAGGCACAGCTGTCTTGTTTTAGGTTATTTGTAATGTTCATGGATCTTCTAAAATATTTATCCTCTAATCTGAAGAGACTGAGTTTTCTTTCTTCTACACTTCCTTTCTTCTTCCATAAATATATATTTTAAAGTACCAATAGCCCCTTTCCTTTTCTGAATACACAAACTGTATCTTGCAGACTGAAATCTTGCAGCCTCTTGCAGTGGATCTCAGCCTATCCAAAGCTGGGCAAGTTTTGGCTCTGAATATTCAGAATTATTAGTTTTGCTTCCTCCTTTAGTCTTCTGACTCCCACTTTCTCTGTGCTGATAGAGAAAGTGAATCTGTTTTCTGTTCTTGGTTAAGCCACAGCCTACTTTCCAGTATGGATCATATGACCTTTGGATAGAGAAAGTGAATCTGTTTTCTGTTCTTGGTTAAGCCACAGCCTACTTTCCAGTATGGATCATATGACCTTTGGGCTAGGTAGAACCCTGTCTCCACCATTATTCTGTGATGGGTGAGAAACTATTAAGATGAATTGTTTAAACTGGTTCTATTATAGCTTCTGGTTACATACTGTAAAGTGGTAAAAATTCACAAATTTATTGTAAATAGGCTTTTTCCAGTGACCTGTTGGTTTATGTTTATCTTGAGATACAAAATATTGTAACAATGGCCTTTTTAAGCTGAATTTTATTGAGCCTTATAGGGGTGTCATATGCTTTTTCTGTTACATGTTGTTATGGGGATATCTTATAGTCATGAACTGTGATTGGGCAGAATGCCCCCCCCACCCCATATCTTCTGCCTGCTTTTTGTTTGTAGAAAAGCTGTAGTCTCCCAGGCTTCCCCGAGTCACAATGGTCGGTTCAAAAGTAAATGGCTGAGAGGATGTGAACATATAGTGACAAAAATTCCAGCTTGGATGGTCATGGTTTGGAAAATGAAAAACAACATTTCAAAGCCTATTGGATGCAGCAAAAGAAGATCTAAGAGAAGTTGATAGCAATGTGAGATTACCTTAGGCAACAAGAAAAATATCAAGTAAACAACCTAACCTACACCTAAAGTAACTAGAGAAAGAAGAACAAACAACACCCAAAGTTCATAGAGGGAAAGAAATTATAAAGAACAACAATGAAAAAAATTTATAAATAAAGACTAAGAAAATAATAGAAAAGATCAATGAAACAAGAAGTTGGTTCTTTGAAAAGACAAACAAAATTGATAAGCCTTTAGCCAGACTCATCAAGACAAAAAGGAAGAGGGCTGAAATCAATAAATTCAAATGAGGATGAACTTAAAACCCACACCACAGAAAAACTAGGGACCATAAGATACTAATTGTTGTTGTTTAGTCACTGAATCTTGTCTGACTCTTTGTGATCCCAAGGACTGTAGACTGCCAGGCTTCTCTGTCCATAGGATTTTCCAGGAGAGAATACTTGAGTGGGTTGCCATTTCCTTCTTCAGGGGATCTGCCCGACCCAGGTATGAAACCTGCATACCCTGCATTAACAGGAATTGGCAGGAGGATTCTTTACTGCTGAGCCACCAGGGAAATCCCCATAAGAGATTATGACAAGCAACTAGATGCCAATAAAATGCACAACCTAGAAGAAATGGACAAATTCTTAGAAAGATCTAGAGACTGAACTAGGAAGGAACAGAAAATATGAACAGACCAATTGCAAATGCTGAGAGTGAATCTATGATCTAAAAAACTCCCCAAAAACTAATGTTTGGGACCAGATGGATTCATAGGCAAACTTTACCAAAACTTTAGAGAAGATTTAGCACCTATCTTTCAAAATTATTCTTAAAAAAAAAGGCAGAGGAAAGAACAGTTCTGAATTCATTCTACAAGGCCACCATCACCTTGATACCAAAAAAAAAGAAAAAAAGAGAGAGAGAGAGAGAGACAAAGATACTATACACAGAAAAAATTACAGGCCAACATCACTGATGAATATAGATGTTAAAATACTTAACAAAATACTACAAAACTGAATTCAATAATACATTAAAAGGACCATACACCATAATCAAGTGAGATTTATCCCAGAATTGCAATGATTTTTCAATGTCTGCAAATCAATCTGTGTGGTATGCTAGATTAACAAACTGAAGAATAAAAACCATATGATCATCTCAATAGATGCAAGAGCTTTTGGTAAAATTCAACATCCGTTTATGATAAAAACTCTGCAGAAAACGAGAACAGAGGGAACATAGCTCAACAAAATAAAAGCCATATATGACAAACATAGCTAATATCACACTCAGTGGTGAAAAGATGAGAAAGCATTTCCTATAAGATCAGCAATAAGACAAGGATACTCACTCTCACCACTTTTATTCTCCATAGTTTTGGAAGTTGTAGACATACAATCAGAGAAGAAAAATAAATAAAAATGATCTAAACTGTAAAAGAAGGTATAAAACTGTCACTGTTTGCAGATGATATGATACTATACATAGAAAATCCTAAAAGATACTACCAGAAAACTATAAAAGCTCATCAATGAATTCAGTAATGTTGTAGGATACAAAATTAAGACATAAAAATCTGTTGCATGTCCATACAATAACAACAAAAGATCAGAAAGGAAAATTTATGAAATAATCCCAACCCCAATTATCATCACATCATAAAGAATAAAATACCTAAGAAATAAACCTACCTAAGGAGGCAAAAATCTGCACTCTGAAAACTATAAGATGCTGATAAAAGAAACTGAAGACAACATAAACAGGTGGAAAGATATACCACGTTCTTGGATTAGAAAAATCAGTACTGTTAAAATGGTTATACTACTCAAGTTAATCCACAGATTCAAAGCAATCTACAGATACAATGCAATCTCTGTCAAACTACCAATGGCGTTTTTCACAGAACTAAAGCAAAAATCTTAAAATTTGTATAGAAACACATAAGGCCTCGAACAGTCAAAGCAATCTTGAGAAAGAACAACAGTCAGAGAAATCTGATCCCTGACATCAGACTATAGTCATCAAAATAGTATGGAACTGCCACAATGATAAACATATATATAAATAGAACAGGACAGAAAACCCATATATACGATCTAACTGTCCATCAACAGATAAGTGAATAAAGATGCACTACATATATATAATGGAGTACTACTCAGCCAAAGAAAAGAAAAGAAATAATGCTACTTGCAGCAACATGGCTGCAACTAGAGATTATCATGTTAAATGGAGTAAGTCAGAAAAGGAAAGAGAAATATATTATATCACTTATGTGTGATACACATAGAAAGGCAATGCCAAAGAATGTTCAAACCACCACACGATTGCACTCATCTCACACACTAGGAAAGCAATGCTTAAAATTCTCCAAGCCAGGCTTCAACAATACATAAACTGTGAACTTCCAGATGTTCAAGATGGATTTAGAAAAGGCTGAGGAACCAGAGATCAAATTGCAAACATCTGCTGGATCATCAAAAAAGCAAGAGAGTTCCAGAAAAACAGCGCCTTCTGCTTTAGTGACTATACCAAAACCTTTGATGTGTGTATCACAAAAAATGTGGAAAATTCTTAAAAAGATGGAAATAGCAGACCATCTGACCTGTCTGTTGACAAACCTGCATGCAGGTCAAGAAGCAACAGTTAGAACTGGACATGGAGCAACAGACTGGTTCCAAATAGGAAAAGGAGTAGTTCAAGGCTGTATATTGTCACCCTGCTTATTTAACTTCTGTGCAGATTATATCATGCGAAATGCTGGGCTGAATGAAGCACAAGCTGGAATCAAGGTTGCTGGAAGAAATATCAATAACCTCAGATACACAGATGACACCAAACTTAAGTGAAGAAGAACTAAAGAGTCTCTTGATGAAAGTAAAGAGGAGAGTGGAAAAGTTGATTTAAAATTCAACATTCAGAAAGCTAAGAGAATGGCATCTAGTCCCATCACTTCATGGCAAGTAGATGTGGAAACGATGGAAGCAGTAAAACTTTATTTATTTATTTATATTTTTTGGCCCCAATATCACTGCAGATGGTGATTGCAGCCATGAAATAAAAAAAACTCTTGCTCCTTGAAAGAAAAGCTATGACCAAACTAGATGGCATATTTAAAAGCAGAGACATTAGTTTGCCAAGAAATGTCCATCTAGTCCAAACTATGTTTTTTTCAGTAGTCATATATGGATATGAGAGTTGGACTATAAAGAAAGCTAAGCACCAAAGAACTGATACGTTTGAACTGTGGGACTGGAGAAGACTCTTGAGAGTCTGGACTGCAAGGTGATCAAATCATTCAATTCTATGGAAATCAGTCCTGAATATTCATTGGAAGGACTGATGTTGAAGCTGAAACTCCAATACTTTGGCGACCTGATGTGAAGAACTGACTCATTGGACAAGACCCTTATGCTGGGAAATTGAGGGTGTGAGGAGAAGGGGACAACACAGGACAAGATGGTTGGATGGCAACATTGACTTGATGGACACAAGTTTGAGCAAGCCGTGGGAGTTGGTGATGGACAGGGAAGCCTTGCATGCTGCAGTCCATGGGGTCACAAAGAGATGGATATGACTGAGTGACTGAATTGAACTGATGTGTGATACAAACGAACCTTTCTATGAAACACAAACAGAATCACAGATACAAAGAACAGATTAATGGTTGCCAAAAGGGAGGAGTTGGAGGAAGGATAGAGAAGGGGTTTGGAGGAAGGATATGGGAATTTGGGATTACAGATGTTAACTTTTACATAAAAAATGGATAAGCAACATGGTCTTACTGTATATGGCAAATAACAATATTCATATGTATATATACATACATATGTATAACTGAATCACTTTGCTGTGCAGTAGTAAGTAGTACAACATTGTAAACTAATTTTCAGTTAAAAAAAAAAAACCATAGATAAACCCATGCATCTATGGTCAATTCAGTTCAGTTCAGTCGCTCAGTCATGTCTGACTCTTTGTGACCCAATGAACCACAGCACGCCAGGCATCCCGGTCCATCACCAACCCAAGAGTCCACCCAAACCCATGTCCATTGACTCAGTAATGCCATCCAACCATCTCATCCTCTGTCATCCTCTTCTCCTCCTGCCTTCAATTTTCCCCAGCATCAGGGTCTTTTCAAATGACTCAGCTCTTCGCATCAGGTGGCCAAAGTATTAGAGTTTCAGCTTCAACCTCAGTACTTCCAAAGAACACCCAGGAATGATCTCCTTTAGGATGGACTGGTTGGATGTCCTTGCAGTCCAAGCGACTCTCAAGAGTCTTCTCCAATACCATAGTTCAAAAGCATCAATTCTTTGGTGCTCAGCTTTCTTTATAGTTCAACTCTCACATCCATACATGACCACTGGAAAACCATAGACTTAACTAGACAGACCTTTGTTGGCAAAGTAATATCTGTTTTTTAATATGCTATCTAGGTTGGTCATAACTTTCCTTCCAAGGAGTAAGCGTCTTTTAATTTCATGGCTGCAGTCACCATGTGCTGTGATTTTGGAGCCCCCAAAAACAAAGTCAGCAACTGTTTTCACTGTTTCCCCATCTATTTGCTATGATGTGATGGGACCGGATGTCATGATCTTAGTTTTTTGAATGTTGAGCTTTAAGCCAACTTTTTCATTCTCCTCTTTCACTTTCATCAAGAGGCTCTTTAATTCTTCTTCACTTCTGATCTAAAGGTGGTGTCATCTGCATATGTGAGGTTATTGATAGTTCTCCTGGCAATTTTGATTCCAGCTGTGCTTCATCCAGTCCAGCATTTCTCAAGATGTACTCTACATACAAGTTAAATAAGCAGGGTGACAATATACAGCCTTGACGTACTCCTTTTCCTATTTAGAACCAGTCTATTGTTCCATGTCCAGTTCCAACTGTTGCTTCCTGACCCGCATATAAATCTCTCAAGAGGCAGGTTAGGTGACCTGGTATTCCCATCTCTTTCAGAATTTTCCACAGTTTATTATAATCCACAGAGTCAAAGGTTTTGGCATAGTTAATAAAGCAGAATAGATGTTTTTCTGGAACTCTCTTGCTTTTTCAATGATCCAACAGATGTTGGCAATTTGATCTCTCGTTCCTCTGTATTTTCTAAATCTAGGTTGAACATCTGGAAATTCATGGTTCACATATTGCTGAAGCATGGCTTGGAGAATTTTGATCTTTACCAGTGTGTGAGATGAAAGCAATTGTGTGGTAGTTTGAGCATTCTTTGGCATTGGAATGAAAACTGACCTTTCCCAGTCTTGTGGCCACTGCTGAGTTTTCAAAATTTGCTGACATATTGAGTGCAGCACTTTCACAGCATCATCTATTAGGATTTGAAATAGCTCAACTGGAATTCCATCACTGGTCAGAATGACCATTATTAAAAAGTCTGTAAATCATAAATGCTGAAGACAGAATGGAGAAAAAGGAATTCTCTTTCACTCTTGGTGGGAATGTAAATTTGTACAGCCATTATGGAGTGTAGTATGGAAGTACTTTAAAAAGTTAAAAACAGAGTTACCATATGATTCAGGGACCTCATATGCATATATCTGGAGAGGACTATAATTCAAAAAGATACATACACCCAGTGTTCTTGCAGTACTCTAATAGCTAAGACGTGGAAAAAATCTATATGTCCATCAACAGATGAATGGGTAAAGGTTTTGTATACACACACTAACATACACATACACATAATGGAAAAATATTCAGTCATCAAAAAGAATGAAATAATGTCATCTGTAGCAACACCGATGGACCTAGAGATTATCACACAAAGTGAAGTAAGCCAAATAGAGAAAGGCAAAGATCATATGATATTGCTTATATGTGATATCCAAAAAACAAACAAACAAATAAATGAACTCCTTTATAAAACAGAAATAGATGCACAGATACAGAAAACAAGCTTATGGTTACTGAAGCAGGAAGGGGGAGGGGAGCGATAAATTAGGAGTTTGGAGTCAGTATATATGTACTACTACATATAAAATAGATAAACAAAAAGATCTACTGTATAACACCTGTAAGTATACTCAGTATTTTGTAATTATATATATATATATCGGAGAAGGCAATGGCACCCCACTCCAGTACTCCTGCCTGGAAAATCCCATGGATGGAGGAGCCTGGTGGGCCGCAGTCCATGGGGTCGCTGAGGGTCGGACACGACTGAGTGACTTCACTTTCACTTTTCACTTTCATGCATTGGAGAAGGAAATGGCAACCCACTCCAGTACTCCTGCCTGGAGAATCCCAGAGACGGCAGAGCCTGGTGGGCTTCCGTCTATGGGGTCGCACAGAGTCGGACACAACTGAAGTGACTTAGCATGTATATATATATATATATATATAATATAAAATTGAATTGATTTGCAATACACTTGAAACTATCACAAGATTGTTAGCCAACTACCACTTTTTAAAATATTACAAAACAAATAACAATTTGGCTAGAACTGGTAACAATTTAAACAGTAAATCAACCTTTTGCCAGTTACTGAATCTTTATTTCCTTTCTGAAATATATAGATAACATTATCTGATGTGCATTCCTCAGTTGTTTTACAGATCCTAAAACCCCCACCAAATGGAAGAAGCCAACTGCAAAATGACCTGTTACATGTAGCCTAAGACCAGCTGGAACCTAAGAACTGATAATGTTATTCTGTGACACTGTCCTGTTATCTCATAATCAACCAATCAGAGAACTATGCATCAGCCAATCATACACAATGTGATTCCTCTCCTTTCCCTCGCCCTTAAAAACTTTTCCCTGTAACTCATCAGGGAGTTCAGTTTTTTGAGCACTAGCTGCCCCTCACTTTTTGACTGGTGCCAATAATAAGTGCTGGAACTGCCTTCACTACAACCCAGTGTCAACAGATTGGCTTTAGTGTGGACCCATGTTTGGGTCCACTGCCATTACTGCTGTCCTGAACTTCCAAAAATAGAGGGTTGAAATTTTAACTCTTGATAGCATTTCTTGAATGGAATTAGAAGTCTTTCTATGACTTATGTGGTGTTTTATATTTTGGAAGGATACTTTTCAGAACATGATACGTTTTCTGTAAATGTTCTTAGGTTTGGGTTTCCCCTTAGAATGATAAAGAAAAGGTACAGAGTTATGACTCAAGTCATGTGAAAATTTCCTATAGCAACTTCCCTCAAAAATAAATCCTGGCATAATACTTAAACTGCATTTCCGCATGCCAGTAGCATCACATCAGGGCTTCTCAGAGGCTGAGAGAGACCTAAGCCATGTTGACTTTCAAGGATCTCAGTATGTTATACCTAGAGCCAGAACTTTTTTTTAACATTTAATATTTATCCTGTACTCCAAGGATATTCATTAATGGTTTATTTTAACTAAGAAACAATAATACAAGTGCAAATTAAAAATCAAACCCTGAATTTGTGGTCCAGCACCAAGGACTCCTTATACTCCTGTCATGCGCTTACTCAGTTCAGTTCAGTTCAGTTGCTCAGTCGTGTCCAACACTTTGTGACCCCATGGACTGCAGCATGCAAGGCTTCCCTGTCCGTCACCAACTCCTGGAGCTTACTCAAACTCACATCAATAGAGCTGGTGATACCATCCAACCATCTCATCCTCTGTTGTCCTCTTCTCTTCCCTCCTTCAATCTTTCCCAGCATCAGGGTCTTTTCCAATGAGTCAGTTCTTCGCACCAGGTGGCCAAAATATTGGAGTTTCAGCTTCAACATCAGTCCTCCCAGTGAGTGTTCAGGACTGAAATATTCAGGCCATAAAAAAGCTGAGCACTGAGGAATTGATGCTTTTGAAATGTGGTGTTGGAGAAGACTCTTGAGAGTCCCTTGGACTGCAAGGAGATCCAACTAGTCTATCCTAAAGGAAATCAGTCTTGAATATTCATTGAAAGGACTGAGGTTGAAGCTGAAGCTCCAATACTTTGGCCACCTGATGCAAAAAACTGACTCATTGGAAAAGACCCTGATGCTGGGAAAGACTGAAGGCAGGAGGAGAAGGGGACAACAGAGGATGAGATGGTTGGATGATATCCAACCATCTCATCACTGACTTAATGGACTTTGGGTAGGCTCCAGGAGTTGGTGATTGGCAGGGAGGCCTGGCATGCTGCAGTCAGTGGGGTCTCAAATAATCAGACACGACTGAGCAACTGAAGTGACCTGAAGGTCAGGTGGTCTGGTATTCCCATCGCTGTAAGAATTTTCTAAAATTCTTGCTCTTATGGGAAGACAACATGGACTGTGGCATAGGTAGACCGAGGTTCAGATCCAGCCCTTGGTTCATTTCCAGCTGTCCTGTGTCAGGGAAGATGTTTAGAGACTCAACACACTCTTTCCTCTAGGACAGGATTTCTCTGCTATTCTTCGTGGCTGTGTTTGGAGTAAGATGATGGAGTAGAAGGACATGCGCTCATCTTCTCTTGTGAGAACTCCAAAACTACAACTCGCTGCTAAACAGTCGACTGGAGAATGTTGGATCAAATCAAATAAAGATATTCACATCCAAGGGCCAAGGAGAAGCCCCAGCAAGATGGGAGGAGGGGCAAAATCATGTTTAGAATCAAACCCCTTGCCTGCCAGAGACACTCAGAGGGCTTAATCAAACCTAGTGTGACCCAGGACCCAGAGACCCCACAGAGACTGAGTCAGATAGGTTCATTGTCATGTATCAAAGACATTTATAGATATCTAAGGGATCTGGTGACAAGCCATGAAATGATCTTATCTCATCTTTAAGTGGTTCCTTCTGACAATCCTGACAAGAGATTCAGGGGTCAACTCTTACTATTCCTATAAATTTTTATTTACTTTCTCCTCTGGCCAAAGTTATAATTTATCACAATCATTCTATTTATCTCTCCCTCTGTGGTTACTGTGATGGGCTGAAAGAACCACATTGCAATCTGATACCTAACTACATATTTGATATCTCTGGATCTCTAGGAGGAATCTCAAAATTAACATGAACAAACAACTTTTTTTCCCCCTCCAAGTTTATCGAGGTACATTTGACAAATAAAAATGATATATATTTAAAGTATACAACATGATCATTTGATATACAAATTCACTGTGAGATATTTACCACAATCAGGTTAGTCAACACATCAACCACCTCATATAGTTACCCTTTTTTGGTAGTAAGAATGCTTAAGATCTACTCCTTTAGAAAATTTGAAGTATACAACATAATAATATATTAACTATAGTCACCATGTTATGAGTTGGATCTTCATAACTTGCTCATCTTATAACTGCAAGTTTGTATCCTATGACCAATATCTTCCAATTTCCCTTAATCTCTAGCCCATGACAACCACCATTCTACTGTTTCTATGAAGTTGACATTTTTTGTTTTGATTGCTCCCATGTCAAACCTGTTTTCCTCATCAGTTTCAGTTTCAGTTTCAGTTCAGTCACTCAGTAGTGTCTGACTCTTTGCGACTCCATGAACTGCAGCACGCCAGGCCTCCTTGTCCATCACCAACTCCTGGAGTCCACCCAAACCCATGTCCATTGAGTTGGTGATGCCATCCAACCATCTCATCCTCTGTCGTCCCCTTCTCCTTCTGCCCTCAATCTTTCCCAGCATCAGGGTCTTTTCAAATGTCAGCTCTTCGCATCAGGTGGCCAAAGTATTGGAGTTTCAGCTTCAACATCAGTCCTTCCAATGAACACTCAGGACTGATCTTTAGGATGGACTGGTTGGGTCTCCTTGCAGCCAAGGGACTCTCAAGAATCTTCTCCAACACCACAGTTCAAAAGCATCAATTCTTTGGCACTCAGCCTTCTTTATAGTCCAACTTTCACATCCATACATGACCACTGGAAAAACCATAGCTTTGACTAGATGGACCTTTGTTGGCAAAGTAATGTCTTTGTTTTTTAATATGCTGTCTAAGTTGGTCATAACTTTCCTCCCATCTGCAGTGATTTTGGAGCCCAGAAAAATAAAGTCAGCCACTGTTTCCCCATCTATTTTCCATGAAGTGATGGGACCAAATGCCATGATCTTAGTTTTCTGAATGTTGAGCTTTAAGCCAACTTTTTCACTCTCCTCTTTCACTTTCTTCAAGAGGCTCTTTAGTTCTTCCTCACTTTCTGCCTTAAGAGTGGTATCATCTGCATATCTGAAGTTATTGATACTTCTCCCAGAAATCTTTGATTCCAGTTTGTGCTTCATCCAGTTCAGCATTTCCCAAGATGTACTCTGCATAGAAGTTAAATTAGCAGGGTGACAATATACAGCCTTGACATACTCCTTTTCCTATTTGGAACCAGTCTGTTGTTCCATGTCCAGTTCTAACTGTTGCTTCCTGACCTGCATTCAGGTTTCTCAAGAGGTAGGTCAGGTGGTCTTGTATTCCCATCTCTCTCAGAATTTTCCACAGTTTATTGTGATCCACACCTCATCTTACTAAATATTGATAAATAGTGCCCACTGTTCAAATTTTGAAAGACAAAATCTTAGGCATCATCAATGGAGGTATACTTAGTGCTTTTGCTGTCTTTTATCCACTTCCCTGGTGGCCTCAGATGGCAAAGCATCTGCCTGCAATGCGGGAGACATGGGTTCGATTCCTGGGTTGGGAAGATCCCCTGGAGAAGGAAATGGCAATTGACTCGAGCACTCTTGCCTGGAAAGTCCCATGGACGGAGGAGCCTGGTAGGCTACAGTCCATGGGGTTGCAAAGAGTCAGACATGACTGAGCGACTTCACTTTCACTTTCATTTTCATCCACTTCAACGCTTAATGTTGGAGACTTAAAAGGCTCAGCCCTAGACCTTCCCTCATTCTTGACCTAAATTATCTCACTAGGAAATCCATTGACTCCTAGGGCTTTAAATGTCATCTGTAATATATATTATCTGCCTTTCTTTTCTTTCTTTCAAGATTGGTATCCAAAGCATAAACAAGTTCCTACCGCTCTACTTTCAAAAGGTACTCAAAATCCCTCTCTTCTTTTTATTTACTCTGTGATGACCCTAATGCAGGATGTTATTATTTCTTTTAGGGACTACTGCCATGGCCTCCTAACTGGTTCCTCTGCTTTTTGTCTTTCTCTAATAAAATTTATTTTCTTTATTCAAGAAAAAATTTTAAAAACAAAATCAACATCATTAATTATATTATATTACTCTCTTGCTTAAAAGCTACCAATGGCTTCTAATTACATACATAATAAATTTCAAATTCCTTATACTGACCCACAGGGCTCTATATGATCTAGCCTTTCTCAACTTTGTTGATCCAATTTCTTACCATTTTCTTCTTTATCCTCTATCTTCAGTCATAGACAACTATTTTTTTCCCCCCTTAAACATGGCAAACATGTTTGTGCATGTATCTGCACTCCCTGGTTTCCCTGAGAAATGCTTTGACTCTAGATACAGAAGACTCCTCTTCCAATCAAAGTAAAATAATTTATCCTCTTTTACCTCCAGTTACTATATGGTATTGTTATGCCCAGAGTCCGAATCCCCAAAACTGAGAGAATAAGACATCGACAGCAATGCAAAAACATAAAGGGGTTTTATTACTAGCCCAGGCTAGGGCTCCCGTCTCATCCAGCGCAGTGGAGTCTTGACGAGAGCCCTGAGCTCTGAATTACAGCTGCTTATATACAGGTGGTCTTTTGTCTGAGCAATAGTGTAGTTGGCGTGTGGTAACTGACTCAACCTTGGGTCATCATGGTGTTTGACTTAACCTTGATTGTCTCAACCTTGGGTCATCGTGGACCTTGGTGTCATCAGGGACCTTGATGTCATCGGGGGCTTCCTAGAATTATGACTCATGCTTACAAGAACCTGAGGCTTAGGCCTAGTGTGGCCTGTTGAGCCTGTCATGGCTTAGGTCAGGTCCCAACAGTATAACATCCTGTTCTATTTTTATTACAGCACTATCTGGATTATCTTTTATTTTTATTATTTTCTGCCAACATAATGCTAGGATGTCAGTATTATAAGTGTAAGTATCTTGTATGTCTTGTTCACTCATCCATCCACAGAATCTACAACAGGGTCTAGCATTGCATAGGAATGCACTTATATTCAAGTGAATTAATGAAATATATGTCATTAACCCCACTTGTTCCTGAATCCTCACATTCTTCAGAGTTTACAAAAGACTGACAAAATTAAATTCAACATATTAAAATACTTCAATAACATAAAAACAAAACAAACAACAAAAAACCTGACAAGCCATTTTATTGCTATTTTCATTTCTAATTGTATAATTTTGATGTGTATATGGCTTAAGTGTTATTAATCATTGTTTTGTATCAGGAGTGTCCAGTATATTTGGTTCGGCATTCCAAGGAGAGGTGTTTGGATGCTAGGTAAGCTTCAAAAGGCTCTAGGTTGTCTCTTTTTGGGCATAGATGTATTGTGGGGCATTGTGGCAGAGCTGTGTATGCAAACTATCTGCAGGTGAAGTGTGTTAGTTACTGTTGAAGCCATATTTTCATGAGTTAGAGAAGGGATAGTCAGTTGAGTGAGGCAATAGAAATTTTCTCCCTCACTTTTGAAGTTTGGGGGTAGCTTACAAAGATTAAGCTTCTACAAGACTTCTGGAAATTTAAGCAGTCTCTTTTGCCCTGTTTCTTCACTAGATTAAGACACTGACTTTTCCAACACGATCCTAGGACTTCCCCAGCCATGAACTCCCAGGCATCCAGGGATCCTCTTCTTTACTTCAAAATCCTGACCCCACTCTAGTGATATCCTGAGTTCTCACAGGTACAGTCACTTTATTCCTATGTTCAGAAGGAAATTAAAAAAAGAAAAATGTCTAAACAAGCAACTGATAACCCTACTGTCCTTTTGATTCTTTCATAAGCAGTCTTGTTGGCTCATTAAATTCAAAGTCATGAGTCATTAAAATAAAATTCTTCTTTCTTCAAGGTCATATAGCATGAAATAGTCTCAGAAGGTGAAGGGGACATCTTTGCATTATGACCTTCTAATACATCAAAATAAAGAAATGAAAACAAACCAGCTCTGCTTTATTAAAAGTCATATTTCATATTTCAGCCATATTAAAACAGGCTGAAAGTTGATGCTATTAAGGTTGAAAAAAATCCTTCCTTCTCAGTGTTGAGGAATAGAATAGAATGAGTCAAGTAGAGGGGATTAAAGAGAATTTAGCCCTGCCCTTGGGGAGTTGCAGTACCAAGTGTTTAATCTTAATGGGTGTAAGGAAGCCCACCCCCTTATCCTATTGTTGAGAGTGCAGAACTGGCATTGGTTGGTGTTAACCAGCTCAGTACAAAATGAGATTCAAAAGGAGCTTTAAAAAAATTATATCCACAAGAAGCCCTGAAGCAGCACATTTAAAACAATCCTGCATTCCTAATTCAGAAGACAAGTGTGACCAAGGCAAAACAGGCAGCTCAGCAGTTCCTACTCTCTCGGTTTCCCTGAAGGTCTTCAAAACCAAGACAGATCCTTTCAGAAATGGATTCTGACTGAGGCATGCTGCCACAGCACACTATATCATCCTAACAGGCTGGGACCTTTCCCAGGGGCTTGTCTTAATGCCACACCGGATGATGCCATACAGCACATACTCCCTTAGGAAGTTAAATCAAAGTGTGGTATTACAACACTTTCATGAGATTCTCATTGATTTTTAAATCTTTACTCTGATTTTTTTTCCCATGCAAAGGAAACCCAGGAAAATTTTAAACTGCTTCTCCTTAATTATAATCATATAGTAAAACAGACAAGAGATTTGGAAAGACAGTTTTGTATCAGGACTCATCTTCATCCCTTATCAGCTGACAATGGGTGGATAATGGAGGGTTGGGTCTCTTTGGTGGCTCAAGTGGTAAAGAATCTCCCTGAAATGTGGGAGACCTGGATTCAATCCCTGGGTGGGGAAGATGCCCGAGAGAAGGGAATGGCAACCCACTCCAGTATTCTTACCTGGAGAATCCCATGGATAGAGAAGCTTGGCACACTACAGTCCATGAGGTCGCAAAGAGTCGGACACGACTGAGTGACTATACTACTACTATTAATGAGGAAAGTAAAAGTGAAGTCGCTCAGTCGTGTCTGACTATGCCACCCTATGGACTTTAGCCTGCCAGGCTTCTCCGTCCGTGGGATTTTCCAGGCAAGAGTACCAGAGTGGGTTGCCTTTTCCGTCTCCAGGGAATCTTCCTGACCCAGGGATTGAACCCAGATCTCCTGTATTGCAGGCAGACTACCCTCTGAGCCACTAAGGTTGATATCTAATCAGTTGATGACCACAGCCAAGTCACTAAACTTTCCTGAACTCCCATTCCTTTATCTATAATAAGAATGATAATAAAAATAATTTTCATGCAGGGTTGGTGTGAGACTTAAACATTATGCACAATTCCTTTGTATATTCTGAAATCACCTTACAATTGTTATTCATGTTTAACTTTCATAATCTCTACTAACATCCTGTAAATGCAGGAGTTAGTGCCTACAGTTCAAATATGTGATCTATGATCTACTAGCATTCTATGAAGATCACAGAATTTCGGTCTCTGGACTGGAATGCACTTGAGCAACATCAAATCAAAGCACTCATTCAGTAGTTCAGCCTTCTCTACAAAGTCCATGATAACCAACTACTTGAACTTCTTCAGTTAACAAGTAACTTACTACTTCAGAAGGCTTTAATCATTTGTCAGCACTAACTGTTGGAAGGGACATCTTCATCCTGAGCTAAAAGTGATTCCTTCTAACTCATCCAATCATTTTAGTACTACTCCAGTTATTCATATAGTCAGTCTGTCTGTTTTATATAAAGCTTTATCATACAGAGTAAAACCCCTTTTCAGCAATATATCAGTAGTTAATAATTTGAAATTTTTAGAAAGATAATACTTTTACATCATACTTGTAGTAAAATTGGATAAAACATACTCCATTATCTATTTTTCTCCTGACAAATTGAATAGAAGAGTGGTGATATACACCATACTTTACTCATTCCCATAGATGTCACAGGATTTAGTACCTATAGTCTCAATATGTGGGAGATGTGTGCATATAAGTTAGTTAGAGGATAAGCTCAAATATTGCATAAATCAAAGGTTTGGGAAACCAACAACTTAAAGAAAGAGCTTTACTCAGAGGATGATAATCTCAAATTTCCCATTCCCATAGCTGGCAAGGAAACTAGGTGCAAAAAGGAACTATTCCATACATCCTGACATTTCTTCATTTTATTTATATAAAGATACTAGACTGCTGATTGAATTGTGCTTGTATATTTGACTTAATAGCTAATTTTGTGACTTTGAAATAATCATCTTTGAGAATTTTAATTTCCATCTTATAAAACTGAGTGATAGTGGTCAAGTTGGAATAATTACTTAGTATCTATTAGATACAGTTTAAATGACTTATTTTGAGATATATTTAACAGTAATGTATCCAGGATTATAATACTAAAACAGAAATTAATAAATAGTATTTCAATCATCATAGACTAACAAATAGTTAATTTCCAGGGAATTTATTTCTTTTGAGTTAAGAAAAAGATACTCTAAATTCATATTTTCTTAATCACAAGATGTTCTTCCTATCTTACAATTGAGAAAGAGAAGCTCAAAACAATTAAACAATTTATCTAGCTCACATTGGTAGTGAAGGAACTATCAATCAAACAAATGACTGCTTACTATCAAGATAATTACTCAACACTGCTTCTGATTCAAGGATACATGTATATATTTTTGATTTTTGATAATATTATGCATGGTTTGTACATGCATGGACTGTTTTATTTTCTTATATTTATAAACAAATTTAGGCTTAAATATGGGAGCGATTATTTCTACCATAGCTGTGTTTATTAATATAATACAAAGAATATTTTCATTAATGTTCCTGACGCTTTTCTAAGTGATAGAGACTTGGAAAAGATCAAAACAAAATCAAATTAAAATTTACAGTTCTATACAGAAGGTAAAGAGGAGCTTTTCAAAAGCACAGTTCACAGTTCATTCCACGTCTACTAATAATTTATTTGAAAAATACCAAACCTGACAAAAAATGAAACCACTTTGATATTTGAAAGCAAAATAATTGAGTTTATTCATTTTCACCCATTCACAGTCAAATTTTTAGGGTATGATGATTTATGCTTCTTATATCTTGCCCACCTCACTCTTGTTTGCTGGTTGGATATATTTAGCACTTCTATTCCAATGACATTATCAAGGGGACACTCAGTGGCTCTTCCTTTCAACAGTCAATGTACTGTACCAAAAATTATAAATATATTAAAATCTAATGCTATGTTTTACCTTGAGGCTGAGTTCAGTAGGTAAACTCAAACTAGAAAATACTTCAAAGTAAACTTGAAATAAATAGCTTTCCATTAATCATATACTACATATATGGTATCATTTTTCTTTTCATTTAATTCACCTGCATGTAACAGTATACTTTTTGGCAGTGGAAGCAATGGAAATAAATTAATAGAAGAATTGAATAATACAACGTTTTATCTCTGACTATTATAAATACAGTCTATCTATTCTTTTCAGGGTTAAATATACCCTTATTTTAAATGCAGGCAGGCAGTGGAAAATAAATTGTCTTTTCCCACCACCATTTTACTTCTGGGCTTTTTCTGTCCTGTTTTAAAAGAGTCTCAGATATGTGACTCCTGACTCCATTCTTTCTATAATAAAATGCTAAATCTGGTTTAGTGTGATATTATGAATCTGGAGATACAACCACATTTTCTCAAGAACCTATTAAACTCAGCCAACAGCAACTTATCATTAAATGCTTCAAAATAAAAATGTAGTCGGCTTCAAAATGCATAAGCATCTTGTGTGTATTGCAAGCCTTAAATATAATATAAAAATTGGTAAGAGAGTAATATAAACCAAGCTGTTTTTAGTTAGGCAACCTTTAGTAAATACCTCACTTCCCATCTCACACACTATCACTTTTGAATATCTGCACAAAGAGTATTCCTTCAGTATTACTAAGTTTAATTTAACTTATATAAAGGCATTTAGTGATACATATCTTACATTCAAGATGATTTACCGATTAATACATTCAATTTTAAAATCCAGTCTATATTGTTAAATGCAAAACAGTATGGTTGAACATATAAACATACTTTAACCAATGAAAGAATATAGAAACATGTCATTAGATCCAAATATGAGACCAATTATATTATGAGTCTAGTAATATATAGAGTTGGCCAAAAAGTTCATTTGGATTTTTCTGTAAGATGTTACAGCATGAACTTTTTGGCCAAGCCAATATATTAAAATTGAAATTTAAAGTATATATCATTCATAAACTCAATCACAGTTCTCTCAGCAAACAAATTAATTCTAAATTTGTGAACATCACAGAAATTATTGNCCCTAGTGATTCAGGTGGTAAAGAATCTGTCTGCAATGCAGGAACATGGGTACAATCCCTGGGTCAGGAAGATCCCCTTGAGAAAGAAATGGCAACATACTCAGTGTTCTTGCCTGGAGAATCCCAGGGACAGAAGAGCCTGGCGAGCTACAGTCGCAAATAGTCTGACTCGACTGAGTGACTAGCACTTTCAAACGTTTGTTTTGTCAAAATATTTAAAAATTATTTTGGAAACATAATTTAATGGTTGCTTAATGTTCCATCAAGTGAAATATCTCTCAAAGTGTTGTCCAGGGACAACCTACAATAAGATCTTTTGGAGGTACCTGAAACAGAATTTGTGGGATAGGGGCTCAATAATATGCATTTTACTCAGAAGATTCTTACGTGTTCAATTTTAAGAAGCCATAATTGATTAAATGTTTTTAAAATCTATTTAACCATGTTTTCATTCTTCTAGGCAGGTTGTTTCCAAAGTTTATATATATACACACATATATATAAACATTTATCAAATAATAGCATAATTGAAATTTATCACATACCGTAAAAATCCCCTGCTTAAAACATACTTTAGTATGGTCACAGAGTTGTACCATCACCACTGTTTAATCTTGGGATATTTTCATTACCCCATAAAGAAATTTTGCAGTCTTTAGTATGCATTCCTCACTCTCACCTCAGGCAACCATCTATTTACTTTCTGTCTCTATAGATTTACTTTTTCTGGATATCTGATTCATGGAATTGAATAGCATGTTGTCTTTTGTGACTTGCTTCTTTCATTTAGCATGCTTTCAAGGTTCATCAGTGTTGTGTCACATGTATCAATACTTCCTCCCTTTTTATTACTAAATAATATTTCATTTCTTGATTATACCACCTTTTGTTTACTGATTCATCAGTTATGGATATTTGGCTTGCTTCCATTTTTGGCAATTATCAATGTGCACAAACTTGTTTGTGCATGGTTTTGTGGGAAAATATTTTTATTTCTCTTGGGTATATACCTAGGAATGGGGATGTTTAATCATATAGTGTCTGCAAGTTTAACATTTTGAGAAAATACCAAAATTCACTTTAGAAAATTCTAAAGTGATGCACCATTTTGCATTTATATCAGCAAAGTTGGAAGGTTTCAGTTTCATCCCTATCAATTCCTATGTCTGTATTTTTTGATTTAGCAATCCAAGGAGTAAAAATTTGTATTTCAATTTGGTTCTGACTTGCATTTTCCTAATAATTAATTATGTAGGCATCTTTTTATATACGTACTGGCTATTTGTATATATTCTTTGGAGAAAATATATTCAATTTTTTTGTCTATTTTTTAAATGTGTTATTTGTTTTCACTTTCGAGTCCTAAGACTATTCATGTATTCTGGATATAAGTCCTTAATCAGATTTATGGTTTCTAAAGATTTTCTCCCATTCTGTGTTTTTTTTTTTTTTTTTAAATTTTTTGATGGTCTTGTTTGTAGCACAAAAGTTTTAAATTTTGATGAATCTAGTTTACCTAGTTTTTTATTTTGATATGTTCTTTTGGTGTTATGATCGATAATACAATCTATAATAATGTCATCTGCAAATAGAGGTAACTTTATATCTTTCCTTTCCAATCTGAATATGTTTTATTTCTTTAGTTTATCTAATTTCCTTAAATATAACTTACAGTACAATTATGAGCAGAAGTAGTGAGAATATATAATCTTCCAAAATTTAGGAAGAAAATAGTCTTTTACAATTATGCATGATGTCAGTTCTGGGTTTTTCATAGATAACCTTTACAGGCTAAGGAAACTTCTCTTCCACTTCTAGTTTGTTGGCTATGTTTTAACATGAGCTCATGTTAAAACAAGTGCTTTATCAGTAATCAGTGGAAATTATTATATAAATTGTATCTCTTATTTTACAAACATAGTATATTAAAATGATTAGTTTCAGATGTTTAATCTGCCTTGCATTCTTGAGACAATCCTACTTGGCTATTATGTACAATCCTTTTTATATGTTGCTGAATTTGACTTCTTAGTGTGGACAAAAAACGTCACCTGCCATATTAGTAAACAGAGGATGCTGTGGCCATCAAGCCATCAGCTACTGCAGCTGCCCTGACTGTGTGCACATCCTGAGGGATTCAGGATGGAGAAAAGTAGGATATTGGCCCTAGATAAGTAAGGTACATATCAAAGGAATTATTTCAAGGAGCCCAGACTCTTATCTTCCCAAACAGAGAAAAAGCTAAATTATTTAACTTGAGATGTTTGGTTTTCTTAAATAAACACTGCTGCTGCTGCTGCAGCTAAGTCGCTTCAGTCATGTCCGACTCTGTGCGACCCCATAGACGGCAGCCCATCAGGCTCCCCCGTCCCTGGGATTCTCAAGGGAAGAACACTGGAGTGGGTTGCCATTTCCTTCTCCAATGCATGAAAGTGAAGAGTAAAAGTGAAGTCGCTCAGTTGTGTCGGACTCTTAGCGACCCCATAGACTGCAGCCTACCAGGCTCCTCCGTCTGCTAATCTTTTGATCTTCTGACTACCTGGTTTTTGTTGAAAAACTATGTATCCAGGTGCCTTTGTTAATTCTTTGAAATAGTCACTTTCAGAGCTATCTGAGAGAGGCTGCCTCCTGGGCTTTTGTCTTCAGTTTATTTGCTGAATAAAGCATAATTCTCAACTTTTAGGTTGACATTAACATTTTGTTGAGAATTTTTTCATCTTTGTTCATATTGAATATTAATCTCTGGTGTTCTTTTTTTGTGTGTAATGTGTCTGGTTTCAGTTTCAGAATAATACTGGCTGATTTGAAGCTTAAGAAATATGTCCTTCTCTTTTATTTCTGAGCAGAGTTGTTGGTGAAGAATTTGGATTAATTTTTCTATAAAAATGTGTAGAATTCACCAATAAAGTCATTGGGAGGAGAACTTCTCTTTCTGGAAGTCGTTACTTGTTATAGATTTATTCAGATTTTCTTTCCTCTTAAAAAGCCATCTTCAGTACTTTTCTCTTTTGGGGAATTTATTCATCAAAGTTATTTAATTTGTTGGTATACCATTGTTCACCAAATTCCCTTAAACTCCTTTTTATTTCTGTAAGGTCAGTAGCACTGTCAATTCTCTGATTCTTGATTTCAGCAATATGATTTTTCTTCACATTTTTTATCATTCTAGATAAGAGTCTGTCAGTTTTGTTGATCTTTTCAAACAAATGACTTTTATTTCGTTGATATTTTTTTTCATTTTGGTTCTCTCAATTTTTTTCTGTGTATGCATAAAGATCTGCACATGTGTGGGACCTTCTATCTACTCAGAAATAGCAGAGCTTTCCAAAGCCCCATGTTGGAAATTTGTTTCTCAGATCTTTTCTTTTAAGTTTTTGACCAGGATCTGGTTAGACCTAACGCATAGCATAGACTCAGGTAACTGATGTTTTACAATTCCTGCTGATTGTTTTCAACAAATGCCCTAGGCTAGGGGTGTTTGCATTGAGAAAGCACAAAAAAGATTAAATAATAGAAACACATTGAGTATGGTTATTTTCATCAGAGCTTCAAGGTAAACCAAACAATTGATAATGCTCTGGGAATGTGACTTTTTGAGAAGTTCTAATCATGCACTTCTGCTTATGAATGCTAGGTTGATGGTCTTCATTATTTCCATAGTTGTGAGCTGTTTCTTTGAAGACAGAAAGTGGAGAATTGGAGAAGGCTAAATTAAAAGGCTACAAACATGGCTGCACTTCCCCAGGTTTAGCAGCTTTTACATATTAAAGGGTTCTTAGATTACTGGATATTTTTAATAATCTGAATTTTGAAAAGTTGATTTTGACTATTTCTTTGGCCAGTGCTTTCAATGCTTTTATTGAGGAGGGTAATTATGAAGATTATCATATTGCCATTTCAGAAGTACCTCCCAATTTCAGGCTATTTATTCAAGCTATAACTTTTAAAAAGAAACAGTAGGTAAGAAATATGAATCATTTTAGATGTTTCATAAAAACTGCAAGCTTTCTTTCTGTAAAAATTTATTCCAGTTTACACTTTCATTAGAAATAATATGAGTGCTTCTTTTACTATCATCTCATTCAGTTCAGTTCAGTCGCTCAGTTGTGTCCGACTCTTTGAGACCCCATGGACCAGCACACCAGGCTTCTCTGTTCATCACCATCTCCCGGAGCCTGCTCAAACTCATGTCCATTGCG
The DNA here is from genome assembly GCA_006410935.1 of Redunca redunca. Classification (NCBI taxonomy): domain Eukaryota; kingdom Metazoa; phylum Chordata; class Mammalia; order Artiodactyla; family Bovidae; genus Redunca; species Redunca redunca. The sequence goes on along the minus strand of SJYQ01000330.1, from coordinate 2,438,310 downwards.
TCAGTGATACCATCCAACCAACTCATCCTCTGTTGTCCCCTTCTGCTCCTGCCTTCAATCTTTCCCATCATCAGGGTCTTTTCCAATGAGTCAGTTCTTTGCATCGGATGGTCAAAGTATTGGAGTTTCAGTTTGAGCATCAGTCCTTCCAATGAACATTCAGGACTGATTTTCTTTAGGATTGACTGGTTGGGTCTCATTAGCAACTACAATAATGAACATTTATAGTTTGTGTGTAATGCCTATTTTTTCCCCTGCACAATTCTTACTTTTCTTTTTTGTTAACAATAGCTCCTTTCTTTTTCAAAACTGCATCTCTCTATTCCTGTTAGTGTTTCTTTTCAGTGTTGACAACTGCATTACTTCCTTCCATTGAATGTAGTGGGTGAGACTGAATATGTTCTAGAATTCAGTATTGCTGCCTGAAGGATAGTTTATATGGGTAAAATTTAAAATCCAGGAAGTTTAAACATGACCAGCTCTCAGAAAGTCAGAAGAATTATACACTAGTTAACTGAAATATTGAACTTGTGATGTTTACATATATTAACAAGAGAAAAATAACGCAAAAGCATATAGACTGATTAGGATTAGTTTTCTCAGAAAGAGCCTTAGACAGAGTTTTAGGGACTATGGTTTGGATAAAAGCAAAATAGGAATAGTTATGAGATAGTTTAAGGGTAATCTGATTTAGTTCTTTTATCACTGATAAGTCTATTTTAGATATGAGAGCAATACTTGCAGTGAAAAGAATGTGTGGTGAGGCGGTGTCCAAAGGAAGATTGATAAAATGTAGAGAAGGATTATGATTTAGGTGCATTCTGTTTTTTTAAGGGTACATCAGTTATGGGGAAAAAAAATCAAATGCCTGGATTCTGGTCATATAATTAAAGATTTCCAGAGAATCTCACTACTGCCTTCCTCCTTCATAATAAGAAATCTGTGACACAATAGGAATTTTTATGTTTCCAATGACATCAATTGCTTCCAACCCTACTTATATCTCTGATAATTAGAAACCTGCTCTGATTGCCCTCATCAAGGATCATGGCTCTTACAGCCTGTTGTATCAAGAAACTCTCCTTCTATGGCTGACTTCTCTTTAACTTAAATTTTGGTGGCCTGTTTTTT
>SJYQ01000330.1:2375228-2404839 GCA_006410935.1 Redunca redunca | reverse complement strand
GTCAGTTTTCATTCCAATCCCAAAGAAAGGCAATGCCAAAGAATGCTCAAACCACCACACAATTGCACTCATCTCACATGCTAGTAAAGTAATGCTCAAAATTCTCCAAGCCAGGTTTTAGCAACATATGAACCATGAACTTCCAGATATTCAAGCTGGTTTTAGAAAAGGCAGAGGAACCATAGATAAAATTGCCAACATCCTCTGGATCATCAAAAAAGCAAGAGAGTTTCAGAAAAACATCTATTTCTGCCTTATTGACTATGCTAAAGCCTTTGACTGTGTGGATCACAATAAGCTATGGAAAATTCTGAAAGAATTTTTATTCTAATTGTGGGAATATCAGACCACCTGACTTGCCTCTTGAGAAACCTGTATGCAGGTCAGGAAGCAACAGTTAGAACTGGACATGGAACAACAGACTGTTTCCAAATAGGAAAAGGAGTTTGTCAAGGCTGTATATTGTCACCCTACTTATTTAACTTTTATGCAGAGTACATTGTGAGAGACGCTGGGCTGGAAGAAGCACAAGCTGGAATCAAGATAGCCGGGAGAAATATCAATAACCTCAGATATGCAGATGACACCATCCTTAGGGCACAAAATGAAGAACTAAAGAGCCTCATGATGAAAATGCAAGAGGAGAGTGAAAAGTTGGCTGAAAGCTCAACATTCAGAAAACTAAGATCATGGCATCCAGTTCCATCACTTCATGGCAAATAGATGAGGAAAGAATGGAAACAGTGGCTGACTTTATTTTTTTGGGTTCCAAATTCACTGCAGATGGTGACTGCAGCCATGAAATTAAAAGACGCTTACTGCTTGGAAGGAAAGTTATGACCAACCTAGACAACATATTAAAAAGCAAAGACATTACTTTGCCAACAAATGTCCGTCTCGTCAAGGCTATGGTGTTTCCAGCAGTCCTGTATGGATATGAGAGTTGGACTGTGAAGAAACCTTAGCACCAAAGAATTGATGCTTTTGAGGTGTGGTGTTGGAGAAGACTCTTGAGAGTCCCTTGGACTGCAAGGAGATCCAACCAGTCCATCCTAAAGGAGACCAGTCCTGAGTATTCATTAGAAGGACTGATGTTGAAGCTGAAACTCCAATACTTTTGCTACGTGATGTGAAGAACTGACTCATTTGAAAAGACCCTGATGCTGGGAAATACTGAAGGGAGGGTGAGAAGGGGACAACAGAGGATGCGATGAGTGGATGGCATCACTGACTTAATGGACATGAGTATGGGCGAACTCCGGGAGTTGGTGATGGACAGGCAGGCCTGGCGTGCTGCAATCCATGGTGTTGCAAAGAGTCTGACACTACTGAGCAGCTGAACTGAACTGAACTGAACTCAAAGGCAGTGACAAAAGATAAATTGAAAGTGAGACATGAGAGAGAGGAAGTGATCAATATTGATTCCAATTTTTTTCTCTCTCAGAAGGAAGTGATGTTGATTTCAACAATAATGTTTGGAGTGAGATCTATTTTTTCTTTTTTTTTTAAAGTGTTGCTTGGTCACATTTATAACTTGCATATCCGAGAAGTAACATGAATTTAAGTTATATGCAGTAGGATGACTGGAGTGGACTTATGGTTTTGGAGATGTTTAATGAAACCATAAACTGAATGGAATTGCCTGGGGAGAATATGTAAAGTGAGACAAGGAAAAGAGAGTAAGTAAAATAGGAATATATCTTCATTTAATCAGTGGCAAAGGAAAAGCATCAAAAAAAGGAGTATAAAGTAGAAGAGATACTATTATTAGAAATAGTGTATTATCACTATTCAAAGGGAAAACTTTTCCAAGGGAAAATATTGATTAATAGCAATGAATATTGGAAGGAGTTTTAGGATTTAGACAATTTAATGTAATTTCTATGATCGTGTTGTCTTTGAATGAATAATTTCTTAGCAAATCATTCACTGTTCTGTACTTTTGTTATCTGACTGGCTATATGTAACATTCTGGAGATAGAGGTGTAAAGAAACCCTTTGTTCTAGGATCCTCTTAGCCAGAAAAAGCGAAGTCACGTGATAATAGTGTAGGAAGCATACGTATTTAAAATGTATGTATGAGAGCTTGAAAAGTTGTACTTTGTTAGGGAATGCCAGTATTTCATGAAGGAAGGGATATTAATTGGTATTTATAGGGCATTGGGCATCCTGGGTGGCTCAGATGGTAAGGAATCTGTCTACATTTAAGGAGGTCCATGTTCAATCCGTGGGTCAGGAATATCCCCAGGAGAAGGAAATGGCAAACCACTGCAGTATTCTTGCCTGGAGAATCCCATGGACAGAGGAGCCTGGCAGGCTACAGTCCAGGGGTCACAAAGAGTTGGGCACAACTGAGAGACTAACCCTTATCTTACCTAGGCAGAAGAAACAACTAGCCAGAGACAGGGATTTGCTAGTCATATGGCAGGATGATGGATTCTGGGGTCTGTCTGTTTGCTCAGTTGTGTCTGATTCTTTGTGACCCCATGGATGGCAGTCCACCAGGCTCCTCTGTCCATGGAATTTTCCAGGCAAGAATACTGGAATGGGTTGCCATTTTCTACTTCAAGGATCTTCCTAACCCAGGGATGAAACCTGAATCTCCTGTATCTTCTGCACTGACAGGTGGATTCTTCACCACTGAGCTACCTGGATCCTGGGATAGTCTGTGAATGTATGGTAAAAACAGGAGAAAGAATATCAGCAAAGATTAGATTTGAAAGGTCAGGTCTGGTCAGGTGTTAATAGCCTTAAGTTAATAGAAAATAGTACTTCATTTTCTCTAAGCAAGGATGAAAATGCTTTGGGGATAAATTTTGGAACAACCAAATTTGTATTTAAGGACAATAACTCAGACTGGCTTGCGGATGCCAAATGTGACAGGGCAGAAGTTAGAGGCAGGCTATCAGATAGGGGATATTGAAGTAACCATAACCACATTAATGGGAAATGGTGAGGACTAAGGAGCCTGGTGGGCTGCAGTCCGTGGGGTCGCTAAGAGTTGGACACGACTGAGCAACTTCACTTTCACTCTTCACTTTCATGCATTGGAGAAGGAAATGGCAACCCACTCCAGTGTTCTTGTCTGGAGAACCCCAGGGACGGGGGAGCCTGATGGGCTGTGTCTATGGGGTCGCACAGAGTCGGACACGACTGAAGCGACTTAGCAGTAGCAGCAGCAAGGATACTCTATAGAAACTTAAATGGTTACAGGAATTGAGGAATGATAAAAAGAGATGAAAAGCAATTTAATAAATAGAATTAACAGGCCTTGGTAACTGATTAATTTATGTGAAATAAAAGGGTTAATGAAAATTTCTACATTATATCCTTTTTGTGGAGTAAGTTGTGATAAATACTTGACATCTGAATAGATTCTACGCAAACAACTCACATCACTTTATTATTTTCTCTGTTGTGAAAAATTTTAAATAGTGGACTTTTATAGAATGTAGAGTCCTGATTTAAACATGGCATTATTCAGGTATTAAAGGTGGTTATTTTAGAAAGAGTGTTTTCCAAAATATATTATTTTCCAAAAATCAGTGGAAAGTACACACACATACATATACAAATGCGCACATAAAATAATTTATCCCAGAGTTTATATAAACTAATATTTATGTGAAATGTAAGAAAAAGATGAAAACATTTATTTCTTCCCCATCATTATATAATAATCAGCTTTAAGAAACCTGGAGGACTGTAGGAAGTTGTAGGAAAGACTCTCTGATATGTTAATATATCAGGTTGCCTTTGTGTTCCAGTGCCCTATTGACATATCCAGAGTATTTCAAAGTCAAATGAATTTGGTAAATTCAGTCTATCGGAGTATATTCAGATAATGCATAGCTGATTTAAAAGAGTGTTCTGTTAGTGGTGACTAATGGATCAATTTTAACCAGCAGAATTGTGCTTCCAATTATTTATTATTTATTTTTAATTCATGAATTTAAAAACCTAGTATGGATCAGAAAAGAGCTGACTCAATATAAAAGACCCTAATGCTGGGAAAGTTTGAAGGCAGGAGGAGAAGATGGCAGAGGATGAGACAGTTGGATGGCATCACAGACTCAAAGAAAGTAAGTTTGAGCAAGGTCTGCGAGACGGTAAAGGACAGGGAAGCCTGGTGGGTTGCAGTGCATGGAATCACAAAGAATTGGATATGACTGAGCGACTGAACAACAGTGGATCAGGCAATGTTTTAGAAATACAAAGAGGGATAAAATGTAGTTGAAGTTTGGGATCAACTTGAGCTGGAAAAGAGAACTAATTTTCATATAATTATAGGAAAGTTATAATAAATAAAAGAGAAGAAAATAAATTGCAATGAGAAGCAAAAGAAGTATTACTTGATTTGCTTTGAGAAATGTCTGTGGCTTTAAGGGCCACAAGAACTAAAGAGCCGTCTGGTAGGGCTGGTAAAGTTCAATTTGATATTAAGGTAAACTAAAAGGGCTAAAATATACTTTTTGTAACTTCACATTTTACCACTGTTCTAAGACACTTGTTTTCCCTTTCCTTTCATAATTTTTTCAAGATTATATATTCACCAGCTTCCTGATACTTAACTTGTCCAAAGTGAACTGTAAGCAGCAGCGTGGTGTACCAATAGATAAAGTACCTATGTTGGAGGCAGGTTGTGGGTAAACAATAAACTGGATAATATATTTAAAATATCTACCTGACATTTTAGGCACCTATAGGCAAAGATTATGACTATTTTCATCTCCATCAGAGTCATTCTACTTTCAAATTAATAGCTATACACATGCTTCCAAACATCATGCTTGTTCTTAATGCAAAACGTGCATTTTTAGTATTTTCACTCAATTCATTTCTAATAATAATTTCCTAACTTCTACTAATGTTTTCTTACTACTCTAAATCTTGCTTATTAAACCAAAACTTGTCTCTAATGCTGATAAAAAGGACAGAGTGCAAATTATCTTAGCATATACTCTAGTTAGAAATGGACATGGAACAACTGACAGGTTCAAAATTGGGAAAGGAATACAACAGGTCTGTATATCATCACCTTGCTTATTTAATTTATGTGCAGATTACATAATGCAAAATCCTGGGCTGGATGAATGACAAGCTGGAATTAAGACTGCCAGGAGAAATATCAACAACCTCATATAGGCAGATGATACCACTCTAATGGCAGAAAATGAAGAACTAAAGAGCCTCTTGATTAGGGTGAAAGAGGAGAGCGAAAAAGTTGGCTTGAAACTCAACATGAAAAAACTAAGATCATGGTATCTGGTTCCATCTTCACACCAAGTGTGTGTGTGTGTGTGTGTGTAAGTCATTTCAGTCATGTCCAACTCTTTGTGATGCTATGCACTGAAATCCACCAGGTTCCTCTGTCCATGGCATTCCCCAGGCAAGAATACAGAAATGGGTTGCCATTTCTTTCTTGAGGGGATCTTCCAGACCCAGACAACAAACCTGCATCTTTTATGTCTTCTGCATTGGCAGGCGGGTTCTTTACCACTAGTGCCACCTGGCAAATAAAAGGGGGGAAAGTGGAGGCAGTGACAGATTTCATTTTCTAGGGCTCCAAAATCACCACAGATGGTGACTGCAGCCACAAAATTAAAGACACTTTCTTCTTGGAAGAAAAGCTATGACAAACAGAAAGCATATTAAAAAGCAGTGGCATCACTTTGCCAACAGAGGTCCAAATAGTCAAAGCTATGGTTTTTACAGTAGTCGTGTAGACCCAGCTGGTATGAGGACCCTGGTACTGGGAAAGACTGAAGGCAAAAAGAGAAAGGGTTTCCAGAAGATGAGATAGATATATGGTATCATCAACTCAATGGACATGAATTTGAGCAAACTCTAGGAGATAGTGGAGATCAGAGGAGCCTGGTGTGCTGCAGTCCATGGGGTTGTAAAGAATCAGACATAACTAACTGACTGAACAGCAATAACAGTACTATAATAAGCTGCTTAATAAAAATTTCTAACAAATTCAATACAGGTATCAGGTAGTTAGGATTCACATAGAATAGAAAATTCACATGGTTCAAATGAAGAGAATTCGGTAAAGGATTTGGTCAGATTTCCAGGAAAGAATGAGGTAGATTGCATCATCCAAAAGTAACAGGAATGAGAAACTTACTACTTTTAAGGCCAATGTGTTGGAATATTATTCTACCTCAGTAGCACCTGAAATCTTGGAGAATGGGGCCATCTGTTAGAAGTCATAGTCAACTGGCAGATTTATGCACTAGGAAGCTGATCTGGAGAAACTTCTCTTCTCCTCACTCATCTTACTCTCTGATTTTTGCTAGTGTCTCCCATTGACTAAACAAGTCATAGATAGCTGACAAGGGGGCCCAAGTGATGAAGTGAGCTGGAATCATCCTTCTCAGGCACAGAGTAGGGCAGAGAAAATGGGCATGGATCAGAGTGGCAGAACAAGAGAGAATAATCACCAATAGCAATGTGATGAACATTTTTGCTACTGTTTTTCTGAAGCTTTCATTACTCTCCACCATTCCTCTGGGTAACTAGCATTATATAGCTATTTAAAGCAACTCTATGAAGTTATGATTATGTTTATCTTCTGGTGAGGAAATTGAGGGACAAAAACTAAGAAATTAATTCAAATTTATGCAGCTTTTTTAGCTAGTGCATTCCCAGATAAATTTCCCTTCTCTCCAGGCCTAAATTTTATTTGAATAATCTAAGTGAACAATGGTCTTCTCTGGTGGCTCAGATGGTGAAGAATCCACCTGCAATTCAGGAGATCTGGGTTCAAGTCCTCAGTTGGGAAGATACCCTGGGGGAGGAAATGGCAATCCACTATAGTATTCTTGCCTGGAGAATCCCATGGACAGAGAAGCCTGGTAGGCTATAGTCCAAGGGGTCTCAAAGATTTGGACCTGCCTGAGCAATTCACATAGAATTCAAAATTGAACAAAAGTGAAGAATGCAAAGAAATAGAGGACAGCAATTGAATGGGAAAGACTAGAGATCACTTCAAGAAAATGAGAAATACTGATGGAACATTTCATGCAGAGATGGGCATAATAAAGGACAGAAATGGTATGGAACTAACAGAAGCAGAAGATATTAAGAAGAGGTAGCAAAAAAAACAAAGAACTACACAAAAAGATCTTAATGACCCAGATAATCATGATGCTGTGATCATTTACCTAGAGCCAAACATCCTGGAATGCAAAGTCAAGTGGGCCTTAGGAAGCATTACTGTGAACAAATTTAGTAGGGGTGACGGAATTCCAGCTGAGCTATTTCACATCCTAATAGATGATGCTGTTAAAGTGCTGCACTCAATATGCCAGCAAATATGGAAAAACTGGCAGTGGTCACAGGACTGGAAGAGGTCAGTTTGCATTCCAGTCCCAAAGAAAAGCAATGGGCAATGCCAAAGAAAGTTCAAACTAACACATGATTACACTCATTTCACATGTTAGCAAGGTAATGCTCAAAATCTTCCTAGCCAGGCTTTAACAGTATGTGAACTGAGAACTTCCAAGTGTACAAGCTGGATTTGGAAAAGGCAGAGGAATCTGAGACCAAATTGCCAATAGATCATATAAAAAATAAGAGAATTCCAGAAAAACATGTACTTTTGCTTTATTGACTATGCTAAAACCTTTGTGTAGATCACAACAAACTGTGGAAAATTCTTAAAGAGATGATGGGAATACCAGGGCACCATACCTGCCTCCTGAGAAACCTGTATGCAGGTCAAGAAGCAACAGTTAGAACTGGGCATGAAATAATAGACTGATTCCATATTGGGAAAGGAGTACTGTATACTGTCAAGGCTGTATATTATCACCTTACTTATTTAACTTATATGCAGAGTACATCATGTGAAATGCTGACCTGGGTGAAGCACAAGTTGGACTCAAGATTTCTGGGAGAAATTCCAATAACCTCAGATATGCAAATGATACCACCCTTATGGCAGAAAGCAAACAAGCATAAAGAGCCTCTTGATGAAGGTGAAAGAGAAGAGTGAAAAAGCTGTTTTAAAACTCAGCATTCAAAAACTAAGATCATGGCATCCGGTCCCTTAACTTCATGGCAAATAGATGGGGAAACAACAGAAACAGTGACAGACTTTATTTTCTCGAGCTCCAAAATCACTATGCATGGTGACTGCCACCATGAAATTAAAAGATGCTTTCTCCTTGGAAGAAAAACTTTAACAACCCTAAACAGCATATTAAAAAACAGACATTACTTTGCTGACAAAGGTCCATGTAGTCAAAGCTATGATTTTTCCAGTATTCATGTATGGATGTGAGAGTTGGACCATAAAGACAACTGAGTGCTGAAGAATTGGTGCTTTTGAACTATGATGTTGGAGATGACTCTTGAGAGTCCCTTGGACTGCAAAGAGATTAAATGAATCAATCCTAAGGGAAATCAACTCTGAATATTCATTGGAAGGACTGATATTGAAGCTGAAACTCCAAAACGTTGGCCACCAGATGAGGGCTTCTTCTCCTAAATTCAATGATGTCTGATTCCATCAGATCTGAACTGGAGATAAGGTTACTTTTCTAGAATCAGATCTCTTCCACACCTGGAAATGCTATTGATATTACTAATCAAGTTCCTCTTGGCCAGAGACTTTTGAGACAAACATCAGTCTTCTACCCTTTAATTTCTTCAAAGTGAAAAGAGATAATTCTCTCTGGTTGCATCATCTTAAAGTTTGTAGTATGTATATACAGCAGAATATCCTGGATTCAAATTGTAGGAGTAACAGACACTAACTTATTGGACATAAATCAGGTATTTTTGTTCCCCCTGGTTCAACTTTTTACTATTAACCTGAATTGGAAATATATCCTAAGAACAAGGTATGCAATACATGCAGTTGATACTTGGTATGACTAATCTTTTGGAAATTCAAACCTTAGGTCAGGAAACTCTAAGCATGCCACAGAGCCTCCAAGCAGGAAACATGTCTGTGTATGCCAGCATTTTATTTAACATTTTTTTCTCATGAGGCTTTTCAGATGTCTTGTGTAACTGTAGATGAAAGTAACTACCTTGCAGAAATGCCATCTCGTTTCAAAAATGAAGCTTGATATAATGATGTAATGAAAAGAAAAGCACCTAGAAGTCTATACCTACTTATACACATTGTTAACCTCTTTCTATCCCCTTTTATGTATCTCCTTCTAAGCATATTCATTTTAACAATATTAGTCTATGAAAAAATAGTGCCCATAACAAGTGGGGCACTAGCAATGGGAGTGTAGTAGTGAATGAGTGTTTCCCTTGCTTCATGCACTTTCTACTCTAGTAAGGGGAAACAACAATATGCTTGTTAACAAATTAGCAAATGAGAAAATATCAGATGCTAAAATGTTCCATGTAGAAGTAAATGGTGTAATGTCATTGGGCATGACCAGAGGAGCATGATGCTTTACTGGCTTCAAGAAAGTCTTCAGAGAAGGTGTTATTTTGGGTAATTATGAGTTTCATTATATTAGAAGGCAAGTGTATTTTAAAAAAATGAATCATGTAAAACAATAAATAGTATACATATGGCATATTTGCAGTTATGAAGTATTAAAAATGAACCCTTATGGACCCTCAGCTTATTGAAGAAAAAAGTAAAATCATTTCTTTTGGTTTCTACTTCAGTTTGCTGCTATTTTCTCACCATGGCTAATACCTTCAGATCTGTGTTACCGATACAAGTGCATAGAGATCTCAGAGGTATAAAGGTGCTTGTCTGGGACTTATTGCACACTTCTGAATTCCTAGGTTTCTTTCTTACCTGCTTACATTGTTTAACTAATTATTCTAGTCACCCCATGATATCTAGTCTCAACTCCCTTTACTCATTGTATAATCCTGTGAAAAAACCTCAATCTTGGTTTAATCTGATTCTCTGTCATTAACAGCTATACCTGTGGTTGGAGTAAAACAAACAACCATGTATCACGGTCTAACTTTTAAGTCACAATAATAAGTTTACAGTGCCTGAAATGCTGACAAACAATTATGATCTATTTCTCTAGTCCACCCCCGTTCTTCCTCACTCTGTCTCAGTGAGTTCACATCATGTCTTCTCTGATTAGGCATCTCCCATGGCCTCTCTGATACACTTTGTTGATGATATTACCTCCATTTCATTGAGAAAACAGAAATAATCAGAAAAGATAGTTCTCAAAAGACCCGGCACCATATCAACTTACCTGTGGACATTAGTGTCCAAATACTTCCCCATTTATTACTTCCCATTTATTACTGTGAATGAACTGGGCTTTGTGGTCAAGGTCAGCCCATCCACCCATGCAGTAGATCACATCTCCTGTCATCATTTTCTTTTCAGCTCATGATTTTCATTTTTTTCTTATCACTTGAGCATCTGCAACAACACAAAAACTGCATTTGTGTGGGGCCCCAAAGTGTAATGACTTCTCTGCTCTCAAAGTCTCAGTGTATCTAATCTTTCTTCTAGAAGTGAAACCCTTACGCGCGATCTTTCAACATTTTTTTTTTTAATTCCCAAAAACATGGCTTGTAAAAAGCTGTCTACTATTATGTAAAGTGAAAGTGAAGTCGCTCAGTCGTGTCCGACTCTTTGCGACCCCATGGACTGTAGTCTACCAGGCTCCTCTGTCCATGGGATTTTCCAGGCGATAGTACTGGAGTGGATTGCCATTTCCTTCTCCAAGGGATCTTCCCAACCCAGGGATCAAACCCAGGTCTCCTGCACTGTAGACAAACTCTTTACCATCTGACAACAACAAATATACATTCAATTGTTAAATGTTTGGTTTATTTTACAATTTTTCACCATTATATATAGAATTGTCACATTCATATCTTTTCAGATAAACATCCATAGTTCCCAGTGATAAAATAATTGAGCCACTGGTTAGTCACATTTTCACTGCTTTTCATATATTTTGTCAAGTCAACTTACAGAAAAGCTGCAACGATTTCTTTCTTTCTTTATTTATTTAATTTTACTGATTTACATACTTTGTTTTCCTCCTTTTGACTTTTAGGTTAATAATTTTATATAATTAGTACGTCAGAGAAAAAAGATAAGCCAGTCAAACATACTTAATGTAGACATGAGGGAACTAAGGACCCCCTTTTGTCTTTTAACCTTTATACTAGCTTATTTAAATGGTTGATCCACTGGCTTTTTTATATATTTGCCTTTTTCAGTGGATTTTTTTCTGTCAGTATTTTCTTATATTTGTTATAGTCTTTCATTTTCATTTAAAGAAGAAGATTTAACCATTTTTGTTATTGTGGCTTAGTGGTTATAAACTCTTATTTTTGCTTGTCTAGGAATGTTTTTATCTTTCCTTTAATTCTGAAGGAAAAACTTGCTGGTAGGGTATCCTACTTTGAGATTTTTTTTTTTTCTTTTAGCAAAAAACCAGTTGATAGCCTTTGCAGAGGGAGGGGGGGGGCGCCCCTTGTATATGACTCTTTTATTTTCTCTTGCTGTTTTAAAAATTCTCTCTTTAAGACACAGATGTATAGAACGGACTTTTGGACTCTGTGGGAGAGGGTGTGGGTGGGATGATTTGGGAGAATGGCATTGTAACATGTATACTATCATGTAGGAAATGAATCCCCAGTCTATCTTTGATACAGGATACAGGAGGCTTGGGGCTAGTGCACGGGGATGATCCAGAGAGATGATATGGGGTGGGAGGTGGGAGGGAGGTTCAGGATTGGGAACTCATGTACACCTGTGGTGGATTCATGTCAATGTATGGCAAAACCAACACAGTATTGTAAAGCAAAATAAAGTAAAAAAAGAAAAAAATTAAAAAAATTCTCTCTTTAGCTTTTGCCATTTGAATTGAGGTATGTCTTGGTGTGAATCTGTTTGGGTTCATCTTGCTTGGGACTCTGTTCTTCCTGGACCTAGCTATCTACTGTTTTCTTCAGGTTTTGGAGGTTTCAGCCTTAATAGTATCAAATATATTTTCTACCCATTTCTCCTTCTGGAATCCTATAATGCTAACTTAGTACACTTGTTGTTTCAGAGGGCCCTTAAACTATGCTCATTATTCATTCTTCTATATAATCTTCTAATTCCTTCCAGTATTTTTCACTTCAGTTACTGTATTACTTATCTGATTGGTTCTTTATATTTTCTAGTTCTTGTTAAAATTCTGACTGTGTTCCTCTATTCTTTTCCTGAGTCAGTGAGCATTTTTATTACTATTGCCTTGTCATATTTTCACCTGGTAAATTATTTACCTCCATTTCATTAGAATTTTTTAATCTGCATTTTTTTTCTTTTGAAGCATATTCCTTTTTGTTCTTATTTTGTGTGATTTTTTTCCATCTCTATAAACTAGGCAAAACAGTTACCTATCCCAGTCTTTAAGGTGTGTCCTCGTGTGGGATTATACTAATGCAATCTACTTTGAAGGGAGTGTTGGATATGAAATGAGCAGAGCCAGGCCACATCTTCTCCTGGGGTTCAATAATGGCCACTGTTGTTGTGGGAGGTATGGTTGGAGCAGAGGATTTAGAACCAGAGCCAAGTACAAGTCAAGGCTTCCACTTGGTTCAGTGTGGTTGCAGCCCTACTAGGGGGCAGAGCAGGACTTAAGGGGCTAGAGCAGGAGCCCCAAGGTAATTTGGCTCTCCCAGCATAATAGCAGTCTCCATCTTGGTTGGAGGCATAGTGGGAACTCAAAGACTGGAAGATACACCTCTGAGCTGGCTCCACTTTCTTCCAGCTATGTGCATGTGTCTCGGTTAGAGGCTGGGTTGAAGCTCAAGTTACTGAAGTGCATTTCCGTACTGGTTTTGCACTTCTCCGACTGAAGGAGATCAGCCCTGGGATTTCTTTGGAAGGAATGATGCTAATCAAACTCCAGTACTGTGGCCACCTCATGTGAAGAGTTGACTCATTGGAAAAGACCCTGATGCTGGGATGGATTGGGGGCAGGAGGAGAAGGGGGCGACAGAGGATGAGATGGCTGGATGGCATCACCAACTCGATGGACATGAGTCTGGGTGAACTCCGGGAGTTGGTGATGGACAGAGAGGCCTGGAGTGCTGCAACTCATGGGGTGGCAAAGAGTCGGACATGACTGAGTGACTGAACTGAACTGAACTGAAGTGTAAATGCATGCACATGTGGTGACAACGGTGATCTCTGCCTTTGTAGGGAACGGCACTGTGGCAGGAGGAGATAGAGGGCGGTGGGCGGTGGGTGGTGATTGAGGAATGCGCTGGGATGATCCTGGCAGGCTGGCTGAAGCAAATTTCAAGTTGCTGCTTCTGCACTAGGATAAGGAGCAAGCAAGTTTATGCACATGCTTTGCAAGAGCGGTCTGCTTCTTACAAATTGCTGGTCAGACCCTCTAGTTTTCAAACAAGCTAAGGGAGCTCATCTTCAAGTGTTAGACCCCAGGACCAGGGTACCTAGTACCCTCCCTATTCTCACTCCCTATTGAGGATCCCAGAGCCTTTTTCTTGTTATGTCTATAATCAGAACTTGTTTTTAACTTTCTGTTTATTTCAAGAATTACCTTAGACCATCTTTTTAAAATATGGTTTCCTAATGCTTATTTGATGAATTTTTAAAAATATATTTCTAGTTTTTATCAGATATATGACCTACATAATTTCTGTCTCATGTAATTTATGGAGTCATTATATTTATGATATTTTAATTATATCAGTGTGGTGATAAAAAAAGGTTTACAAAATAAAGCAAATATCTCAACATGTTTATTAATCATAACATCTGAGTACTCTATCTGTATTTATGTTTGTGTACACGTGAGCTATTCCTCCCATCTTTATTCTGCTTCTGTCAACTTCTCCATGACTTATTGAGTTGTCCTCTATAATTTCAAGAGCTCAGCACACACTTTTTTATCTCTTATCTTTTTGTAATGGATTATAAACTTTATAAATATAAATTATTTTCTTCCAATTTAATACTTTTTACTTCAAATTCTACTTTGCCAAACTCTAATTATGTGAATGCTGCTTTGTTTATTTGTAAATTTATTTATGTAAAATTATTTTCTGAAATTTTAGTCCAAGTTATTATTAATGTATTGATAATCTTTTTTAAAAAGTGGCTTTAAAAATATTTTTTTATAAACACATGTTCCCACAAGCTGTACATATAACTTGAGTTTACATACCAAGGTCCAAAATTTAGTCAGATGGCTACATATGTAGGGTGTATGACAACGGACTAGACAATGGAGTCTCTAACTGGGTGTTTATTGTCTGTTTAAAATGCCAGCAGGAGATGAGACTGGTGAGAATGAACACTGGGGCATAATAAATAAACCTGACAATTACATTAGTTACACAATGGATAATTACTCTACCACAAATAATTCTCTGTGCTTTCTAGATGATTTTGCCTTTCCTGTCCCCCTCAAATATCCTTTATTTTCTTAAACTTATTCTTGAACAAAACTGTACCAGAGTATGGTTTTGTCTACAGAAAGGGAGTAAAAATTGTTCTTGACCTAGAAGTCAATTCTAAGTAACTAGAATTTGGGTCTCAGATATACAACTGAAAATAATATTCCCAATTTAAACTTTATGCTTTAAAATATATGAGGCCATGTACTCTTAACAAGTTTTTTGACTTTGACTCAACTGAGTTTATGAAAACAATAATTCACAGCAACCATTGTTAAATAGTTCTGATAGTAATTGCACTTGTGTGTTTTCATTCACTTAGTAGTGTCCAACTCTTTGTGACCCCATGGATGGTAACTCGCTAGGCTCCTCTGTCCATGGAATTTTTCAGGCATAACTATTGGAGTGGGTTGCCATTTCCTCCTCCAGGGGATCTTCCCAACTCAAGGATGAAACTTGCATTGCCTGCATCTTCTCCATTGGCAGGCAGATTCTTTACCACTGAGTCACCTGGGAAGCCCTCTGATAGTAATTACTACTTATAAAACTACTAAAATCTGGTAATTATTTTTCTGGTAGTAATTGTTACTTATAAACTACTATCATCTAGGATGAAACATCTCTGAGATATTTGGAAAAAACAATGGTAAGATAAATTGTTTCCTGGTTGCCGCAAGTATCATTACTTAAGTATTTCAGTCTCATTTTCTAAGGCAGGAAGCAGGTAGTGAAAGAAGCATGAAACAAAAGACATCTTGTGTCTCATGGAAATTATCATTTCCAATTCATACTCTTGGACATGTCATTTCATCTCTTTCAGTTTGAAGTTCTATGTGTGGATGATAAAAGCTGCTACTGAATATGAACTTTATTATTATTGTATGCTATTTGGTTACATGTTTTAATAAATTAGAAACATTAAAAGCCTTGCAGGCTACAGTTCATGGGGTTGCAAAGAGTCGGACACGACTGAGCAACTTCACTTCACTTCAAAAGGATTGAATCACAAAGGATGGTTCTAAGTAGGTATGCTATGCTATGCTATGCTAAGTCACTTCAGTTGTGTCTGACTCTTTGCGACCCCTCGGACTGCAGCCCACCAGGCTCCTCTGTCCATGGGATTCTCCAGGCAAGAATACTGGAGTGGGTTGCCATTTCCTTCTCCAGGCATGTATGGAGGCTAATAAACAGTGTAGATTATCATTAGCAGGAGAAGTAACTCATGTAATGAAAACCATAGAAAGATTTAATGAGAATATTCTCTGTATCAAGTGATGCATTTGGCACTTTGTAAAATATGAGTGTTACAGACTTTATTTTGTTGGACTCCAAAATCACTGTAGATGGTGACTGCAGCCATGAAATTAAAAGACACTTGCTCCCTGGAAGAAAAGCTTTGACAAACCTAGACAGCATGTGAAAAAGCAGAGACATTACTTTGTAACAAAAATACATCTCGTCAAAGCTATGGTTTTTCCAGTGGCCAAGTATGGATGTGAGTTGGACCACAAGGAAAGCTAAGGGCTGAAGAATTGCTGCTTTTGAACTGTGGTGTTGGAGAAGACTCTCGAGAGTCCCTCGAACTGCAAGGAGATCAAGGCAGCCAATCCTAAAGGAAATCAATCCTGAATATTCATTGGAAGGACTGATGCTGACGCTGAAGCTCAGAACTTTGGCCACCTGATGTGAAGAAGTGGCTCACTGGAAAAAACCCTGATGCTGGGAAAGATAGAAGGAAGGAAGAGAAGGGGACAATGGAGGATGAGATGGTTGAATGGCATCATCGACACTATGGACATGAGTTTGAGTAAGCTCCATGACTTGGTGATGGACAGGGAAGCCTGGCGTGCTTCCCTCTGCTGCTGCTGCTAAGTCGCTTCAGTCTGTGGGGTCGCAAGAATTGGACTGACCTGGATTCATTCATGAATTAAAAGAAGGGAGAAAATGAGAGAATAGACACATGGTAGAGGAAGGCAGAGAAAGGATGGGAAATGACATACTTCCGAGCTTAGAAAGAGATGCAATAGACTAGTTTAAGAGAATATGTAATTAGGAGCTGAAAGGAAATATATATACATATGGGTTATCTTGAAATATGTATTTAGATCCCTTTCATATCCTTTGAAAGAAATGTTAGACATAAAAAAAACATTTAGGAAATGGTGTTTAGAAAGTGAGATTTTAGAATACTGATGTACTTCAAGACTGATCCCAATAGAATGCAAGACTGTAAGTGATAATCATGAAATACTTGATTATATAAAGCAGTGATTATTTCTTGGTGTGGGATTTGCAGAAATTTTGTGAAAACTGTTTGAGAAAAAGTTGGGCAGGATTTGCATAGACACAGTTGTAAATAAGAAGCTCTTCCAGTACAGGGGCTACTTGGACTAGCACTGATTTTGAAGACCTAGTAACCAACCATTTCCATTAGAGACATAAATGTATTTATATATTAGTTATTTTACCTTGAACACTTGATTAGTTTTACTAAAGGTCTTTTTCTTTTCGCTTCTAATTGTATTTGTTATATTTAGACAAACGATCTTAGTTGCTAGAGGCAATCTTTATTTTAAATAGGTTGCATATTTAAGTTGGACTATAAGAATAGTTAGCATAAAGTTGTTAAGTTTATTTGTAGAGTAGTGTATTGATCAATTTAAAGTTGGTGTGTTCATATACAGCTTAAGGGAACAATTTCATTACCCAGTTGATATGTCTTATGGTGGTTTAACTGGACAAACACACTTGCTAAAACAAGCATTTTATATGTTTGTTGCTATCATAAATTTCAGAGTTGATATCTCTATTTCTGGGAGATTAAATAACAAATCGTGGAACTACTGACTATCACACTGATTGTAAAGATAATGGAAAGAATTGTAATTATGACTAACACAAACAGCAAATGTAACCTTAAAACTTATAAAGTGCATTACTCGAAACTAGATAGTTTCTGCATGATATTCCTATGTTCATTATACTCTATGATCTCAGAATTATATATGATCTCCAAAGTGTTTATATTTACCTAAATGAGATATTTAATAAATAGCCCATAATTTAAAGTCACATTATAGATTTGTTCTTCAATATTACTAAAATAATTGGTTGACTACATAGGAAGAAGAAAAGAAAGAAAAGATAGAACAAAAGGAAAGTAAGGAAAGAAGGGAGAAAGGAAGGAAGGGAAGAGGAAATGAAGAAAGACAGATGGGCTCCACTATTTGATAGATAGTAATCTTCCATATAAAATAAAATTTGTGCTTATAGTTATTTTAACTATGACTAAATAAAAAATTTAGCCTTTAGCTTTGGCTAGATGTGCTCTATGTTTTACGCAATGGGAAAAAATTATATTCTTTTGGCTGTCTCGAACAAAGCAGAAAGATAATAAGGTCTTTATTAAATTCAATTGTACTTTACAATATGCCCTTTTTTATACCATCACAATTGAAAGCCAATTATTTTTAGTAAGAAACAAACAGAATCCCTTGAGTATTGTATGTTATTTGGTCACTGAATTTACTGAGAAAAAAAAATAAGGTATGGAATATATATTTTTTATTTTTATAGTTTTTAATATGATTGCACTCATTTACAATAAACATATAAATAAGTTTTCTCAACCATTTTTGTGAGCTTGTAACAAGGGTGCCAGGTTCATAATAAGTAAACAGAAAACTGGCTGAAAATATAGCACTGACCTTTGCAGAAGTAACCAGTGACTAGATCTTAAATATGCTTTAGGGACACTGAAATGTGTGGCATTTTCCTTGTAAAATGTGCTCATTATAAGTGTAAAATGGTTTTCCCTGTGTGTGGGGTATCTGTCTGCTATTCAAATTTGTTCTTTCAGGTGAATTAAAAAATAAAAAACTACTCTAACAGATATATGAATAACTGAATGGATGAAAAATGGCTTCAGATATTATTCTTTTTAGTGAACTTATCTAACTGTAGAGGTGAGGAAGATACAGAAACTTGCTGTTGTAGAAAGTGATAAGATAAACTTTTTTTGCTGTCTTATCTATGTTTGTTCAAGAATATTTGAGAAAACTGGAGTGGCATGATTTATTGGTATACAACAAATGTTTTCTCTAGTGAACAGGTTATAAAGTGATTCATTAGATTTTTTAAAAAGAAATTTAAATCAAGAGCACCAACCGTACTGAACAGAACTAAAAAATATTATTGTAGCATGATAATGCACAATTAGAAACTGATTGACGGTTGTAGCATTTTGAAGTTTTGTTTGAAGACGAGAGTTTATGCATTGCCTTTGCTCATTCCTATTCTATTGAAGACAATTACCTGGAGAAGACCACACCTTAGAGTTTGTGGCAGCCATGAAAATATGCCTCTGAGATCTCTCACTGCAGAAAGTGCAATTGACTAATGGTCCTAGCTGCTGTGGTTTGAAATTCATCTCCACATTCATGCCAAAACTATTTGCCTCTCCTAGTCAACAGTTGAGAATGGATGAGAAACTTCAAGTCTTTCTAGGAGATACAGAGCTACTATGATGGGCAACTTTGACTCTGCTGCTGCTGCTGCTGCTAAGTCGCTTCAGTCGTGTCTGACTCTGTGCGACCCCATAGACGGCAGCCCATCAGGCTCCACCATCCCTGGGATTCTCCAGGAAAGAACACTGGAGTGGGTTGCCATTTCCTTCTCCAATACATGAAAGTGAAAAGTGAAAGTGAAGTTTCTCAGTTGTGTGTGACTCTTAGCGACCTCATGGACTGCANCCATTTCCTTCTCCAATACATGAAAGTGAAAAGTGAAAGTGAAGTTTCTCAGTTGTGTGTGACTCTTAGCGACCCCATGGACTGCAGCCTACCAGGCTCCTCTGTCCATGGGATTTTCAAGGCAAGAGTACTGGAGTGGGGTGCCATTGCCTTCTCTCTTTGACTCTAGAACACCTGAAAACCTTGTTGAATCATCTTTACAACTGCACTGCAGTCTCGGATGCTTCACTCAAATTTCCTTGTTTTCTTTTTTCCTTCAATCCACCATACCTGCAGTGCTTTGCTTTCTGATAGCCCTCTCAGTTTCTTAGGACCCATCTCCTTCTCTTTTGAGTGTTCTTGTTCTCTGCAAATAAATAAATAAATCTTCATGTTTAATCTTGTCTTAGTGTCTTCTACCTACATAACCTAACTAACTCAAGGCAAACATAATATTTTATATGCCCTCAGTTAAACTTGGGTTTCTGGGTCACACCAACTTGATACCACTGTAACTAACAGAAATATAGACAAAGCCATTATTCTTGGAGTTATTCTATCCACTCATTCTTTCCTACTTCTTCTGCCTTTGGTCAATAAAAGGTCAAAGGGCAGTGCATTTGCTCAAATATAGATATCCTTTTCTAATGTAATTCCCAATGACAACCATGAGTATGACCTGACTCTGATACTATTGTAGTTTATAGAGATCAAGAGTTTTTCACTTCTGATTTTGAATCCAGTCACATTAAGGAGAATCAGACGAGACTGATATTGTTTATTGTAACAAAGGGGTAGGTTGAAAGAACAATGGCATAGAAGGTTTCACTATAGTAGATCTGAAGATCTCATGGAGGAATAACATTACAGCAACATCATTTCAAATAACTTATTAACTGGTCCATCAAGTAACAGCTTATCTCAATTATTCAGAATATTCTGGTATTCATTAGGTATAACAATACTGGGTAGGAGATCTGAGCTACAGTCTTGAGATTGTTAGTAATGTCAGGATCCTTAAGTATTTATCATCAGATATATATCGAAAGATTTTCAGGATGCTAACATCTCAAAAAACAAAAACAAAGGGCACTATGATTAAGGGGGGAGTTACTGATGTCTTTGGTATGCTTCTGCCATTTCTTGTCAAGTGATTAAAACTATCATAAGATGAGGTAGATATGAAAATGTCTTCCTTAGAAAAACTACATGTGATAATATCTTGAAATGTTCTAGTGCCAGCCATTTATGGAAGTGTGTTTCACAAAGATTAAACAATGCTCATGTTTTTGCAAAGCAGACTGATAGCTGAATTTATTCATTTATTAATTAATTTACTTATTAGCAATATGATTAATAAGTTTTGTGATGAATACTGCAGTACTATTCAAATCCCTAAAGGATGATGCCATCAAAGTTTTGCATTCATTATGTCAGCAAAACTGGAAGACCCCGCAGTGGCCACAGGAGAGGAAAAGGTCAATCCTCATCCCAATTCCCAAGAAGGGTAGTACCAAACAATGTCCTAACCATTGGACAGAGTCCGCTCATCTCCCATGCTAGTAAGGTCATGCTTAAAATCTTGCATGCTAGGCTTCAGCATTATGCAAAACAAAATCATCCAGATGTTGAAGCTGGGTTAGAAAAGGAAGAGGAGCTAGACATTTAATTGCCAACATTCACTGAATTATAGAGAAAGCAAGGGAATTTCTGAAAAACACCTATTTCTGTTTGATTGACTGGCTAAACCTTTGACTTTGTGGATCATGACAAACTGTAGAAAGCTCTTAAAGTGATGGGAATACTGGACCATCTTACTTTCTCTCATGAGAAACCTATACACAGGTGGAGAATTAACAGTTAGAACTCTGTATAGAACAACTGATTGGTTCAAGATCAAGAAAGGAGTATGGCAGGGCTGTCTGCTGTCACCCTATTTGTCTAACCTACACACTGAGCGCAGCACAAGAAATGCCAGGCTGGATGAGCTACAGGTTGGAATTACATAAGTGAGAGAAACATCAACAACCTCAGATATATGGATAATACCACTCTAATGGCAGAAAGTGAAGAGGAACTAGAGAGCCCTTGATGAGGGTGAAGGAGGAGACTGAAAGAGCCAGTTTAAAACTAAATATTAAAACAACAACAACAACAACTAAGATCATGGCATCTGGCCCAATGACTGCATGGCAAATAGAAGGGGAAAAGGTGGAAGTAGTGACAAATTTCCTCTTCTCGGGTTCTAAAATCACTGTGGGTGGTGACTGTAGCCATGAAATCAAAGGATAATTGCTTCTTGGTAGGAAGGCTATGACAAATCTAGACAGTTTGTTGAAAAGCAGAGACATTACGCTGCCAAAAAAGTTCCCTATAGTCAAGGATATGGTCTTCCTAGTGGTCATGTATGGCTGTGAGAGCTGGACCATAAAGAAGGCATAATGTCAAAGAATTGATACATTTGAACTGTAGTGCTGGAGAAGATTCCTGAAAGACCCTTGGACAGCAAGGAGACCAAACCAGTCAATCTTAAGGGAGATCAACCCTGAATATTCACTGAAAGGACTGATGTTGAAGTTGAAGCTCCAGTATTTTGGTCACCTGATGCAAACAGCCAACTCATTGGAAAAGTCCCTAATGCTGGGAAAGATTGAGGATAGAAGGAGAAGAGGTCATCAGAGGATGAGATGGCTGGATGGTATCACTGATGCAATAAAGATAAACTTGGGCAAACTCCGGGAGATGGTGAGGGACAGGGAGGCCTGGCATGCTGCAGTCCATGGGGCCACAAAGAGACAGACACAACTGGGCAACAGAACAACAAAAACAACAATGAATCAGTACACATAAATAATTCAAAATATATACTGATTGAGTGTGTGCATGCTCAGTCACTTCAGTCCTGTTCAACACTTTATGACCCTATGGACTATAGCCTGGCAGGCTCCTCTGTCCATGGTATTCTCCAGGTAAAATCCTGGAGTGGGTTTCCATGCCTTCCTCCAGAGGATCTTCCTGACCCAGGAACTGAACCTGGGTCTCTTGCATTGTAGGTAGATTCTTTACCACTGAGCCACCAGGGGAGTCCATTTATCAATTAGTATGTACTAAGTAAGGGATTATAATAGGCTAAGGGCTGCAGTAAACAACAAAATTATTCCAGTCATTTTATCAATCAAGACTCCTAAAGAGGAGTCCTGAATTGGTAACAAAATTAATAAAATCTAAAAAGGCAAAGATATTAAAATTTTTAAATTGCTGAGCCATTTTAGTAATCTATAAAATACAGAATCAGTAAATAATTGAATGTTATTTTGAATATATTTATTCAGTAGTGATGGTTCATTAATGGCAACAATCATTGTGGCAAAGATACAGGCTTTTTGATACACTGATGGTCAGGTTCTTCTTGGGATAAATAAAAAGTGATACATCAAAAGTTAAAATGGTCAAAGCTTGAATATCACTTGTACTCCATATAGATTCTGAAAACCTATACTAAGGAAAAGATATTAACCATAGAATAAAACTTCATGTTCTACAGTGCGATGTTTATTATTTTAAAACATAGATTGGAAACATTTTTAAAGTATTAATAATGCAATACTTGTTATGGAAGATTAGTAAATGTGCAATTCTTCTGTCTTTGAAAATGATGCTTATGGAGAATTTGTAATGTTTAGATTAAGTAAAAAGTAATTTAAAATTAAAGTAAAATACTTAAATTAAGTAGAAAAAATAAAATCCAAATGTAAAGTTTGTGACAGGATGAGCTTTAAATTTTTGAAAATACATGCTTAGAACAAGAGAAAACCACTTAAAACTTATGTTCACAACTGCTGCTTCTGGGTGAAAAGTTATACATGATCTACTTCTTTTTACCATATTTTGTACTTCCCAATGTTACATATGGACATCATTTTCATATATAAGTGAAACATTTTAAAAAATGGAAAAAATATTCTCCAGAAGAGGAAAATTACATTATGTTACCTTGGTTAAAAGCTATAAACTAAACTTGCCTGGAAATTATACCAAAGTAGATTTTTTTAAAAAAAAAAGTGTAGAAATGATTAAATTTTCTTCTCTGTGTACTTATGACTCAAAAAAAATTTATCCATTTTCCTTACTTTGACAAAATACAAAGAAACATTTATCATATCTGTTTCTTAAGTTAAGCAATATATGATAGGTTTATAAACAATCATATCTTTTAAACTTTGACATGTAACATTTCAGGTTCATGTATTACTAGTGATACACATGAAAGTTTTTTATGTCTCTTCTAATCTGCAATGCCATCCATCACTTTCATAGATCCAGGACCTCCAGCAATCTAGGCTGACTGCCTTTGGATTCTGTCATTTTTTTTCTCCAGTTAACTTTATTAGTGTTGATCATGCCTGACTTTACTAAGATTTCGTTGGCTCCTTTAACCTTGGCTTTATTGACCTGGAGTAGACAGCAGCCAGGTGATATCTTGGCTAAACTATACTTTTAGACAATATCTTATGTTCTTAAGAAAAGAAAATAAGGCATTACACGAATAAGTTAAATGAATCTACCAAAGGAAGAAAAATAAGGTAATATGAGTAATGTTTCAAACAATGAAATGTTTAGTTTAAGGTTAGATTTAGGGAAAATTGCCTTAGTGTGCAATTATATTGGGCATAAAGTTAAACAGAAGGGAAGAATTTAGTAGACAAAAAGATAGAAGCTGAATTTATTTATGAGAGTTGGTGAAATTGATGAAACAAAATCATGAAAGAGATAAGAGGATATAGGAATCAGTGCACATGTAGACAGATTGTCCTGGGACAGAATACATTACTGATGTTTGAAGGGAATCAAGATACGGTTTCTCTTTGATGTATGTTGGCATCTTGCATTCATGAAGGACAAGGAATTATTTCACTTAATTAAGCTAACATTAGTGTGCAATATGTGATAGATACTTTGCTAAACCCTAAGAAGAACAAATTACAAATAAGATTTGATCTCACATTTCAAGGACCTGCCTAAGCAATACAAAAGTTAGGCATAGAGATAATTAAAATGAAAAGCAGATGTGTTATGCATGCATGGCAGTTATTAAGACCATGAGCTTTATCATCACGATATCTAGATTGAAGAGGAGCTCCATTAGTTTATAGCTCGACTTAAACAGTTCCCTTAAATTGTGTACCCTTTGTTTTCTTAATCTCTAAAATCTGGCTAATAGATCAAATAGCTGGAACATATATGTGAATCACTTTATGTCTAAAGCTCTATGAAAATATAATTTTCTTCTTTTTATTATTTTATTGAAGGATAATTGCTTTATAGAATTTTGTTGTTTTCTGTCAAACCTCACCATGAATCAGTCATAGGTATACAAATATCCTCTCCCTTTTGAAACTTCCTCCTATCTCCCACCCTATCCCACCCCTCTTGATTGACACAGAGCCCCTGTTTGAGTTTCCTGAGCTATAGAGAAAATTTCTGTTGGCCATCTATTTTACATATGGTAATGTAAGTTTCCATGTTATTTTCCCATACATTTCACCCTCTCCTCCCCTCTCCCCATGTCCATAAGTCTATTCTCTAGGTCTTCTTCTCTATTGCTGCCCTGTAAATAAATTCTTCAATACCATTTTTTTTTTTTAGATTCTGTATATATTCATTAGAATACAATATTTATCTTTCTCTTTCTGACTCACTTCACTCTGTATAATAGGTTCTAGGTTCATCCACCTCATCAGAACTCACTCAAACGTGTTTCATTTTATGGCTGAGTAATATTCCATTGTTCTATGTACCACAACTTCTTTATCCATTCACCTGTCAATGGACATCTAGGTTGCTTCTATGTTTTAGCCATTGTAAGTGGGGATGCAATGAACAATGGGATACATGTGTCTTTTTTAATTTTGGTTTCCTCAGGGTATATACCTATGAGTGAGATTGCTGGGTCATAGGGTAGTTTTATTCCTAGTTTTTTAAGGAATCTCCATACCATCTTCCATAGTGGCTGTATCAATTTACATTCCCACCAACAGTGCAAGAGTGTTCCCTTTTCTCCACACCCTCTCCAACACTTATTGTTTGTAGACTTTTTGATGAGGGCCATTCTGATCAATGTGAGGTGATAACTAATTGTAGTTTTGATTTGCGTGTCTCTAATAATAAGCGATGTTGAGCATCTTCTCATGTGTTTGCTAGCTATCTGTGTCTCTTCTTTGGAGAAATGTCTGTATAGATCTTTTCCCCAGTTTTTGATTGGGTTGTTTGTTTTTCTTGTATTGAGTTGTATAAGCTGCTTGTATATTTTGGAAATTAATCCTTTGTCAGTTGTTTCATTTGCTATTATTTTCTCCCATTCTGAGGGTTGTCTTTTTACCTTGCTTATAGTTTCCTTTGCTGTGCAAAAGCTTTTAAGTTTAATCAGGTTCACTTGTTTACTTTTTTTTTTTTTCCTTTGCTCTAGGAGGTGGTTCATAGAAGATCTTGCTGTGATTTATGTCATCGTGTTCTGCCTATATTTATTCTAAGAGTTTCATAGTTTCTGGTCTTTTAGATCTTTAATCCATTTTGAGTTTATCTTTCTGTATGGTGTTAGGAAATGTTCTAATTACATTATTTTACATATAGCTGTCTGGTTTTCCCAGCACCACTTACTGAAGAGGCTGTCTTTGCCCCATTGTATATTCTTGCCTCCTTTGTGAAAAATAAGGTACCCATAGGTGCATGGGTTTATTTCTGGGCTTTCTATCTTGTTCCCTTGGTCTATAATTATGTTTTTGTGCCAGTACCATACTGTCTTGATGACTGCAGGTTTTTAGTACAGTCTGAAGTCAGGAAAGTTGATTGATCCAGCTCCATTTTTCTTTCTCAAGACTGCTTAGGTTATTCAGGGTCTTTTGTGTTTCCATATGAAGTATGAAGTTTTTTTTGTTCTAGTTCTGTGAAAAATGCCATTGGTGATTTGATAGGGATCACCTTGAATCTGTAATTTGCATTTGATAGTATAGTCATTTTCACAATATCAATTCTTCCTACCCAGAAGCATGGAATATCTCTCCATTTATTTATGTCATCTTTGATTTCTTTCATTAGTGTCTTGTAATTTTTTGTGTACATTTATTTTGTCTCCTTAGATAAGTTTATGCCTAGATATTTAATACTTTTTGTTGCAATGGTGAATGGGATTGATTCTTTCATTGCTCTTTCTGATTTTTCATTGTTATTATATAGAAATGCAAGTGACTTCTGTGTATTGATTTTGTATCCTGCAACTTTGCTAAAATCACTGACTAATTCTAGTAATTTTCTGATACTATCTTTAGGGTCTTCTTTGTACAGTATCATGTCATCTGCAACAGTGAGAGCTTTACTGCTCCTTTCCCAATCTGGATTCCTTTTATTTCTTTTTCTTATCTGATTGCTATAGCTAGAACTTCTAGAACTACGTTGAATAATAGTGGTGAATGTGGATATCCTTGTCTTGTCCCTGAGTTTAGAAGGAATGCTTTCAGTTCTTCACCATTTAGAATAATGTTTGCTATAAGCTTATCATATATGGCCTTTACTATGTTGAGGTAGGCTCCTTCGATGCCCATTTGTTGAAGAGTTTTAATCATAAATGGGTGCTGAATTTTGTCAAAGAGTTTTTATGCATCTATTGAGATGATCATATGGTTTTTATCTTTCAGTTTTTTAATATGGTGTATCACACTGATTGACTTGCATATATTGAAGAATCCTTGCATCCCTGGAATAAACCCAACTTGATCATGGTGTAGGAGCTTTTTGACATGTTGCTGAATTTTGTTTGCTAAAATTTTGTTGAGGATTTTTGCATCTATGTTCTTTAGTGATATTGGCCTATAGTTTTCATTTTTTGTGTTGTCTTTGATTTTGGTATCAGGGTGATGGTGGCCTTGTAGAATGAATTTGGAAGTGTTCCTTCCTCTGCAATTTTTTGAAAGAGTTTTAGGGTAAGCATTAGCTTTTCTCTAAATGTTGGATAGAATTCTCCTATGAAGCCATCTGGTTCTGGGCTTTTGTTTTTTAGGGAGATTTTTGATCATGACTTCAATTTCAATGCTTATAATTGGGTTGTTCATAATTTCTATTTCTTCCTGGTTCAGTCTTGGAAGATTGAACTTTTCTAAGACTCTGTTCATTTCTTCCAGGTTATCCATTATATTGACATACAGTTGTTCATAACAGTCTCTTGTAATCCTTTGTATTTCTGCATTGCCTGTTATAACCTCATCTTTTTCATTTCTAATTTTGTTGATTTGATTCTTCTCTCTTTTCTTTCTTAATTAGTCTGGCTAAAGGCTTGTCAGTTCTGTTTATCTTCTCAAAGAAACAGCTTTTAGTTTTATTATTTTTTACTATTGTTTCTTTCTTTTCTTTTTCATAAATTTCTGCTCAGATCTTTATGATTTCTTTCCTTCTACTATTTTTTTTGTTATTGTTGTTCTTTACCCAGTTGTTTTAGGTGTAAAGTTAGGTTGTCTATTCAATATTTTTCTTGTTTCTTGAGATAGAATTGTATAGCTATAAATTTCCTTCTTAGGCTACTTTTGCTGCATCCCATAGGTTTTGAGTTGTGTTTTCACTGTCATTTGTTTCTACAAATTTTCTTGATTTCCCTTTTGATTGCTCCAATATCCTGTTGGTTGTTTAGAAATGCGTTGTTTAATCTCCATGTGTTTGTGTTTCTTACAGTTTTTTTCTTGTAGTTGATATCTAGTCTCATAGTGTTGTGGTCAGAGACAATGCTTAATACAATTTCAGTTTTCTTAAATTTACTGAGGTTTTATTTGTGACCCAAGGTGTGGTCTATCCTTGAGAATGTTCCATATGCACTCGATAAGAAGGTGTTTTCTTCTGCGTTTGGATGGAATGTCCTGAAGATATCAGTGAGATCCATCTCATGTAATGTATCATTTAAGACTTGCATTTCCTTATTAATTTTCTGTTTTGATGATCTGTCCACTGGTGTGAGTGGGGTGTTAAAATCTCCTACTGTTATTGTGTTACTGTCAATTTCTCCTTTTATGTCTATTAGTGATTGTCTTATGTATTGAGGAGCTCTTATGTTTGGTGCATAGATATTTACAATTGTTATGTCTTCCTCTTGGATTGATCCCTTGATCATTATATAGTATCCTTCCTTATCTCATAATCTTTTTTATTTTAAGGTTTATTTTGTCTCATATGAGGATTGCTACTCCAGCTTTCTTTTGTTTACCGTTTGCATGGAATAAATTTTTCCATCCTTTCACTTTCAGTCTATATGTGTCTTTAGGTCTAATGTGGGTTTCTTGTAGACAGCATATATATGGGTCTTGTTTTTGTATCCATTCAGCCAGTCTTTGTCTTTTGTTTGGAGCATTTAATCCATTTCCATTTAAAGTAATTATTAATATATATGTTCCTATTGCCATTTTTTTAATTGTTTGGGGTTGATTTTGTATATCTGTTTCCTTCTCTTGTATTACTTAACTATATAAGTCCCTTTAACATTTGTTGTAAAGCTGAATTCTTTTAATCTTTGCTTGTCTGAAAAGCTTTTAATTTCTCCATAAATTTTGAATGAGCTCCTTGCCAGGTACTGTAATCTTGGTTGTAGATTTTTCCCTTTCAGTCATTTAAATATATCCCTCCATTCCCTTCTGGCCTGCAGAGTTTCTGCTGAAAGATCAGCTGTTAAGTGTATCAGATTTCCCTTGTGCTTCCCTTGTATTTACTTGTTGCTTCTCCCTTGCTAATTTTAATATTCTTTCTTTGTGTTTAGTCTTTATTAGTTTGATTAGTATGTGTCTTGTCGTGTTTCTCCTTGGGTTTATACTGTGTGGGACTCTTTGTGCCTCTTGTGCTTGATTGACTATTTCTTTTTCCATGTTGGGGAAATTTTCAACTATAATCTCTTCCCTAAGATTTGTTCTCTGGTAGTTTAAGGTCTTGGAGTCAGTACTCCCACTCCAAAGGCTCAGGGCTTGATCTCTGGACAAGAATGAAGATTCCAGAATTGGTTTATTATGGTATTAACTGAGATTAAAGCAAATATTCAAAAGCAAGGAACCAAACATGAACCCCAGACAAATGCCAGTTACAGAATCAGGCAAATAATAATTAAAATAATGGAATATACACATATACATATACATCCATAGCAAAGTCAAAACATCCCAACAAAAATACAGTATAGGAGACTGACCTGGTGAACAAAGGAAATAAAAAATTATGTTTACCATTTAAGAACAAAATTAACTAAGGTACAAACTGGAAAACAAAACTAAAGCAAGATGCCAAGTGGAGAATAAAGCAATGAAAACAAGACTAACAAATAAGTTGAGAGGAAAGGAAAGGAAAAAAAGGAGAAGGAATAGGTATGTAAAATTAAATAGAGGTAGATGAAGAAGATTCATATACATTACAGATTAACTGCAAGGGAAAAGAACAGTAGGAGAAGTAAACAAAGGAATAAATGTAGAAAAATA
>SJYQ01000330.1:2264753-2371705 GCA_006410935.1 Redunca redunca | reverse complement strand
TCTTGTTTGACCACTTCCAATTTGCCTTGATTCATGGACCTGACATTCCAGGTTCCTATGCAATATTGCTCTTTACAGCATCGGATCTTGCTTCTATCACCGGTCACATCCACAACTGGGTATTGTTTTTGCTTTGGCTCCATCCCTTCATTCTTTCTTGAGTTATTTCTCCACTGACCTCCAGTAGCATATTGGGCACCTAATGACCTGGGGAGTTCCTCTTTTGGTATCCTATCATTTTGCCTTTTCCTACTGTTCATGGGGTTCTCAAGGCAAGAATACTGAAGTGGCTTGCCATTCCCTTCTCTAGTGGACCACATTCTGTCAGGCCTCGCCACCATGACCCGCCCGTGTTGGGTTGCCCCGCAGGCATGGCTTGGTTTCATTGTGTTAGACAAGCCTGTGGTCCTAGTGTGATTAGATTGACTAGTTTTCTGTGAGTATGGTTTCAGTGTGTCTGCCCTCTGATGCCTTCTTGAAACACTTATCATCTTACTTGGGTTTGTCTTACCTTGGGCGTGGGGTATCGCTTCACGGCTGCTCCAGCAAAGCACAGCCGCTGTTCCTTACCTTGGACGAGAGGTATCTCCTCACCGCTGCCCTTCCTGACCTTCAGTGTGGGATAGCTCCTCTAGGCCCTCCTGCGCCAGAGCAGCCACCGCTCCTTGGGCATGGGTTGATCTTCCTGGCTGCTGCCCCTAGACTCGGGCGCGGGGTGGCTCCTCCCAGAGGGTGCCTCCTCCAGACTGTTGCTCCTGACCTCGCCGCTTGCGCTGAGTGTGCCGGCCATCGCAGCCGCTTAGGTAAGTTTATTCCTAGATATTTAATTCTTTTTGTTGCAATGGTGAATGGGATTGATTCCTTAAATTCTCTTCCTGAGTTTTATTGTTAGTATATAGAAATGCAAGTGATTTCTGTGTATTGATTTTGTATGCTGAAACTTTGCTAAATTCACTGATTAGCTCTAGTAATTTTCTGATACTATCTTTAGGGTTTTTTTATGTACAGTATCATGTCATCTGCAAACAGTGAGAGCTTTATGTCTTCTTTTCCAATCTGCATTCTTTTTATTTCTTTTTCTTCTCTGATTGCTATAGCTAGGAGTTTCAAAACTATGTTGACAAATAGTGGTTAAGGTGGACACCATTGTCTTGTTTCTGATCTTAGGGGAATGTTTTCAGTTTTTCACCATTGAAAATAAGGTTTGCTGTAGGTTTATCATATATGGCCTTTACTATGTTGAGGTAGGTTCCTTTTTATGCCCATTTTTTGAAGAGTTTTAATTATAAATGGGTGCTGAATTTTGTCAAATGTTTTTACTGTATCTATTGAGATTATCATACGATTTTTATCTTTCAATTGGTTACTATCACATTGATTGATTTGCATATATTGAAGAATCTTTGCATTCCTGTAATAAACCCAACTTAATCATGGTGTATGAGCTTTTTTGATGTGTTGGTGGATTCTGTTTGCTAAAATTTTGTTGAGGATTTTTGCATCTATGTTCATCAGTGATATTGGCCTGTAGTTTTATTTTTTTGTGTTGTCTTTGTCTGTCTTTGTTATCAGGGTGATGGTGGCCTCATAGAATGAGTTTGGAAATATTGCTTCCTCTGCAATTTTTGGAAAGAGTTTCAGAAAGATAGGCATTAACTCTTCTGTAAATGTTTGATAGAATTCTCCTGTGAAGCCATCTAGTCCTGGGCTTTTGTTTTTTGGGAGATTTTTGATCACAGCTTCAATTTCAGTGCTTATAATTGGGTTGTTCATGATTTCTGTTTCTTCCTGGTTCAGTCTTGGATGACTGAGCTTTTCTAAGAGTCTGTCCATTTCTTCCAGGTTATCCATTTTATTGCCATATAGTTGTTCATAACAATCTCTTATAATCCTTTGTATTTCTGCATTGTCTGTTGTAACCTCATCTTTTTCATTTCTAATTTTGTTGATATGATTCTTCTCTTTTTTTTTCTTGATGAGTCTGGCAAAAAGTATGTCAATTTTGTTTATCTTCTCAAAGAGCCAGCTTTTGGTTTTATTAATATTTACTACTGTTTCTTTCATTTCTTTTTCATTTCTTTCTGCTTGGAACTTTATGATTGTTTTCCTTCTACTGATTTTTTTTTGGTTGTTGTTGTTCTTTTTCCAGTTGCTTTAGGTGTAAAGTTAGGTTGTCTATTTGATGCTTTTCTTGTTTCTTGAGGTAGGATTGTATTGCTATAAACTTCTCTCTTAGAACTGCTTTTGCTGAAACCCACAGGTTTTGAGTTGCTGTGTTTGCATTGTCACTATTTCTAGAAATTTTTTGATTTACTTTTTGGTTTCTTCAGTATCCTGTTGGTTATTTAGAAATGTGTTGTTTAATCTCCACATGTTTGTGTTTCTTACAGGTTTTTTTTTTTGTAATTGATATCTAGTCTCATAGTGTTATGGTCAGGGAAGATGCTTGATATGATTTCAATTTCCTTAAATTTATTGAGGCTTGATTTATGACCCAAGATGTGGTCTATCCTGGAGAATGTTCCATGTGCATTTGAGAAGAAGGGGTATTCTTCTGAATTTGGATGGAATGTCCTGAAGATATCAATGAGATCCATCTCATCTAATGCATCATTTAAGACTTATGTTTCCTTATTAATTATCTGTTTTAATGCTCTGTCCATTGGTGTGAGTGGGGTGTTAAAGTCTCCTACTATTATTGTGTTACTGCCAATTTCCTCTTTTATGTCTGTTAGTGTTTGTCTTATGTATTGAGGTGCTCCTATGTTGGGTGCATAGATACTTACAGTTGTTATGTCTTCCTCTTGGACTGATCCATTGACCGTTATGTAGTGTCCTTCCTTATCTCTTGTAATATTCTTTATTGAATATCTATGTTGTCTGATACGAGGATTGCTACTCCAGTTTTCTTTTGCTTCCTATTTGCATGGAATATATTTTTCAGTCCTCTCACTTTCAGTCTATATGTGTCTTGAGGTCTGAAGTGGGTTTCTTGTAGACAGCATATACATGGGTCTTGTTTCTGTATCCATTCAGCCAGTCTGTGTCTTTTGGTTGGAGCATTTAATCCATTTACATTTAAAATAATTATTGATATATATGTTCCTATTTCCATTTTCTTAATTGTTGGGGATTGATTTTGTAGATCTTTATTCTTCTCTTGTATTTCTTGACTATATAAGTCCCTTTAACGTTTGTTATAAAGCTGGTTTGGTGGTACTGAATTCTCTTAATTTTTACTTGTCTGAAAAACTTTTTATTTCTCCATCAATTTTGAATGAAATCCTTGCTGAGTACAGTAATCTTGGTTATAGATTTTTCCCTTTCAGTACTTTAAATATATCTTGCCATTCCCTTCTGGTCTGCAATTTCTGCTGAAAGATCAGCTGTTAAGCATATGGGGTTTCCCTTGTATGTTACTTGTTGCTTCTCCCTTGCTTCTTTAACATTCTTCCTTTGTGTTTAGTCTTTGTCAGTTTGATTAGTATGTGTCTTGGTGTGTTTCTCCCTGGGTTTCTCCTATATGGGACTCTTTGTGCCTCTTGGACTTGATTGACTATTTCCTTTTCCATATTGGGGAACTGTTCAACTATAATCTCCTCAAAAAATTTCTCATATCCTTTCTTTTTCTCTTCTTCTTCTTTGGGAGCTCTATAATTTGAATGTTGGTGAGTTCGATATTGTCCAAGAGGTCTCTGAGACTATCTTCAATTCTTTTCATTCTTTTTAGTTTACTCTGATCTTCAAGAGTTATTTCCACCATTTTATCTTCCAGCTTACTGATTCATTCTTCTGCTTCAGATATTCTGCTGTTGATTCCTTCTAGAGTATTTCTAATTTTAGTAATTGTGTCTTTTTGTCTCTGTGTGTTTATTCTTTAATGCTTGTAGGTCTTTGGTAATTGATTCTCACATTTTTCCATTTTGTTTTCAAGGTTTCTGATCATCTACTATCATTATTCTGAATTCTTTTTCAGGTAGTTTGCCTATTTCCTCTTCATCTGTTTGGACTTCTGTGTTTCTAGTTTGTCCCTTCATTTGTGTAGTATTTCTCTGCTTTTTCTTTTTTTAAAAAAAATTATTTGTTTAAGGTCTCCTTTTCCCAGGCTTCAAATTTGAATTCCTTTTCCTTTTGGTTTCTGCCCTCCTAAGCTTGGTCCAGTGGTTTGGGTAAACATTGTACAGGGTGAAATTTGTGCTGAGTTTTTGTTTACTTGTTTGTTTTTCCTATGATAGGCAAAGCTGAATGAGGGGGTAATCCTGTCTGCTGATGATTGGGTTTTTTGTTTGTTTGTTTTGTTTGTTGCTTAGATGAGGCATCCTGCACAGAGTACTACTGGTGGTTGGGTGATGCTGAGTCTTGTAATCAAGTGGTTTCCTTTCTGTGAGTTCTCACTATTTGATAATTTAGAGGGCTAGTTGTCTGGTAGTCTAGGGTCTTGGAGTCAGTGCTCCCACTCCAAAGGCTCAGGGCTTGATCTCTGGTCAGGAACAAAGATTCCACAAGTGGTTTGTTATGGCATTAAGTGAGATTAAAACAAATATCCAAAAATGAGAAACCAAAGATGAACTTCAGACAAATGACAGCTACAGAATCAGGCAAACAATAATTAACATAATGTAATATACACATATACACCCACCAGCAAAGTTGAAACAGTCCAACAACAACAACAAAAAAGTACAGTATATTGACCTGGTGAAGAAAGGAAATCAAAAATTATCTTTACCAGTTAAGAATAAAACTAACTAAAGCACAAACTGCAAAACAAAACTAGAGCAAGGTGCCAAGTGGGGAATAAAGCAATAAAAACAAAACTAACAAATATGTTGAGTGGAAAGGAAAGAAAGAAAAGAAAGAAAGAAAGAATAGGTATGCAAATTTAAATAAAGATAGATGAAGAAGATTTATATACATTAAAGATTAACTGCAAGGGGAAAAGAATAGTAGGAAAGGCAAACAAAGGAATAAATGTACAAAAAATATAATAAGNGCAAGGGGAAAAGAATAGTAGGAAAGGCAAACAAAGGAATAAATGTAGAGAAAATATAATAGGTTTAAAAAATTTAAAAATAAAATTATAAAAATGAGAGAGAGAGATAAAAAAGGAAAACTCCACAGAACTGCAAATGCCTAATGTAGAGATAGAGGCTTATAACAACAATAAAAAATATGACTGATAAAAAGAGAAAAAGCTCAAAAGTTTAAATAGATTTCATGAAGCCAATAAAATTGACAACTACAAAAGGGGTGTGGGAGGGGAAAAAAAAGAGAAAAAAAATTGGAAAAAATCTATAGAACAAGTGAAAACATAAGAATAATAAATGCTTTTCTTGAGTCACTGTTTTCAGAGTCCTTTCCCTCACTGGGAATCATAGTCCACCTCACCTCCCTAGGATGTCCTCCAACACTGTACTGATTTCTGAACCTGCTATGGGGTTCTCCCATTTTTTTTCTGTATATCTCACTCAGAATACAAACCATGATGCCAGGGATTGTGTTTACTTTGCTCACTGTTAACTGGCTAACCCATTACCTAATATATAGAGGTGCTTAATCAGTATTTATTGAATAAATATATTAATGGATTTTTCTTTAAGAAGACATTGGATAATTTTGAACATGGAAGACATTTGGGTGTAAAAGATTATGCCTAAGAAAAAGCAAAAGAATACTAAATTGCATAATGTATTATAATATATGAGCCAAAACATAAATCAGTTAGTAGTTATTGAATTACTAATGTATTTACTGGAAGAAACACAAGCTGGAATCAAGATTGTCAGGAGACATATCAATAACCGTAGATATGCAGATGACACCACCCTTATGGCAGAAAGTGAAGAGGAACTAAAAAACTTCTTGATGAAAGTGAAAGAGGAGAGCGAAAAAGTTGGCTTAAAGCTCAACATTCAGGAAATGAAGATCATGGCATCTGGTCCCATCACTTCATGGGAAATAGATGGGGAAACAGTAAAAACAGTGTCAGCCTTTTTTGGGGGGCTCCAAAATCACTGCAGATGGTGACTGCAGCCATGAAATTAAAAGACGCTTACTCCTTGGAAGAAAAGTTATGACCAATCTAGATAGTATATTGAAAAGCAGAGACATTACTTTGCCGACTAAAGTCCATCTAGTCAAGGCTATGGTTTTTCCTGTGGTCATGTATGGATGTGAGAGTTGGACTGTGAAGAAGGCTGAGCACCAAAGAATTGATGCGTTTGAACTGTGGTGTTGGAGAAGACTCTTGAGAGTCCCTTGGACTGCAAGGAGATCCAACCAGTCCATTCTGAAGGAGATCAACCCTGGGATTTCTTTGGAAGGAATGATGCTAAAGCTGAAGCTCCAGTACTTTGGCCACCTCATGCAAAGAGTTGACTCACTGGAAAAGACTCTGAGGCTGGGAGGGATTGGGGGCAGGAGAAGAAGGCTGGATGGCATCATGGACTCGATGGACATGATTCTGAGTGAACTCTGGGAGATGGTGATGGACAGGGAGACCTGGTGTGCTGCGATTCATGGGGTCACAAAGAGTCGGAGACAACTGAGTGACAACTGAACTGAACTGAACTGAACTGAACTGGATGTATTTACTAATGCAAGTCTGATCCACTGAGCACTACAGAAGTGAAGAGCAGAAGTTGCAAAGAAAGAAATAGGGGTAGAAATAGGGAAGAAGAAGATTAGATTCAAAGATGAAAAAAGCAGGGGAACATAATTTTTTTTCTCTGTTATTTCATCTAGTATAGGCTGTTCCACCTTTGTTTAACCTTCCTCTAGCTGGAATAAAGTGACACTGAGTCATTTCGAGAGTCCCTAATAGTTAACTTTATTTAATCTAGTATATTATGAAGAACTCTATAGAGCTGAAACACTGAAGTACATTGTTAAGGTACAGCTTTTGAGAAATTTATTACAAAGTTTCCATTTTTTATCATTTGAGGGTAAGGTCATTCTGCATTTCTGTTGTAAGTTTCACATGTCAGTACTTTATAGCTCAACCATTTCACATGACAAGCAAATCATTCTTCACTAGTTGTCAACACAAAGAACTTTATGTTTTAACTTAAAGCAAGATAATTTTTCATTGAAACACATTCAGATTGCTTTCTAAAATCCTTTGTGAAATTTCCAAACCATACATGTAGGGTTTGATAAAATGATAAACACACAGAAGTTACATTATTTTAACCAGGAATATTATTACAGATAATAATTATTTAAGCAAAATTTATCTTCTAAAGCATTCAAACATGAAAGCATACAAGGGGCAAATACAATTTCAAGTAAGATTAATCAATATCAATATTAAAACATAATAGTTTATGTAGCGTACATAACTCTCCTGTAGCTAGCAAAAAGTTAACAAATTAACGATAGCTGACTAGTAGTGCTAATGGTTTTGGTGGTTCTAGTGATTTCTTTACTTTATGGTTCTTGTGATTTCTTTACTTTATGGTTCTTGTGAATCCAGAGGAAGCAGAACAAATATGTTTGTTATGTGATGTTTTCTTGTGTAACATTTGTTAATGTTGTTTTGCAATATATAGTTAAAAAATAGAATCTATTCACTGTCATTTTAAACAAACTTAGGTTGATTAGAAAGTTTGTATATTTTTCATCTTTCAAGTATTTCAAACACATCACTTCATTTTCTCTTCACAGAAATCCTGTGCAGTGTATCATTTCAATCAATCATTTCAAAGAAGAAAAAATGGAACTATCCACTCTTGTCTGAAAAATTCCATGGATAAAGAAACCTGGTGGGCTACTGTTCATGAGGTCATAAAGAGTCAGTTGCAAATGAGCACACGAAAGCTTATGCAGGCAGAGCAAGAATTAGAATCGAGTTTTGTAATCAGAGTGACTTTGTGAAACGCATCTAATTTATTGAGCAGCAAAAATTTTTCTTACTGGTAGATGTGGATAATATCTGATCTCTCTGTAAAAATACTGAAATAGTAATTAGAAGACAAGTATATCACTGTGTAGTCTCAAGCCTTCTAGATATAACCCCTTTCCTTGGTATATATGAGAATGATAAATTTTGAGAAAGAAGTTATCACTGCATTGGTCTTAGAAATGACTATAGTCTTCAGTTACATTCAAGTGAAAGAAGCCTTAGTGGGCGAAAAAAAAATCCATATGCTAATTTCACTATATTGATATTATTTGAATTTTAAAATTGAAAACTAAAATAGAAATTAAGTGATTTTCACAGAATATGAGTTTGTGGATTTTTTATTTACATTGAGGTCTGTCCAACTCTATTATTCTATAACTATGGTATAGTGGGCCTTAGAAGTCAAGAGGGCCTTAGGAAGCATTACTACAAACAAAGCTAGTGAAGGTGATGGAATTACTTGAACTATTTGAAACTGAATTATTTCAAATTCTAAAAGATGATGCTGTGAAAGTGCTATAGTCAGTCAGTTCAGTTCAGCTGCTGAGTCGTGTCCAACTCTTTGTGATCCCATGAACCGTAGCACACCAGGCCCCCCTGTCCATCACCATCTGCTGGAGTCTACCCAAACCCACGTTCATTGAGCTGGTAATGCCATCCAACCATCTCATCCTCTGTCATCCCTTTCTCCTCCTGCCCTCAATCTTTCCCAGAATCAGGGTCCTTTGAAATGAGTCAGCTCTTCACATCAGGTGGCCAAAGTATTAGAGTTTCAGCTTCAACATCAGTCCTTCCAATGAACAACCAGGACTGATTTCCTTTAGGATGGACTGCCTGAATCTCCTTGCAGTCCAAGAGACTCTCAAGAGGTTTCTCCAACACCACAGTTCAAAAGCATCAATTCTTTGGCACTCAGGTTTCTTTATAGTCCAACTCTCACACTCATACATGACTACTGAAAAAACCAGTCTTGAGTAGACAACAACATGCCCCAAATTTGGAAAATGCAGCAGTGGCCACAGGACTGGAAAAGGTCAGTTTTCATTCCAATCCTAAAGAAAGGCAATACCAAAGAATGCTCAAACTACTACACAATTGTATTCATCTCACACACTAGTAAAGTAATGCTCAAAATTTTCCAAGCTAGTCGTCAGCAGTACACAATGAACTGTGAATTTCCCAGATGTTCAAGCTGGTTTTAGAAAAGGCAGAGGAACCAGAGATAAAATTGGCAACATCTGTTGGATCATTGAAAAAGCAAGAGAGTTCCAGAAAAACATCTGTTTCTGCTTCATTTACTACACCAAAGCCTTTGACTGTGTGAATCACAATAGACTGTTTGAATCACAATAAACTGGAAAATTCTGAAAGAGATGGGCATATCAGACCACCTGACCTGCTTCTTGAGAAACCTGTATGCAGGTCAGGAAGCAACGGTTAGAACTGGACATGGAACAACAGACTGGTTCCAAATAGGGAAAGGAGGACATCAAAGCTGTATACTGTCACCCTGCTGATTTAACTTATATGCAGAATACATCATGAGAAACGCTGGACTGGATGAAGCACAAGCTGGAATCAAGATTGCTGGGAGAACTATCAATAACCTCAGATATGCAGATGATACCACCCTTTTGGCAGAAAGTAAAGATGAACTAAAGAGCCTCTTGATGAAACTGGCAGAGGAGAGTGAAAAATCTGGCTTAGAACTCAACATTCAGAAAATTAAGATCATGGCATTTGGTCCCATCAGTTCATAGCAAATAGAAGGGGAAACAGTGGAAACAGTAACAGACCTTATTTTTGGGGGGGCTCCAAAGTCACTGCAGATGGTGACTACAGCCATGAAATTAAAAGACACTTATTCCTTGGAAGAAAAGTTATGACCAACTTAGACAGCATATTAAAAAGCAGAGACATTACTTTGCCAACAAAGGTCCGTCTTGTCAAAGCTATGGTTTTTCCAGTTGTCATGTATGGATGTGAGAGTTGGCTGACAAATAAAGCTGAGCACTGAAAAATTGATGGTTTTGAACTGTGGTGTTGGAGAAGACTCTTAAGAGTCCTTTGAACTGCAAGAAGATCAACGCATTCGATCCTAAAGGAAAGCAGTCTTGAATATTCATTGAAAGGACTGATGCTGAAGCTGAAACTCCAATACTTTGGCCACCTGATGTGAAGAACTGACTCATTGGGAGAGACCCTGATGCTGTGAAAGATTGAAGGTGGGAGGAGAAGGGGACAACAGAGGACGAGATGGTTGGATGGCATCACCGATTCCATGGACGTGAGTTTGAGTAAAGTCTGTGAGTTGGTGATGGACAGGGAGGCTTGGCATGCTGCAGTCCATTGGATCACAAAGAATCAGACACGACGGACAGACTGAATTGAACTGATTGTATTGTGGATAAAAGTGTGAGCTCTGGATCCCAAAGCAATGCAATTTTGAATCCTGCCTCTACCATTCACTCTAAGACCATGGACAAGTTACTAAGCCCACCATTGTTCATTAATAAAATGTATATAACTGTACTATAGTCCAAGTTTGTAATGAGGTTTAAATTCAGAGTATTTACAGTATACTAACGCATATATATGGAATTTAGAAAGATGGGGATGATGACCCTGTATGCGAGAAAACAAAAGAGACTCAGATCTATAGAGTGAACTTTTGGACTCTGGGGGAGAGAGAGAGGGAGAGGGTGGGATGAGATGGGAGAATGGCATTGAAACATGTAAAAAAAAAAAAAGAATACTGTAGTGGGTTGCCATTTCCTTCTCCATGATACTGACATCACTTCAGAATTGCATATTTTATTGCTCTGTGACTATTTCAATAATTTGAATAAAGTTTGTGAAATATTAAAAAAAAAAATTCAGAGTATTTAAACACAGCCTGGCACACTCTGAGAAACTCATAAATATTACTGGTGGTAGTTTCTTCTTCTCCTTTTTATAACAACATCCTCTTATCATTTAGGGATAAAAAAAATGTAGACCTTNTATATTTAACTGATAGAAATTCAGATGTTTACTACAGCTTCACACACATAAAAGGAATAAAGCCCATTTAAAGAATTTTTTAGATGTAAGTACAAGTATTAAGGCTACTTTCTGCAATGTCTAATTGTCATTTAAATAACCCCAAAAGAGCAAATATTTTGCTTTCTAGTTTATTGAAGCTGCAATACATTTGTGATGGTGAATAGATAAAATTTCAACTTCAGATTTATATTATATTCTTCCAAAATAGATGAACAATTTATTAATCATATTTTCTAGCAAATTTTGATATGTCCTTTAAATGCTTTTTTATCCATTCTGAAAGTTATTTATGTTTATTCATGAGAACTAAGGATCAGAACTGTGTGCATAATATTAAGCAAAACTTGGTATAGTATGTGAAGAGACTTTTATGGCCAAATCTAACTTTGGGGTAAATTTAGTGTGTGTGTGTGTGTGTGTGTGTGTGTGTATAGTTCACTTATGTATAACTATATATATAGTTCACTTATATATAACTATATATATAGTTCAGTTATATACATATATAGTTCAGTTCCTTCACTCAGTTGTGTCTGACTCTTTCTGACCCCATGAATTGCAGCACACCAGGCCTCCCTGTCCATCACCAACTCTCGAAGTTCACCCAAACTCATGTCCATCGAGTCAGTGATGCCATCCAGCCATCTCATCCTCTGTCGTCCCCTTCTTCTCCTGCCCCCAATCCCTCCCAGCATCACAGTCTTTTCCAATAAGTCATCTCTTCACATGAGGTGGTCAAAGTATTGGATTTTCAGCTTCAGCATCAGTCCTTCCAATGAACACCTAGGACTGATCTCCTTTAGAATGGACTGGTTGGATCTCCTTGTAGTCCAAGGGACTCTCAAGAGTCTTCTCCAACACACAGTTCAAAAGCATCAATTCATGAGCGCTCAGCTTTCTTCACAGTCCAACTCTCACATCCATACATGACCACAGAAAAAACCATAGCCTTGACTAAACGGAGCGTTGTTGGCAAAGTAATGTCTCTGCTTTTTAATATGCTGTCTAGGTTGGTCATAACTTTCCTTCCAAGGAATAAGCGTCTTTTAATTTCATGGCTGCAATCACCATCTGCAGTGATTTTGGAGCCCCCCAAAATTAAGTCTGCCACTGTTTCCACTGTTTCTCCATCTATTTGCCATGAAGTGATGGGACCAAATGCCATGATGTTTGTTTTTTGAATGTTGAATTGTAAGCCAACTGTTTCACTCTCCTCTTTCACTTTCATCAAGAGGCTCTTTAGTTCTTTTTGCCTTTTCATACTGTTCCTGGGGTTTTCAGGGCAAGAATCCTGAAGATTTCACTTTCCCCAGGAATCAACGCACTGAGTCACTTCCTTCTGCGCTCAGTCGCTCGGTCTCGTCTGACTCTGCAGCCCTGTGGACTGCAGCCCGCCGGGTTCCTCTGTCCCTGGGATTTCCCAAGCAAGAATACTAGAGTGGGTTGCCGTTTCCTTCTCCAGGGCATCTTCTTGACCTCGGGACCGAACCCAGGTCTCCTGCATCGCAGGTGGATTCTTTATGCTGAGCCACCTGGGAAGCCTGAATCACTTACTTCTGTCATTGTATGGTTAAGGAAACTGAGGTTTGGAGAGGTTTTACAATTTTCCCAAGTGCACAATATATGGGAACTGTTATATCTGGCCTCGAATTCTAACCTAGATACAAAGACTGATTTTGCATAGTTACTTACACTGGTTAGAACCTCTTACATTAAAAGTTCCTAAGCTGAAACTCCCGTGAGCAAAGGAGTCATCTGACAGGAGCTCTGTGGGAATATCTGTGTATTTCAAGGGGTTCATTGGCTCCTTCACACAAAGGAAGCCATCCATACCAGAAGGGATCCCCAGATGGAGGGCTGCATGGGGCAAGCACCTGCTCACCCACTTCAGGGGCTTCTAGAAGGCAGCAGAGGTCCTGGTGGTCAGGAAGGACAGGTGGTGGGAACACCTTTGCCCACTGCCTTGGTGCCTCTCTGATTGTTCTGAGGCACAGGCCCCTGGGCTGGCCTGGCGGTTCCTCCGAGAATTCCCATCTCTGAGCTTCTTTCTGCTACACTTCTCCTCGTGGCCTGGAACCACCTGCAACACGATTCCTTCCCAGCACAGAGGCAGCTCTATGTGTGAGGTCTGATGCACGCCCACCAGTGTGTGCTGTCAACCTCCTTCCCCCCTCCCATTGTGCAAAGCTCTGGGGTCACCTCTCGTCGACCCATCCCGGCTGACACTCTGTACCTGAAACACCCCGTCCCGTGGGCGCCCAGGCACAGTCCCATCTTTCTGCTTAAAA
Source organism: Redunca redunca (assembly GCA_006410935.1). Lineage (NCBI taxonomy): Eukaryota > Metazoa > Chordata > Mammalia > Artiodactyla > Bovidae > Redunca > Redunca redunca. The sequence continues at coordinate 2,358,469 of SJYQ01000330.1, read as the reverse complement.
GTCTAGTGATGCTCCCTGGCCGGGTGAACTTCATCTGCACAGCCCTGGCTCATACCCGCGGTCTCCACTGGCAGGTGAGAACCCTGAAATCAGTCCAGGACTTTCAGGATCCCAGCTCCAGGGCAAAATGGACAGGAAAGGGATGATGTATGTTGAGGGTTTGCCGCTGCTGAAGACTCTCCCTGGCTGAACATTGACTTTGGAAACCGGCCAACCTAAATCTGTCACTTGCACGCTGTGGGTTCTTGGGTAATTGACTTAAACTTTCTGAGCTTCAGTTTGTTGGAGATACCAGTATATCTTCTGGGGAGATGCCTGTATGGCAGGAAGCAGGAAGTCCTTGGTATTTTTCCAGTGATTTCTAATATATGTCTTTCCATCCTCGAGCACATCTCACATGGTAGCCTCTCAATCAGTGGCACATTATCTCGTCCGCTCAGGTGTTTCATGGGAGTTCCTCTCTCCTGCCGACCCCCAGAGTTTAATGAATCTAGAATCCCCCAGCCTGCATCCGTGAACTGGGCATCCCCTTACAGAGATAACCTTGTTGCTGCTGTGAACAGGGTAATATTTCCCCCTTTCTTCGTAGTCTAATGAATAAATGATATTCCCATTGGTTATTTATCTACTTTTAGAATTTGAATGGAATTCTACTGATAATTTCGGCATTTCACCGTTTGATAGGAAATTGGCACCTGCTGCATGGAGATAATAGCCCAATTCAGCATCTATGAAATATGGAATTTTCTGCTAATTCCTGCCTTGAAATTTGTAAATCATCAGTGGAGTTGGTTATTAAAATTCAGGAGTTTAAAAACCCAGAGCCAAGGGGGTAGGGAATGGCCCTTCTTCATTAAGATTATGGAAACTCACTGTGACTGCCAGACCGAAGACTCTTGGCCCAGGAGGGCTCAGAGCAACTCAGGAACAGGAAAGCTTCTTGGTAACGTGATTATCCATGAGACTGAGCCTGCAAAACAGGAGCAAGCTGGCTGAGGGCGCTTGTCAGAATTTGCAGAGATGAGAGATGGCAGCGAGGCAGAGATTTGTAAAAGGCACAGACTTGGAGGTCAGGCAGATAATGGTTAGAATTCTACTTCTGCTTCTCTGAGCCTCCATGTCTGCACTGGCAAATTGAAAAAAAAAAAAGCCTTTTTAGGTGATGCATAGCTACTTTGATCTTTAAATTGATCTCAGCTCAAATCTATACATTTATCACCCATTTACAGCCATTTACTACAGATCACCAGGTGCCAGATACTCCACCGGGGTTTGGTGGGGGGGGGAGAGGGGGGACTCTGAGGAGCAAAGCCAGGCTTCTTCCCTGACCTTGTGGAGATTACTCACCAAAGATGGGGGTTTGATTCTTCGATGATGTCTTCGTCAATCCTGAATGAATATAAAGATCCAGAAAGGAAAAATTTTTAAATCAATACCATTCTCCCTGATTGAGGAGAACACCTGCTTTCAATTAGCAACCTAAAAAGTTGACTTGGAAGTTTTGGGAGTGATGGAAATAGTCCATGTTTTGATTGTGACGGTGATTAATATGACTATATATGTTTGTCAAAACTCATTAAGCTAAATGCTTTAAAAAAGGATACATTTTATTGTATGTAGGTTCAGTTCAGTTCAGTCCAGTCACTCAGTCGTATCTGACTCTTTGCAACCCCATGAACCATAGCACGCCAGGCTTCTCTGTCCATCACCAACTCCCAGTGTCCACCCAAACCCATGTCCATTGTGTCGGTGATGCCATCCAACCATCTCATCCTCTGTCGTCCCCTTCTCCTCCTGCCTTCAATCTTTCCCTTATAACTCAATAAACCCGACTTTCAAAACAAACACAAAACACCCTCTTTGGACATGAAACAGGCAATGGGACAGACTGTAGTAGTTGCCAAAGCTGAAGATGTCACTGAATGGGAATTCAGAATTTCAGATGACTAAGAACTAACATAGTTTTCTCATCTTGCTCTTTGGTGTGTAAGAATATACAGATTCCTGCACCTGCCTTTGACTTTCACCAGGAGCTCATGAACTCTGGGCTTTGGGTTGGCCCACCCCCTCTCTTGTCTTGGTGGCCACTGGGAAGGCAAATTGTCATAATGACTCAATCCCCAGCTGACCTAAAGATCAACCCCAGTGTGCCAATGGGCTCTCTCATCCCCAGCCCTGGAGCACTGTTCTCTGAGCAGCAATGTTGCCAATGGAAGAATTGCAGCGACATGGTACTGGTCATTTTTTGCCCATCGAGTCAGTGACGCCATCCAACCATCTCATCCCAGCATCAGGGTAGTTGCTGGGAAAGATTGAAGGCGGGAGGAGAAGGGGATGACAGAGGATGAGGTGGTTGGATGGCATCACCGACTCGATGGACATGAGTTTGAACAAGCTCCGAGAGTTGGTGATGGACAGGGAGGCCTGGCATGCTGCAGCCCATGGGTCGCAAAGAGTTGGACACAACTGAGTAACTGAACTGAACTGGTAGTGGTCATGCCAAGTTGATCCGCCTGGCCTTGTTCAGGTCAAGGAACTCAGGCTTCAGTGCCCAGGAAATCTTTGCGCTCAGCACGGTCACTTGACGCCCAGTGTCATCCCTTGTGATGACCACCTGCACAGACTTCTTCCTCCTTCTTTCCTTGCTGCTTCCTTCTTCCCACTGTCCTTTCTCCTCCTCTCCTTCTTCCCCTTCTGTCTCTCCTCTTTTCTCTTACCCTCTTTCCCCTTCTTAGATCTCTCCATACTCATCTTCCCCTTGATTCTTCCCTGGGGAGGCTGTTTGTAGCTAAAAGAAACTTGCGCTTCCTCACCCCCTGCCTGGTTTAATGTACTTCTCCCTGCCTGCTGGGGCACGCTGGCAGGTGACTTCTCAAGTCAAAAAGCATATGCTTTAATCCTCACTGAAACCTGATTTCCACGGAGCCCCACAGAGTCTTGCCGTTGCAGAAGAAACCCTCAGTGAGGAAATGAGGTAGCATCAGGTTTTTCATCTCCAGCTGAACTGATAATCTTTCTCCATGGAGCTCACAGCCAGGTTAATGAGGTACCGGGGGAACTTGGCTGACATTCTCCTCTTTGGTGCCAAGTGTCCATACTTGTACGTGGACAACCCTGGGATGACTTTATATCCCAACTTCCACCCTGGCCAGTGAGCTCATCCCAGGCCAGGACGAGGTAACCATTCTCTGCAACTGTGGGACTTAGTGCAGGATTCGGCATGTAGTAAGATGAACCAAACTGACCGAGAGAATGATGGAAGAGAGAGGAAAACATCTCTGAGGGCTGCACTGTCAGGGGCATGTACAGTCCACAGTGGCAGGAATCAGGGGCCATCGCTGGCAAGGACAGAGGTTGTTCAGTTTTCCTTAGTTCTTTAGTGTCTGTCCTGGATGCTTGTGTGGTCACAGAGATATTGGTTTTGCCTAGAAAATATGAAGGGATCATTTTTTAATAGCATTCTTATCTCAGTTTAACTAAAGGGAAGGGTCAGGTCAAGGAGATGCCTCAAATCTCTCCACATTCCATGATTCCCATAGCTTTTTTTAAACCCAGACAATGTCCGTCCTGAAAGTCCATGGAACAGAGCAGGACTGGCCCCTGGCTGCCTTCTCAGTCACATCCAAAATCCCCCCTAACAAGTGGCAAAGGTGCCCCAAGACCTTGGCCTAGAACTGCGTTCGCTTCTCTAAGGAGCTCCCTGTCTCCAGGGCCGCCCGAGGGTACCTCTCATGCCCCGGCATTCTGCGGTTTCCCTCTGGCTTCCCCACCTCGACCCTTCTCCCGTTCTGGTCAGTAAGCACATTATCAGCGTTTGCTACATGAGTAGAGGAGGACTTCGTCTGAGCGTCGTGGGGACGCGCACGGACCTGGTCCAGGAGGGCTTCGTCTGAGCGTCGTGGGGACGCGCACGGACCTGGTCCAGGAGGGCTTCGTCTGAGCGTCGTGGGGACGCGCACGGACCTGGTCCAGGAGGGCTTCGTCTGAGCGTCGTGGGGACGCGCACGGACCTGGTCCAGGAGGGCTTCGTCTGAGCGTCGTGGGGACGCGCATGGACCTTGTCCAGGGAGCCGAGTTCACATTCACTTTGCAGGCGCACTGTGAGCTATGCTGTGCTTAGTTGCTCAGTCGTGTCCAGCTCTTTGCGACCCTGTAACCTGTAGCCCACCAGGCTCCTCTGTCCATGGGGATTCTCCAGGCAAGAATACTGGTGCGTTGGATGGCTAAGCATGGGCACGCATGTGCTGTCTAAAGCTGGAATGTTGTAGTGATCTCCCCATGAGCAGAGGGAACCATGACAAAACCCGTTTGCCCATAGAGGCATTCTGGCACCCATGATCTCACTCACTGCACTTAGCTCTCAGCTCTGATGAAGCGTCCCGGCCACATGCTTGGCCCTGATCCCGTGGAGCGGCTCTTCACCCCTTTGTTGCGAGCCTGCTCGCCTGGGCCCTGGCACAGAGAGGAAGTGAACTCAGAATCCAGAAGAGACACTGATGCCTGTGTTTTGGAAAGTTTGGGGTTTCAGATTCGGGGCTGCCTCCTTTGTTTCAGAAACAGACACGTCACCATCTATGGCAACACTCTTTGTGATCCTTTTCACTCTCCTAAAAGTGCACCAGAGTAGCACTGGGGGGAGGTGCGATTCAGCCACCCACGGCCATCTGGGGCCATTTCTCCCCCAGCGTCTGTCTGCCTCAGCCTCCCCACCCCCTTCCTGATTCCTGAGTCAGAGAAGGACTCTGCCATCCACTATCCTAGGTGGCCTGGAGGGAGCAAAGGGCATTCGAACCCTCTGCGAAGAGTTCACAGAGAAGGCAGTGGAGGTTTCAATTTTTCTTAATGTATTGCTTAAACACGCTCCCTGTGTCTCGCTGCGTTTTCCTGGGCCAGGGTCTCTCTGACTGTCTGTCTCTGGCTTGTCCTGCCCCCTCCTCTCTCCATCTGCACGTGTCTGTCTCTTTGCATCTCTGCCTTTCTCTCCATCTGTTTGTGTGTCTGTAAATCTGTCTTCCTGTCTCTTTTTCAATCTCTCTCCTTCTTCCTCCCTCCCTCCTCGATTCCACCCCCCCCAACACACATCTTTCTCTCTCTGAGTCTGCCTTAGTCACCATCACCTCCCTGGTAAAACAGGGCTGATAATAATGCGTATTTTGCATTTCCCATAATTAACTTGGGCTCCAACATGGGCCACCTTTTCATCATTGTATGCCTTACTTTAGCTAGCAGCATTGTCACACAAGTTCTGTATCATTAAAATAAAATGACTCTAGAAAAGTAACTGGGGCTTAATGTTGCGTAGTCCCACACTTGCCCTGTAATTTCCCATGTTATCCTGCCCCTGTTTGGCTAACTCTATCCTACTTATTGTATGTCAGTAAATCTATGTTTTTCTCACTCAGCAAAGGGTACTGAGGGTTTGCCTTGGGAAATTTCCCAAATTTCCCTTCTATAGAGTTCAAGCTTGTGATGATGGCTGTAGAGCTCTGTGTACAAACTAAAAACCATTGACTTGTGTACTTTGTGGATAACGTGTGGTAGGTGAATTATTTCTCAACAAGCCTGGTTTTTTTTTTTTTTTTAAGTAAATCTAAGTATAAAACACATTCTACTGGTTTTAGTCCAGCTTCAGATTTCCCACTAGATCATTTAAATTTGGGGACCCCACAGCATGTGAGCCAGAACTTATTCATGACTCTCTATAAATGCATCACAGTGAAATACCAGACATTACCTCCTGCTGAAATCCACTGGCTAATCTAAACCTTGGCTGGAGGGTTCTCCTGGCTGTCAGCGCAGAAGCAGAAAACGAGGGAAGATGAATAAACTCAGTAGGATCCAGCCTCCATGGGTTTTCTTCCCTCTGACAAAGACAGGCTAACTCCTGCTCATCCTCAACACAAATACCCTTCCTCAGAAGGCCTCCCTGGCACCCCAGGTTTAGAGAAATCTCCTTAATTGCTGTGCTCCCCAAATACCCTGAAATCCTTCTCATGGTTATCATGCCTTCTTTTCCTTCTTGGCTTAAGTGGATGTCTTCTCTGTTGGACTATACGTGGCTGGAATGTGGGAGTTATGTCTCTTTTGCACCAAGGAGATATTAAGTAATTGGGCGAGGGCAGATTAAAAAGGGGAAAGGGGAGATGAATAAACAAATGAATATGGGAACTTGGTGTCTAATATAGACAGTACAATCTACCCTGAATATTCATTGGAAGGACTGATGCTGCAGCTGAAGCTCCAATCCTTTGGCCACCTGATGTGAAGATCAGATTCACTGGAAAAGGTCCTGATGCTGGGAATGGTTGAAGGCAGAAGTAGGGGTGGCAGAGGAGAGGATGAGATGGCATCGCTGACTCAACGGACATTGGGTGGAGCAAACTCAGGGAGACAGTGAAGGACAGGGAAGGCTGGTGTGCATGGTCCATGGGGTTGCAAACAGTCGGACACAACTTAGTGACTGAACTACAGCAACAACAGACAGTCCGCTGGCCCCAGTCAAGTATTCAATGCCCAGTGCTACCTGTTGAGCGCATGTACAGGCAGATCTTGTTTCACTTTATTTTGTTTCAGAGATTTTATGTTTTCTACAAATTGAAGTTTCATGGCTACCCTGCATTAAGCACATCACCAGTACCATTTTCCACCATATTTTGGTCACTTCATGTCTTTCTGTCACATTTGGTAGTTCTCAGGATACTGCACATTTTTTCATCATTATTATATTTGTTACAGTGCTTTATGGTCAGGGATCTCTGCTGTTACTATTGCAAAAATGTTGGGGGCTTCCCAGGTGACCCTCGTGGAAAAGAATCCACCTACCAACGCAAGAGGTGTAAGTGATATGGGTTCGATTCCTGGGTCAAGAAGATCCCCTGGAGACAGCCACAGCCACCCACGCCAGTATTCTTGCCTAGAGAATTCCATGGTCAGAGGAGCCTGGTAGACTACAGTACATGGGGTTGCAAAGAGTCAGACACGACTGAAGTGACTTAGCATGCAGCCTGCACACACAAAGGCTCAGATGACAGCAATTTTTAGCAATAAAGTCTTTTTTAATAATTAAGTTTATTTATTTCTAATTGAAGGATAATTGTGTTACAGTATTGTGTTGGTTTCTGCCATACATCAACATGAATCAGCCTATCTATGTGCCTTCCCTCTTAAACCTCCCTCGAAGATTAGAAATAAAGTATTTTAAAATTTAGGTATGTACATTATTTTTTAAGACATGATGCTATTGTACGTTGAATAGACTACAGGATAGAGAAAACATAACTTTTATTTTGCCCTGGGAAACTGAAAACTTCCTGTGACTCACTTTATTGAGATATTTGTTTTACTGCCATGGAACTGAACCTTCTGTAGCTCCAAGGTCTGCCTATATGTTATTTTCTATGCACCTGATACTATTCTAGGCCCCAGGGAACCCAGCAGTGAGCCAAACAGACCTCTCTCTTGGCGCTTGAATTCTGGTAGGGGAAAGACATAGACAATAAAAATAAATCAGTTAATCATGTGTGTGTGTGTTCTTAGTCCCTCAGTCACGTCTGACTCTGTGACCCCCATGGAATTCTCCAGGCAAGAATACTAGAGTGGGTTGCCATTTCCTCCTCCAGGGGATCTTCCTGACCCAGGGATCGAACCCAGGTCTCCCGCATTGCAGGTTAATTCTTTACCATCTGAGCCACCAGGGAAGTCCAAGAATAATCCCTTCTCTAGCAGATCTTCTCGATCAAACTGGGGTCTCCTGTGCTGCAGGTTGATTCTTTACCAGCTGAGCCACCAGGGAAGCCCCGTTGATCATGTGGACTACCAGAAGATGATATGTGTTGAGGAGGAGTGTGGGTGAGGTGTGTGACCATTTAGGGGTTTTGTTTGTTTCTTTTTAAAAAATATTTATTTATTTATTAGCCCACATTAGGTCTTCATCGCATCATGAGAGGCCTTTTCTTTGCTGCGTATGGACTCTCGAGTTGTGAAGAGGGCTCAGTAGGTGTGACGAGCGGCACTCAGCCTTAGTTGCTCCTCAGCATGTGGGATCTTAGTTTCCCAACCAAGGATCAAACCCCTGTCCCCTGCATTGCAAGGCAGATTCTTAACCACGGGACCACCAGGGAAGTCCCAGCATGTGGCCCTTTGTTAGACATTTTTCCTTGGTCTTTATTTACGTTGCATCTGTAGGGAGATGAAGGCTTAATCCAGAGGGGAGAAAACTGGAGAACTTGCTGCAGGACAGAGACGGAGAAAATGGTCCTGGTTTGTTGTGTTCCATGCACCCTAAGGGCTTCCGAGGTGGCGCTAGTGGTAAAGAACCCGTCTGCCACTGCAGGACACATAAGAGATGTGGGTTTGACCCCTGTGTTGGGAAGATCCCCTGGAGGAGGGCATGGCAGCTCACTCCAGTATTCTTGCCTGGAGAATCCCACGGACAGAGGAGCCTGGCAGGCTGTAGTCCATAGGGTCACAAAGAGTTGGACACAACCGAAGTGACTTAGCTCACACACACATGTACATGCACCCTAAGACTTAAAGCTGGGCTTCCAGCAGCAGAAGGAAAAGCAATGTGGGGCGGGGACAAACAGCCCTCTTGCGATGGGAACAGAGAGCACGAGGTTGGGGAGTCAGTGCTCGAGTCACAGCCCATTCTTCACGCTCCATTCCTGGTTTGTAAGCACAAGCCTTGGCAAGTTACAAAGCTAAAAGGAAGACAAAAACCAAACGGGCGCAGAGCACAGCTGGAGTCAGAGGAGGCGGGACGAGGCTGTGTGGCTGCCAGGCCCCGGGAGGCAGCATGTGGCCAGCTGCGACAGGGGCTGGAGCCACAGGCAGGTCTCTTTGAACTTGGTATTTTTCCACAACAAACAGAAGCCTGGAGCCTGTTGGCAGTGGAGCCACATCCCAAGGGTAGAGAGGGCAGAGCAGCCGTGGGGAGCCAGGCTGGGAGGAAGCAAACACGGGGCAGAGGAGGGCTTTCAGCGCTTCACAGTCGGGGCTCCCTAGAGAGCCAGGGCCAATGTTAATATTCACCAGGCACCCCGGCGATCCGTCACAGGAGGGGAGAGGAGAGCAGGGCAGCAGGTTGCCAAACGTCATGTGATCCCGGGAGGCTGGAGGGGCTGCTCTGCAAACAAGTGTGTGCAGTGCTGGCCACAGACAGTCATCATGTCCATGATAACAGCATCTGCCGGTGCGTGTTGGGCACGTGCTTGTCAGACATCATGCACAAAGAACTTTATGGGGATTATCTCATCCTCACCGTGAATCCTTCTGTCCTTTAGGACTCACGCGGTTGCAAGTGACTGAAAATCAAACCCCAAATGATGAAAAGCAGAAAGGGAATTTGTCAACACATGCAACTGAAAAATCCAGGGGTACATGGCTTCAGGTTTGGCTGGATCCAGGAACTGAAACAAAGTTCTAGGGTCCAGTCTTTTTCTGATTTCTTGACTCTGCTTTTTATTGCTTGGTACCATCCTCAAAGCTCCAGTAAGCCTCATGGCTTCTTATTGGCTCAAGTGGGCACCCTGTGCCCATCCTTGATAAGATTCCTCTGGCTGCAGGGCCATCTCTGCCACCCTAGAGCGAGAGGTGGACGTTCAGTCATAACGAGTTGGAATGGGTGCTCAAATGAGCATCAGGGGCGGTCCTGAAAATAGGTAAATCAGGAGGAGGCGTGTGTGCATGCTCAGTCATGTCCGACTCTGTGACCTCATGGATGGTAGCCCACTAGGCTCCTCTGCCCATGGGATTTCTCCAGGCAAGGATACTGGAGTGGGTTGCATTTCCATCTCCAGGAGATCTTCCTGACCCAGGGATTGAACTTGAGTCTCTCACATCTCCTGCATTGTCAGGCGGATTCTTTACCACTTGCACCACCTGGGAAGCCCCAGGTAAATGGAAGCGGGCATTAAAAATAAAAACACCGATCCTTCCTTCAATGCTCGGATCACCTCTTTTGTAGGTGGGGAACCCAAGGCTTGGAAAGGTGGAGGCGCTGGTCCCAGGGTCAGTGGTGGGGCTGGAACAGTGGTCCAGCGTCCCCTGCAGCGGCTCTCAGCTCATCCCATCCCCCAGCCACAGCCGCGCCTCCCACCGCTTGTCCCCAGCCCCTCCCTGCTTCCTGATCTGTCCTTGGAGCCGCCAAGTCACTCCAAGACACCCGGGGAGTGTCAGGGTCGCCCTGAAGACAGCGGGAGTTGTCACAAGGCCACGGGCCCATCAATCGTGTGGATTTCAGAGGACCATTCCCGAGGCAGAGGGTCATCGATACCATCATCTCCATCTTCTTTAATGCTAATTACTTTTTTTTCCCCACATCAACATAAAAATCATCTTAAATGTCCTCATTAAAGCGAATGTGGTTTCTGACCACAGAATCATCAACTTAGCCTGGAAAAGACTTTCAGGGGAGATGATGTTCCCAGAGCCACATGTGACAATTCCGAGTGATTTAGAATATCGGGTTTGTATGATTTTTAATCATTAAAGGAGATGTAAAAACATATTTTATACACAATCTTTTATCTTACACTTATTTTTATATTTCTCTATAACAATTTATGGCGATGCATATATCACCATTACATCAGACATTTATGGCTCCATTAAAATTCAATGCCACCATAAATTTGGGCTGGTTAAAGTGGTGACATTTGTAACAGCTTCCACAAGGACATATTTTATATTTAAAGTGAAACTTTGAGAAGAAACTTTTGTTAAAGAAAAAAAAAATCCTTATAGCCAAGGAGAGGGATATAAGATTTTCCTGCTGTCTAAGACACCGAATGCCTATCCTAATACCTGCTGTATTAAGAAGCCAGACTTTTGCTAAATACTTGGGGAGCTATTTCCAGTATTGGGGATTAATGGGAATCATATGATAATGCTATCATTGACTAGAAATACTCTACTCTCCCCAATCCTTTGGCAGCCTAAGACCTGGGAGAATTTCAGAAGTAAGGGAAAATATTAAATCAGACTTTTAAACAATGCAGTGTCCATATAATGAGTGCTTTTCTGATTCTAGAGTGTAAGGATTTCAGAAAGTGATAGGATGAGGGGCTTATGTTTTTCTATCATTTGGTCTGAGATAGTGAGTGCTTCTACTGGGAAATTTAAGGTCTGTCCCTCTCTCTCTTTCAATCCATCAGAGGATATTAGAGCAGCTTTTGTGATTCCAGGGCTTTTATAGATGATTTGAAAAGTAAAAGTGGGGATATATTCCTTGTTCTGAAGAAACTTTCTACACTAGTGAGAGTGAAAATGTTAGTTATTCAGTCGTGTCCATCTCTCTGCAACTCCATGGACTGTGGCCCACAGGGCTCCTCTGTCCATGGGATTCTCCAGGCGAGAATACTAGAGTGAGTAGCCATTCCTTTCTCCAGGGGATCTTCCTGACCCAGGGGGATCCAACTCAGGTTTCCTGTATTAAGGCAGATTCTTTTCTGTCTGAGCTATCAGGGAAGCCTTCTACACAAGGATGCCCTCTATGGAAGGACTTTTGCATTCTCAGGAGCCATGAGAATATCTGATGCTCAGAAGATATCCACCTACATCATTTGCTTAACTCACTGGAATGGTTGGCAAGGCATCCAGTAAAGACAGCTTTGGGCTGTCAGCACCCAGCTGGGCATGACTGAGGGTCTGGTTGCACAGGACAGAACAGGTATCATGTATGACCTCTGAGCAAGAGAAGTGCATGAGAGCTGTGCAAGCTCAAGAAGGGGTCTTGGAGGAATGAGGCTGCAGGTGGGTACGATTTGACCCTCCTCCAGAAGTAACACAAAGGGTTGTCTGGGCAAGAGGAACCAGGCAAGGTGTGTAAGAGCACTTTAAGAACATCCCTGGAGAGAGAGATCTGGCTAAAGGATGGGATCAAGGGGTCCTTGAGCTTAGTCAGCCTCACAATCTGTGTAATAAGCAAGAGCAATAACATCTCATTGAGCATGCATTGTGTCAAGCAGGGTGCCTGCCATGCATGGCAATAAAGAGAGCAAAGATCTGCTCCCACCTTCTGTTAACCTGGTTCTCTTCTAAGTGCTTTGCTCAGAGGCGTGCATGCTTAACCGTGTCTGACTCTTTGTGACCCCATGGACTGTAGCCTGCCAGGCTTCTCTGTCCATGGAATTTTCCAGGCAAAAAACCTGGAATGGGCTGCCATTTCCTCCTCCAGGGGATCTTCCTGACCCAGGGATCGAACCTGTGTCTCCTGCACCTCCTGCACTGGAGGCAGATTCTTTGCAGTCTGAGCCAACCAGGGGAACCCCAAACAACTCATCCCTCTTGCCTTTTCTTATGTTGCTCTCTTTCCACAGTTCTCTCCTGTTCCCCCTCACATTGCTTGGATGGCATGCTCCTACACATCCTTCAAACCCCATCCCCAAAGCCTCCTCCTTCTTGTAGCCTCTGTCTTCTGGGCTCCCACAGCACCTGGAACTGATTCTAGTCAGCTTGTGTTTTAGTTACCTTCTCACAAACCTGTCTCCTGAGCTGCTCATGGAATCCCTTGAGGTCAGGAACTCAATGATTTTGAAGTCATTGGAGGCAGTGCGAGCTGCTGCTGGAGCTGGCCTGGACCAGATCACAAGAATCACTGTGTGTGTCTCTTCCTTACTGCACATTCAGTTCATGCTTGCTAAGTCACTTCATTCTTGTCTGATTCTTTGTGACACTATGGACTGTAGCGCCGCCCCCACCCGCACCCCCGCCAGGCTCCTCTGTCCATGGGATTCCCCAGGCAAGAATACTGAGGTGGGTGGCCATGCCCTTTTGCAGGGGCTTTTCCCAACCCAGGGATCGAACCCATGTCTCTGATGTCTCCTGCACTGGCAGGCAGGTTCTTTACCACTAATGCCCACCTGGGGAGCTCCAAAATAGATGAACATCAAGGAATTCATCTAGGAACCATCTGGGATTTGAGCCTGGGACCTCTTGCAACCAAAGCAAGAATCACCGCTGGACCAATGAGCCACCATAACACTCATTCAGTAGGTTCCTGTTGATAACTTGAAATTGGCCACAGTGGAATATTGGCAGGATTGGACAGTTAATGAATATCAGGCCCTTTAGTAGCATGGGTGAGGAGGGGGAGACACAATAATAAAACATTTACTTGCTCACACTGATCTCAGGCAAAATGAAGTAAAAGGCTTTTGCCACCTGTATCAGCCTCATAGAATGGTCGTCATTTTCTTGTGATTAGATGACCTGTGTGCCATCTAGCCAAGGCTATGGTTTTTCCAGTAGTCATGTATGGATGTGAGAGCTGGACTATAAAGAAGGCTGAGCACTGAAGAATTGATGCTTTTGAACTGTGGTGTTGGAGAAGACTCTTGAGAGTCCCTTGGACTGCAAGGAGATCCAACCAGTCCATCCTAAAGGAGATCAGTCCTGGGTGTTCATTAATAGGACTGATATTGAAGCTGAAACTCCAATACTTTGGCCACCTGATGTGAAGAGCTGACTCATTTGAAAAGACCCCGATGCTGGGAAAGATTGAGGGCAGGAGGAGAAGGGGACAACAGAGGAATGGATGGTTGGATGGCATCAACTCGATAGACATGGGTTTGGGTGGACTCCGGAAGTTGATGATGGACAGGGAGGCCTGGTGTGCTGCGGTTCATGGGGTCACAAAGAGTTGGATACAACTGAGTGAACTGAACTGACCTGTGTGTGAAGAAATGTTGCTTTCTCTCCATCCAGACAATTTAAAGAGCTCTCTCCGCAGACTCCACTGTTTAGGCTCTGGTAGAGAGATGCTACAGGTCTTCCCTGTAGCTCAAATGGTAAAGAATCTGCCTGCAATGCAGGAGACCCAGTTTCGATCCCTGGGTGGGGAAGATCCCCTGGAGGAAATGGCAATCCACTCCAGTATTCTTGCCTGGAGAACCCCATGGACAGAGGAGCCTGGTGGGCTACAGTCCATAGGGTCGCAAAGAGTCAGGCTCGACTGAGTGACTAACAATAGAGAGATGCTGGATTAGACTGGGTGATTATAAAGTTTCTTCCCAGCTCTAAAATTCATTGATTCTGGGCATTATGCATATCACTCACAAGTAATTAACATTAATAATGCCCTACATTCATTCAGCCCTTATCTTTTCTTTTTTTCCCTGAAGAACTTTCATTCCATTATGTCATTTGACACTTCTCAGAAGCCACTGAATAGAGAAGTTAATACATCCGGTGTAGACGTCTACTTAGATTTTCAAATAGATTTGCACATGGTTGACCTTGGTCTCAGAGAGAGGATGGGGGCCACAGGGTGATGGTAGACTATGATGTGCTCAGTTCAGGTAGGATGAACTCCGAGGCTCAGAGAGGGCAAGACACTTACCCAAAGCCACGCAGATACAGAGCAGCAAAGCTTCATCAGCTCCTGGATTGCACTGAAGGTGAAGAACATATGGCGTGGGTGGTCGCCCAGAAGAACTGAAAAATAGCGTTATCTATGTAATATCAGCTATATTAATAGAAGGCAAAAAGCACACTGTCTCAAAATTGAGATAGCTTATCTTTGATTCCAAACATCTGAATACTCAATCCGTTTGGAGGGCTCCCTTCCATTTTTGCTGCTCGACGAGCTGTCTGAGCCTCATAATCACAGCGCCGGGCTTCCCAGGAGGCTGCTTGCTCCGTGGGTCACAGAATCCTTTTTCCCTCCAGAGAGACTGACCCCTCCACACACAATCGAGGATGAGCAGGCATTTTACAAAGGTTTCAGAAAAGGTTGGTAACTCATCTCTCTGAATTCCCTGTGATAAGAGAACCTATTAGGAGGCTAAGGAGGAGAAGCAATTTGAGTTTCACGAAACTACTGAGTAATTTAGAGAAGCCTGGGTGTAGAACTTTGCTCACCCCTCTACTTGGGATTTGTACGGCTCTAAGACATATATTGAGTTTCAAAGTAGACTGAAGGAATACATTTAGATCAAAGGAAAACACGTACAAGGCATCATTCAAAAAGGAAAGCCAGGACTTCCTGGTGGTCCAGTGCAGAGTCTGCCTGCCAGTCCAGGGGACGTAGGTTCGATCCCTGATCCAGAAACATTCCGCATGCTGCCGGGCAACTAAGCCCATGTTGCCACAAGTACTGAGCCCTAGCGACCTTGCTCTACAACAAGGGAAGCCACCGCATCAAGAAGCCAGCTAGAGAGTAGCCTCTGCCTGCTGCAACCTGAGAAAGCAGCGGGCACAGCAACAAAGACCAGCACAGCCAAAAATTAGTAGTTAAAGTCAAACATTTTAAAAAGAATGCAGACATCCATGTGTGTACACACATGTGCAAAACTTTAATAACACACCTCCAATGACAATAATAGCTGAGTGATAACAGTGGATATAGCTCAGCCCTCATGATGTGCCCACAAAAATTCTAGAAATAAAGATTTCAGTGCCATTACATAGGAAATTCAGGAGAAAAAAAATCTTGGTTGGTATAAGTGGCCTATAAATTTTACACTTTGTATGTCCGTACATGCTAAGTTGCTTCAGTCGTGTCTGACTCTGCAACGCTATGGACCATAGCCTACCAGGCTCCTCCGTCCATGGGGTTCTCCAAGCAATAATACTGGGACATGGGTTGCCATGTCCTCCTCCAGGGGATCTTCCCGACCCAGGGATTGAACCCACGTCTCTTATGTCTCCTGCATTGGCTGGGGGGTTCTTTACCACTAGCACCACCGGGGAAGCCCACACTTTGTACACTAGTTATTATTTTACTGTTTACCCTGGTGGGCTGCTGTCAATGGGGTCGCATAGAGTCGGACACAACTGAAGCCACTTAGCAGCAGCAGCAGCAGCAGCAGCATCCTCAAAAACGTTTAGAATATAATTGTGTGGAATTCAGACTGCATGTTTCACTTGAGAAAGAGTTAGAACTTGGCTCCCACGTGGCAGCCAGAGAGAGCCTCTCTGAATGTGTGCAGTGACATTGTCTCTCGCTGCAACTTCTGTGGTGAGAGCACTCTTTAGGGCCTCCCTCCCATGGTGTGTTGGAACCAGCTCAGACTGGTGGGGGAGAGCAGTTTGTCAGATTTCAAGGAAATCTGCCAGCTGGTTGGTGTCATCTTGGCACCTTGAAATCGGCCATCATTGGGATGTTTGCACCATGGAAACCAGGAAATACTATAAAGCAGTGGTTTTCACTCCCTGAGGAACTGGTTGTTAAGCATTTACCACAACACCGCTGCTATTCACTATATAGGGTGCTGCTCCATTTATATCTTTCAATCTCACTTAATTTTCATATCCACAGACAAGTAGACAACCATGTAAAAGTCATAGAGTCTTTTTTTTTTTAAACTGTATTGCAGTGAGGTTGATTTACAACATTGTGTTAGTTTCAGGTGTACAGCAAAGTGAATCAATGACACACATCCATATACCCACTCGTTTTAAGATTCTTTTCCCAGATAGGTCACTAACAAGAGTATTGAGTAGAGTTCTTAATAGGAAGACCAAAGACCTGAACCCAGTGAGAAATCAGAAGCAATAAAGGATTCCCTACTCTTACCCAGTAACCTGTAGGTATTTGGTAACTATATAATATAGCCTTTCTTTTTGTTCCTTTTCCTAAGCTAGCTTAAGAGTCCTCAAGCTTTAGTGCACAAGTTAATGTGCAAGTGTCGATAGGGGGAAACCACGTGTATGGCACTTTACAAGAATATTTAGGGGGCTTTTGAGGGTAACTTTGGTCACAAAAGTATTTTACTGGAGGACTTCTCTGCTGGCTCAGTGCTTAAGATTTTGCCTGTCAATGTAGGAGACATAGGTTCAAACCCTTTTCTGGGAAGGTCCAGCAGGCCTGTGCGCTATTGAGCCTGTGCGCTAGAGCCCGCCAGCTGCAGTTACTGATCCAGGCACCACAGCTACTCAAGCCCGAGCTCCGGAGGGCCCATGCTCTGCAACAAGAGAGGCCACTGCAGCGAGAAGTCCGTGCACTTCAGCTAGACTGTGGGCCCCTTGCCGCAGCTAGAGAAAGGCCCGTGCAGCAGTGAACACCCAGAACAGCCAAACATAAATAAATACATAAACAAACAAACTTTAAGTGTTTTACTGAAGTTGGCAAAATATGACAGTTGAAACCCAGAATACATGGGTTTGAATCTAGGCTTTGCCACACAAGCTACTTCACCTTTTCTGAGCTTTTAGTTTCTTCATCCGTAAAATCAGAATAAAAATGATACCCTGCTGCTAAAGTTTCTTATTAAATGTGTTCATATATGTAACATGTTTAGTATCACTGCTTGGACTTATTTGGGCTAGGCGCATGTTAGTTATTATTATTATAAAGTAAAAGAGTGTTTTAATTGATGACATTGGCAACTAAGTGAGGGTTAGAGTGGATTCAGTCAAGACTGGGAGAGTCTTGGTTAGAAGTTCATTCCTTCGGTCCAACCTGACCCTGTTGAATGAATAATTAATACTGTGTGGCTGTTTGGTGTTACATAGGCTAAGCCAGTGGCTTCTCCTGAAACTTAACCTATGACACAGAGAGCTTTCAGTTCAGTTCAGTCACTCCGTCTTGTCTGACTCTTTGCAACCCCATGGACTAGCACACCAGGCCTCCCTGTCCCTCACCAACTCCCAGAGCTTACTCAAACTCATGATCGAGAGCTTTAGCTGACCATTAAAAGGACCGCTTTCCCTAGGAGTCTATTTGATCAGCTTCCATCTGGTTCATCTGGAGCTGGAAGGCATGATGAAGAGGAGGGAATAGTGGGAGATAAAATCAGAGCGCACCCAGACCCCAGACCTTGGAATTCCTCAGAGGTCATGGTGAAAGTTTTATATCTTAGTAAGCCAAGTGGAAAGCTGTGAAAAAATTTAGGTGCTAGGAAGCTGAAATTCTAATACTCTGGCCACCTGATGCGAATAGCCGACACATTGGAAAAGACCCTGATGTTGGGAAAGATTGAGGACAGGAGAAGAGAGTGACAGAGGCTGAGGTGGTTGGATAGCATCACCGACTCAATGAACATGAACTTGGGCAGACTCCGGGAGTCGGCGAGGGACAGGGAGGCCTGGCGTGCTGCAGTTCATCGAGTCACAGAGTCAGACCCAACTTGATGACTGAACAGCAACAACAAGGCACAAGGAAATACAGAAATGTAGTTGGTCACAGATGAACAGAAAAATCCCTCCTTACCTCCTGCACTGGACTGATATGCAGAAACATCACAGAATTGTAGTATGTTGTGCTAATTACAAAGAAAGGGCATGCAAACTGTGGGATGACCTGAGGAAAACTGGAAACCCTACAGCGAGGGCCGTGAAAAAGATAATCAAGGCTTCCCCGGTGACTCTCTCTCAGTTGCTTGTAAATGGCCTCCTTAGGGACCATCTCCTCTGGGAAGTTTGTCACAGCTCTCAAATGCCCTGGCTGGTCTTTTACCGCCTTCAGCATCCAGGCCCTGTCTCACGTCCAGGGGTGAATAATAAAGATAAATTTGAGAAGCAATGGATAAAGACCCCATCCTTGTAGAGCAATAAAATTTATCATGGCTTAACTAATCTTGGCACCATTTATGCCTGCTGCCTGCCTTCCCAACCATCGAATGACTAATTGATAACTAATTTCCTCAATTTGTACTTCATTACTTATTGCAGCAGAAAAGCTTATACCTAACTCTATGAATCAAATAGACTCCATGAAATCAGCAGTGATGATATTGGCCAGAGTTCTTGGCAAATTGACCAGCTTTTCAGGAACGATGACCTCTTCTCAACGAAACATCCAGGGGATACTAAGTTTTCATTGTGTGTCAGGATCAGGGCTAAACATGTTGTTGTTGTTCAGTCACTAAGTCGTATCTGACTTTTTGTGACCGCATGGACTGCAGCACACCAAGCTTCTCTGTCCTTCACCATTTCCCAGAGCTCGCTCAAACTCATGTCCATTGAGTCGCTGATGCCATTCAACCATCTCATCCTCTGTCACCCCCTTCTCCTCCAACCCTCAATTTTTCCCAGCATCAAGGTCTTTTCCAATGATTCAGCTCTTCACATCAGGTAGCCAAACTGTTGGAGCTTCAGCTTCATCATCAGTCCCTTCCAATGACTATTCAGGGTTGATTCCCTTTAGGATTGACTGGTTTCATCTGTTAGCATTCCAAGGGATTCTCAAGAGTCTTCTCTAGCACCACAGTTTGAATGCATCAGTTCTTCGGTGCCCAACCTTCTTTATGGTCCAGTTCTCACATCCGTACTCAATCATTGGAAAAACATGACTACTGGAAAAAATAAAAAAAGCATGTTGCATTTGTATGATTAAAGGTCACGACAGATAATCAAACTTTGGTAGCTTATCACAACAGAGATTTCTTCCTTTTTCAATAACCATTTAATTCAGGCATTCCTGGTTGGCAAAGGATGGGGGAGTTTTGGTCCATGTAGTCATTCAGGTTGATGGAGTCCTGGAATTAAAGCCCAGGTGATCCACCATCATCAGTGAACAGCTTCCAAGGTCGCCCTCCCTTGCTGTTGGTGTTCAGTCAACAGATGGAGGAAAGAGGATGGGGAGCATAGGCGGGAAGTTTTAATGGGCTAGCTTAGAAGAACACATCGTTTCAACTCATGCTGTATTGGTCATAACTCAGGGAGACCTGGAAATGTAACATAGATATGACCCAAGAAGTGTGTTTTGTTGGATAAATTGCCACAAACTGTGATTTCACTTAATCTTTACAATGGTGCTATCAGTTTGGCCCTTATCCCCACTTTACAGATGAGGAAAGTGAGGCTTGGACAGGTTAAGTTAACTTGCTTAAGGTCAAAGAGCTAGAAAGTGAAGGAACAGAGTCTTCAGCTCAAGTCATCTGTCTTGATTCCAAGTCCACACTTTCGTGTGTGCTAAACTACTTCTGTCAAGTCTTAAACAATGGGAAGGCCAGATGAGAGGTCTTTTTCCCTTACTATGCTCTGGTAAACACTAACATACCTGGACTTGCCTGGTAGTCCGGTGGTTAAGAGTCTGCCTACCAACGCAGAGGACACGGGTTCAATCCCTGGTCTGGGAAGATTCCACATGCTGCGGGCAACTAAGCCCGTGCACCGCAGCTACTGAGTCCGTGCTCTAGAGCCCATGCTCGGCAACAAGAGAAGCCCCCACACTGCAAAGAACAGTAGCTCCTGCTTGCCGCAACCAGGGGTAAGCCCGCATGTAGCAACAAAGACCCAGCGCAGCCAAAAGTAATTAATACACTTTAAAAAAGCACTAACATACTTGACCCCAGCCCACCATGAAGTTCTCCTCCTTCCGAGGGGAGCTGTTACTGCTGCCTCTGACGCGGACTCATCTAGTGAAAGCAGAACCAGGACATCTTGTGAACTTGCAGGAACCCAGGTTGGGGTGCCCTGGGGTGCCCAGGTCCAGTGATGCTGAATTCTGAGGCTGACCACCCACGTGTGCTTCCATTGTGGGAGGCACAGAGCAAGTGTCAAACTGAGCAGGAAAGATTCCACTAATTAAAGCTTTTCTAAACTCTGCTGTCCGTTGGCTTTTTAACAAGTGATGCTATTAATCCTACATGTTCTCGGTTTTTCATTTGTTTGTGGGGGGAAAATGTTGAAGGCGATATTGTGGTGTTTATCCTTGGAATAATGTTGCCATAGTTACCTCTCGACTTTATTATACCAGTGGTGCAATAATTGAAGCAAGGGGACCTGGGGATGCTCTCGTAACCATGAGCTCGGTCCCTAAGACGGGCATGAAACACATCTCTTAGATTGGGGGAAAGAGAAGGGAGCTTGCCCTCAGCACTTAACCCCAAAACTCAGCCGAGCGGTCCTGTGTATTTGACGAGGGTGTTGCCTGGTGATGTCCAGAGTGAGCCATTTCTATGAAGTTGCTTTGTTTTCACACTGTTTCACAGTGACACTCTTAGAATGCAGGAATGTAGTGTCTCCATGGAAACTGGAAACGTACAAAATTAAGACCCAGAATAGGAAAGCTCCTATGAGCACAGTTCCGCTGATCACTAATAAAGAAATGATGTGTTGCAAGTAAAGGTGTTGGATGTCAGAAGAGACGGGGAATGATACATTTGACATCCTAATCTAACCAAGGACCGTCACTGTTTGGACATGGTGCAGAAAGGTTATAAATGCACATCCAGGTAATTGTGGTCTGTCAGACAGGAGGAATGCTTGTTAATACCCCATTGTGGGGAAAGAGCTACTTCACTTCTATGGAAAGTGCACCTTGGCTCCACGTCTCTGTCGAGCTCATTCAGGAAGAGTTAGTGGGACACGAAAGAGGCAGCTGATGCAGTGCAAAGATATAGAATTTATGGTCAGGACAGAGTTCAGTCTCAGCTCCTCCGTTTGCTGTCTCATAACTTTAAGCACTGGAGAAGGAAATGGCAACTCATTCCAGTATTCTTGCCTGCAGAATCCCAGGGACAGAGGAGCCTGGTGGGCTGCCGTCTATGAGGTCGCACAGAGTCGGACACAACTGAAGCGACTTAGCAGCAGCAGCAGCAGCTTTAAGCAAATCCCTCCAGCTTGCTGAACCTCTGTTTCCATGTTCCATAAAATGGGCATGCTAAAGCTGTATACATTTTCGAAGTGTAGGGTTGAAAGTGCACCCACACACTATAAATGTGTATTTGTCCCCTTTGTTCACCTCTCTTCAGATATGTATGTTTATTTTTAGGAGTATCGGGAAAGGTGTTTCAGCCTGACTTCCTCTATACAAGGTAAAGGTTTAGTTCAGAATGTCTGAACCAATGGCATAATGGCATGAGAGGCACAGCTTGACAGAACAGTCAGTGGAAACACGAGGCCATCTTCGGACACACGTGCTGTTTGTTCGTGCTGGGGACTGGTGAAGGTAGATGAGTGTCTGTTCCCATGCTCCACTTCTTTTTGGCTCCTACTCCTCTTTGTCAAGGGCCTGCCTGTTTGATCCCTGACTTCTCTTTTTTCTCCCTCCACTCACGTCTGGGCTTCCTTGCAGGCTCAGACGGTAAAGAATCCGCCCAAAATGTAGGAGATCCCGGTTCCAACCTTCGATCAGGAAGATCCCCTGGAGAAGGGAATGGCTAACCACTCCAGTATTCTTGCCTGGAGAATTCCATGGACAGAGGAGCCTGGCGGGCTACAGTCCATGGGGTCGCAGAGTTGGACATGACTGAGCGATTAACACTTCAACTGACATCTCATGCATTTGCTGAAATGCCATCCAATTCTATCAGGACATTCAAATACACAAAATTCTCAGGGTCTCCCTCTGCAGTCACTGCAAGTTCAGAGGCTTATTAACAATTTTTGTGGCTATTCCCATCTCTGTTTCTTTAATTATTAAAAAATGTAAACCCCTTTATTGAAGTATGCTGACATACAAAAACTGTCAATGTATTTTATGTATACAACTTGATGAGTCTGAAGAAGTATACACTCATGAAACCATCACCAGAATCTATGCCATACGCACAACTGTTACCTCCAGAAATTTCCTTCCACCCTCTTTATTATTGTTGTTGTTTTTTTACTTTTTGATAACAACAGTGAATATAAGATATGCTCTCTTAGATAAGTGCTTTGCTATGTGGATCTCTAGAACTTGTTCATCTAATGTAGCTGTATACTTTGATCAGAGTCTCTCTGTTTATCCCCTCCTGACAGCCCCTAGAAACCACCCTTCCTCTTTCTGCTTCTGTGAGTTTGACTATTTTAGATTTCTCAGTTAAGTGGTTGTTATTATTCTGACTCATTGCAACCGAATGGATTGTAGCCCGCCAGGCTCTTCTATCCATGGGATTCTCCAGGCAAGGGTAGTGGAGTGGGTTGTCATCCCCTTATCTAGGGGATAGAACCCTGGTCTCCTGCATTGCAGGCAAATTCTTTACCACTGAGCCACTAGGGAAGCCCCATATAAGTGGTACCTTGCAGTATTTGTCCGTCTGTGTCTGGTTTATTTGGCTTAACATAATGGCCTGACGAAGAAGGCAATGGCATCCCACTCCAGTACTCTTGCCTGGAAAATCCTATGGACGGAGGAGCCTGGTAGGCTACTACGGTCCATGGGGTTGCTAAGAGTCGGACACAACTGAGTGACTTCACTTTCCCTTTTCACTTTCATGCATTGGAGAAGGAAATGGAAACCCACTCCATTCTCTTGCCTGGAGAATCCCAGGGATGGGGGAGCCTGGTGGGCTGCCTCCTATGGGGTCGCACAGAGAGTCGAACACGACTGAAGCAACTTAGCAGCAGCAGCAGCAGCAGCAATGGCTTGAGGATCATCCAGGTTGTAGCTAATGGCAAGATTTCCTACTTTTCTGAGGTTGAATACTCTTTCATTGTATTTATAGAACACATTTTCTTTATCTATTTACCCTTCAATGGACATTTAGATGGATTCCATGTCTTGGCTATTATGGAGAATGCTTGCAATTAACATGAGGTACAGCTTCTCTTTGAGATTCTGATTCCATTTCCTTGGGAAATATACCCAGAACTGGGATTCCTAGAGCATATGGTAATTCTATTTTTAAGTTTTGAAGGACCTCTCTACTGTTTCCCATGGTGGCTATACCAATTTACACTCCTACCAACAGTGCACAAAGGTTCCCTTCCCTCCACATCTTTGTCAACAGCTGTTATCATTCTTTTTAAAAAAATAAAATAAAATAACTACTCTAACAGGTGTGAGGTGCTATCACATGTCTGTTCTTAACGGCACCGAATGGAAGGAAGCTCCTTGACTTGCAGTGCCAAGCGTCTGCTGGATCTCTGCATGGTTGGGGCCAAAGCTCTCAGAACTCGTCTCCAGCCCTGTCTGATGCCCTGCAGTATTTCCCAGGGGCCTCTCTAAAAAGAGTAGTTTCCACTTCCTGTCAGGAGCAGTGTTTTTCTCTGATCTGCCCAGTCTCCCTCAGTGTAAGGAAACAATATTCCGCTCTGGGTTTTGGCACGTAGAGCTGTTCTTCCTCACCAGTGGAGGGAAGTCTTGACACTCCTTGGGCGTCTTTATCACACAGCCTTAACGCTGCAGCCACCTGCGGTTTCACGATTTAAAACTTCCATGCTCCCCCTCTGTGTATGCTTCAACTGTACCAAAAGTGTGGGTTTCTACAATCTTATAGACTGCTATGAATACCTCATTGGGCTAAAAAAAAAAAAAAAAAAAACCTTCCATTTAAGCCTCATATGCTGAGACATGTCATGATCAACTAGACACTGAATAAATGGCAGGAAAATTTTACTTTTATAAATATTTACCAAGTAGCTGTTCCATGTCACGCTGATGTTCTGGACATTGGGAAAGTGATCAGCTTGTCCAGGTTTGTCTGGTATTTTCCCAGTTTTATCATGGAAAGTCCCATGGAAATTCAACAGTCCCGGGCAAACCTGGGCAGTTGGTTACCTTAGACTCTAGGACTAAAGTGCTGAACAAAACCTCCTCTTTCAAGGATCTGACAGTCTAATAAACCAGAAAATAGAAGTAAAAACCCAGCAGTTTAACTCCTAGTTATAGACCCAAACAGAAAACAGGTCCTCTAACAAATACATATCCATGTGTGTCCATGGCAGCTCTATTCACAGCAACCAAATGGCAGGAACAACCCAAATGTCCATCGTCAGATGAATGGACACTCCAGTTCTCCTCTATCCACACAATGGAATATTATTTAGCCGTAAAAGGAATGAAGTAACTGATATATGCTGTAACATGGGTGAACTTAGAAAACATCATGCTAAGTCAAAGGAGACCCCAAAATGCCCACATATTGTGAGATTCCATTTATGTGACATATTTAGAGTAGGTAAGGCTACTTTCAAAGTGAAGGAAATGACAACCCTCTCCAGCATTCTTGCCTGAAAATTTCCATGGAGAGCGGAGCCTGGTGGGCCACAGTCCATGGGGTTGCAAAGAGTTGGACACTACTGAGTAACTAACACTTGCACTTGCAAGAATCTAAAATCTTGTAATTGCCCTACTTCTCAAATGGTCCTTCAGCTACTCCATTGCCCTGAGGAAGATCTGGCCCCACCATTTGGTCATTACTCTTTCCGAGTATTTCCTAGGGAACAGATTCCTAGAGACTTTGAGGCTAAAATGCTAAATAAATAAATAACTAAATAAATAATGTGAGATGGCAGAGTCTCTGGGGAAGCCATTCCATACCCGGTGACTTGGTGCTGGGGCAGGACTGCACAGTAAGGACCAGAGCATCCTAGTTCTGGCTCTTAACACAGCTTCCTGGACAGAGTGACTCCAGAATCAAAGAGGGTTTAAACAACCACCTCTCTGACCCCCAAGACACAGCAATGGGCAGGAGCTTCCACGTGGAGTCTGATTTCTGCTTCTGCCCTTGACCCTGCGTTCTAGAACAGCAGGGTCACCACGTGTACATCATCACGTGTACATCATCACGTGTGAAATGAGGACAGAGACAGACGTGTTGTGAGGATATGTGTGCCAGTAGCATGCACTGTCTGGAAAATAACAAGTGCTCAATAATTATTAAGTTTCTCCATTCTTTCCTTTTCATCCCAAGACTTAATTAAGATGTATCCTCGAAGCTATGATTAAGTGATTCACAGGAAGGGAAATCTACACGGCCAGCACCCATGAAGAAATGTTAAGGGTGGCTAGCAACAAAGGATTGAAAAGAGAAACAGCAAGGCGTCATTTTTCTCCTACAAAATTGGCCCAGGAAAAGGCGGGGAAAGTCAGTGTTGCCTTAGAGTTTAGGAGCCAGGTATTTGCATCCTAGGCTATTAATGGAACAACCGGGACCAACATTTTGAGGCGGGTGATTTGGTGATAATATGCTTGTTTCAAAAGCCTTATACATGCACTTAAGTTTTGACCTGGCAGTTCCAGTTTGAGAAATTTATCCCCAGGGAATAATTAAGGATGTGCTCGCAAACTTAGCCACAGAAAGCACTCTATAAATAGTTGTTAAATGAAGGAGTGAACGATCCTCATGGCTGCATTGTTTATAATAATGAAAATTCCAGTAACAGGAAAAAAATAAATAAATTATGGTCTGGCCACAAAATGAAATCCTCTGCAGCCATTAAATTTGATTCGGTAAACATGTTTGGATAACTTTTTACCATTTACAAGGGCCTGTAAGATATTTCTGATTCCCCGAATTAAAAAAAAAATTAAATGACAGATCGTATGGCTACGGCTTGTTTAAAAAGACATATCCATAAATAAGATGGGGAGAAAGACTCTCCAAGGGTGCACAGAGCTATGTGAGAAGCTGTTAGTGCTGAGTGGTGTGACATGGTGAATGATTTTTAGTCCCTTCTTTCTGCTTTTCTGTGTATTCTGAGCATGTACTATTGACACATATTTAAAAAAAAGAAAACTTAATGTTAAAATAGAGGGACTTGCTAAGATGGGGGTGGGTGGTTGGCAACCAAGATAAGGAACTAGAACGCAAAAGTGTGAGCCAGGAGGAGGCGGGGCGTCTGGCTAGGGTAAAAGTGCAGCAAGATGTGAGCAGCCTTTCCTACCTCCCTGGTGACTGTTTCAGCTTTTCTGACCTCAGATCAACACTCTGAGACCTCGATTTGACTTCAGCCTCCTCAGGATGTGTCATGTCTGGGAAACACAAAAACGCTCTTTGCTGCCCTGGGTCGGGAAGATCCCCCTGGATGAGGAAATGGCAACCCATTCCACTCTTCTTGCCTGGAGAATCCCATGGACAGAGGAGCCTGGTGGGCTACAATCCACAGGGTTGTAGAGTGGGACCGATTGAAGCAACATAGTACACATGCACGCACGGGGGTGACTCGCTCCTGGCCGTGTGTCCTGATGAGAGCTGGTTTGTACCTGCACATCAGAGAACAGACCTGCCAGAGAGCAGACCGGTCTCTGAAGCTCTGAGGACAGCCTGGACCAGCCTCCTGGAGAGAGAGAGAGAGAGAGAGCGAGAGAGAGAGCGAGCCAGCTCCAGGCTGGGACAAGGAAAGCCCGAGGCTCAGGAGGCCCTTGCATAGAAGGGGATGTATTTACCTTTTTTTTATGCGCCCCAGATTTTCGCTGAGTAAATTGCTGGGATGGAACATAATTGCTTTTCATTTTATTTTTAAAAATTGCTGCCAAGGCAGTCTGCTTGCCTCCTGAAGTCAGCACAAATCCGAGAACACTTTACTCCAAGGGAAGATTTTTTTAAAAAACTTGGATTTGAAAAGTGATTTCCCCCAGATGATGAGCAGGTCAAGGTTCCACAGATCATGGTGACTCGTTGCACTTTAGACCCAGAGATTCGCTAAGCTCATCAGCTCGTTCCTTTCACTCACGTCTTTGCTGAAATACCATGTCCAGAAAGAACGCTCCTCGGAAATCACTGTCTAAAATAGCACGTTATTCTGTCAGCTTTCCTGGAACTTGTGTTTTTCCCCAAAGTTCCTTTCCTGCCCTGCATGCGTGCTTAGTCTTTTCAGTCATGTCCACTCTGTTTGACCCCATGGACTGTAGCCCATGAGGCTCCTCTGTCCATGGGATTCTCCAGGTGAGAATACTGGAGTGGGTAGCCATTCCCTCCTCCGGGGAATCTGCCCAACCCAGAGACTGAATCTGTATCTCTTACATCTCTTGTGTTGGCAGGTGGGTTCTTTAACCCTAGCACCACCTGGGAAGCCTGTCTTTGTTATACAATTGTTTATTTCAAAATCACTCAGTCATGTCCAACTCTTTGCAACTGTAGTCCATGGAATTCTCCAGGCCAGAATACTGGAGTGAGTAGCCGTTCCCTTCACCAGGGGATCTTCCCAATCGAGGGATCGAACCCAGGTTTCCCACACTGCTGGTGGATTCTTTACCAGCTGAGCCACCAGGGAAGCCCAAGAATACTGGAGTGGGTAGCCTATCCCTTCTCCAGTGGATCTTCCTGACCCAGGAGTAGAATCAGGGTCTCCTGCTTTGCAGGCAGATTCTTTACCAGCTGAGCTACCTGGGAAACAGGGTACATGTATATGTCAATTGTAATCTCCAATCATCCTATCCCCTTCCCTGCTTGGTATCCATAAGTTTGACCTCTACATCTGTATCTCTATTTCTGCTTTGCAAATAAGTTAATCTCTACCATTATTCTAGATTCCACATATAAACCATATTACACAATATTCCTTCTTCTCTTTCTGACTTAGTTCATTCTGTATGATAGTCTCTAGGTCATTCCATGTCTCTGCAAATGGTACTATTTTGTTCCTTTTTATGGCAATATTTTATTGTATATATGTGCCACATCTTCTTTATCCATTCCTCTTTGATGGACATTCAGGTTGCTTCCATATCCTGAGTTTTTAGTGCTATTTTTTCAAAGACATGGACGTTGAAATTTGACTCTCCCTGCTTGGACCCCCTGGGGTGGGGGGAACTAGTGGGTTAATTAAGCCTAGTCTTTATAAAGTCACATCCATTTGCTTTGGTTTTGGGGTACTCTGCTATCAGGTACCCTTGGTCCTGCCCCACTTGGGTCCGGGCGCCAGTGACCAGAGGTAAGAGTGTTCATGTGGAGTCGACATAGGAATTCTCTGAGCCTACCTACCTCAGGTTGACTGAAAATGGTCTCTCAGCTCCCACCTAAGTGTTTCCCAATAATTAGAAGCAATACTTGCAAATCCTTGTGGACCCTTTTGGAAGGAGACCTGTGACGTTTGCGGGTGCTTTGCTCTTCGTATGGCACAGCATCAGGACCCCTGGGAAGCTTGCCCCGAAACCCACAGCAGAGGAATTTAGGCAAGTGTTTGTCCTTCCTTGTCTATCAGATGAGCGACTCTTATAGCTCTTGTGGGAACTGAGTGAGACGCCACATGCAGAGTGCCCACTCTGGTGAGTGACATGTAGGTGTTCAACACATTTTAATGATAAAAACATGAAGACCATTCTAATGAAAGGCAGGCAGGGAAGACTGTATTCACCTTACTCGAGGGGTGGAGACACTGGAGCTCAGGTTATTTGGCCAAAGTTCAAGTATACAGAAATGAGGATACCAAATCCCTAATGTTTGCCCTCTGCACCTCCCTTGGGCTTCCAGGCAGGTTCTGGACTGTAGGCATCAGCATCCTCCTGACCCAGCCATACACTCCCACACACTGACCTCTTGGAGAAATCATAGATGCTGAGGTGACACCCCCTCTGCCTTAGAGGTCCTCTCCTCTCTATCCTTCCCTCCAAGTCCCAACTATGTCCCTTCATCTCTCACTGGGGAGCCGCTATCTCCAAGCTCATCTAGTCTTTAAGCATCGACTGATGGTTCAGTCTATATTACGTCTTGCAGACAACGAATCCTCTGCATTTAGTGCCCATCATTTACCTTCCAGGGTTGGTTTGTTTGTCTGCTACTTTGCTCCTGGCTCTGGCTTTCATGGTGTGAAAACTTACATCTCAGTCACTGTGTGAAACAACTCCCACCCTTTAAGATGGAGTCTGTGTCTTTCACACCTTGTGTGTTCCCTCTAGAGCCCCTGGCTTACAGCTGGGCATTCACCGCCAACCACAGATGAGAAGGGCAGGGGTGGGTGGGTGAAAAGGCTCTAGCTGTGAGCTGGAAGCTTCAAGGCAGCAGCTCATCTTCATTTCTTGTGGCCTGTGCTCCGTTCCTGACTTCAAGATAAAGTGGGGACTGCCTGTAGGTGTGGGGTTACAGGAAGTGGGGAGGGACTCTTTCCATCCAGATAGATTAAGATGAGACGATGTCCAGAGACCATCCTTGGAAGTCCTTAACTGAGATCAGTGGAGCCACGAAAGTTGGCAGCCCAGTTCCCAAATGGCCCACCAGTGGGGGAGGCGTGGGTGATGTGTTCGGAAAGGAGTGGAGCATGAAGTGCCGGCCCTCAGGGACTCCATCTGGACGTCACACTCAGCAGGACCTCTCCCAATCTCTCCCATTTGGGGCATTCAAGCTCACAGACATCTCGTTTCCTGCAGTTGTCTCCAAGCTTCTGAGTTCAGTCCCTTGGTGTCCACAGGGCATTGGCTCCAGAAGCCCCGGCAGAAACCAACTTCCATGGGTGCTCCAGTTCCTTATATAAAATGGCACAGGATGGTGAATACGGTCGGCCCTCATACCCGAGAGCTTTGTACTGTGGATTGTTGTTGTTCAGTTGCTCAGTCCTGTCTGACTCTTTTTGACTCCATGGACTGCAGCACGCCAGGCTTCCCTGTCCTTCACCATCTCCCTGAGTTTGCTTAAACTCATGTCCATTGACTTCGTGACGCCAGCCAACCATCTCACCCTCTGTTGCCCCCTTCTCCTCCTGCCCTCGATCTTTCCCAGTATCGGGGTCTTTCCCACTGAGTTGGCTCTGCCAACTGTACACAGCAGGGCTTGTTGGGGTACTCTCAGTATCTCCCCCATAGTATTTATAGGGTGGCTTTCCTCTTGACTCCTAAAGAGGCATAAAGGAAGCTTTTTGTCTGAAAGGGGAAGCCTGTTTACTGTAATTAGATATTTAAAGACCCTCATTAGTTGACTTTGCTGGCCCTAACACTCAGCAGTATCAAAATGAGAGGCTTTTAGCTCTGTCGCCTCCTTCCCCTCTCCTCCAGCATCAGTCTTTGAGGATTCCTGTTTATATTTCTCCTCAGTTCTTAAGCTTCATGGCCATACTCTTGACCTAATGAAGTCCCATTACTTTCTCTCTGCAGAATATATATATGTGTGTGTATATATATATGTGTATATATATATATATATGTATATTTCCCACCCCCCACACCGGTTCGGAAAGGTTAAGAAGCAGTCAGGCCCCCCAGTAGAGTGAATGCACAGCTCACCCAGCTATGCAATTATCCCAAAATAGCCCGTTTCCATTTGTAAGACTAGACTGCATTTAAATAAGCATTCTCTTCAAATAAACTTTCATTAAGTCAGACTTCTCTATAGCGAGCATGCTTAATGAGTGCGTGTATGCCCGCGTGTGGTGTGGAGCGTCTACCTCCATGCTTGGTTTTTGGAACAGAAGAGAGGCTGAACTGTAATGAGATAAGTGAATGCGTTTTGGCAGAGACGCCGTTGACTTAACAAAGGGAACACTGAAATGTGCATCGAATGGGGGTTGCTAAGATATCTGTGCTTCTGAAGAAATGGCTGCTGAAATTTCATGGGATACCGTGACTTCCCTCCTCCCCTCACATTTTTATTAGAAACCCTGCACCCAACATGCCTTCTCTGCTTAGACCCTTTTCCTCCTTCCTCATGGCATCACTGGGAAGTGATACGTGGCTGACAGGGAGCATGGCTACAGGTGCAAAATGCAAAATACTATTTCTCTAGTGTTTTCAGCCCTAATGAAATACCGGCATGGATCCTGTTCGAAAGCTACCAGGTGGCAGCATTTATTTGGGCTGAAACTCTGCATCGTTGCCAAAATCCACTCTCCTGTGCATTATTCTTGTGCGGATTTGAGCCCACCCACTCTGGAGGAAGCAGGTGACTCTGGATTCAGCCCACGTGGGTGCCTTTGAAATGGGAGGTCAGGCCGGCCTCTGCTGCTTCCCCGGGGTAACTTATTAGAAAATGACTTCTCTTGTGGCCAAATGGAACTGCTCTCTGTGGAGCACAGGTATGAGATGCCTGGATGAGGAGCTCGATCACACTGACCACTTCTGTTATATTTTTTAAAACCTATTGTCCTCAAGTATTCTACATTTCCAAAGGAATGAAAAGGAATGAAATGCCAGAAAGTGGGATAGAGCTGGGGTAGGTGGGGGGTGCCTATGGTCCCTTTGTGCATGCTAAGTCACTTCAGTCGTGTCCAACTCTTTGCAACCCTGTGGACTATAGCCTGCCAAGCTTCTCTGTCCATGGGATTCTCCAGGCAAGAATAGTGGAGTGGGCTGCCATGCCCTCCTCCAGGGGATCTTCCTAACCCAGGGATCAAACTCAGGTCTCTTACATCTCCTGCATTGACCGGTGGGTTTTCTTTACCACTAGCGCCACCTGGGAAGCCCTTGGCCTCCATTAAGAAGTTTCAGATAGCTATGTTAGCAGGAAGCCTTGTGGTGGAGCCTATAGACTCCCATAAAGTCAAAGAAAGATTAGAGTCAATTAAATATTGATGCAACAGTAAGTGGAAGAGAAGCAAGGGACTGCCTTCTAAATCTGACCTTTTCAGTCTAATATGTTACACGGTGAAGTGTTTCCCTTCAAAATCCATGTGTTGAAGTCCTCACTCAGAATGTGGCCTCAACTGGAGACAGTCTTTCTAGAGGGAGTCAAGTGAAAATGAGGTCACATGGGTGGGCTCTGTTCCCGTATGACTGGTGCCCTTATAAGAGTGGCAATGTGATTGTAGATACCCCTGGTGGGAAGACCACAGGAAGACAAAGAAGATGGTCATCTACAAACCAGGGATGGAGTCCTGGGACAGGTTCCTCCTCATAACCCATCGGAAGGAAGCAATCTTGCCAACCACTCGATCCTGGAGTTTTGGCCTCCAGAACTGTGGACAGTAAATTTAAACCACCCAGTTTGTGGTTCATTATCGTGGTGGTCCTTGCAAATGAATGCAGAATGTACACAGCAAGGACCTCTTGGAAGAAAATCAAGTTGTGAGCATGTGTAACCCCTGGATATTAGTTCTTCTATAGTTAAGGGAGAACTTACAGAGGGTTGAGGTGGAAAGGAGCTTACCTATGGGAGGGTTGGGATAGGTCACTGTGGGAAAGTCCAGGAACTTGGAGGCTCTGAAAATTTCAAGGGGAAAGAATGAATAAGGTGCTAGCCAGAGTTATGTCGTAGATGTATTCGTGTGTATGTTGTGAGTGTATTAATGCCTGAGATGATGTCATAAGCTTAAGTCAGAAACTTGCATGTTGAACTGATTGTACTGTTTAAACGTCAACCATCCAGTGAAGCGGCAGGATGAATGCAGCCGAAACAGGGTAGCACACTTCTCATAGAACTCTATCTTGTGCCCATGGTAGACATGACTAATGGACTGCAACACTCTTTCCCTCTGGGTTGAATCTTGCCTCCACTGGTAAGCCAGGCAGGCACAACCAATCCTTCCAATGTGGCATTCGAAATCAAACCTAGTTTTTGGTTTCTTGTCAAGACCCTTTCTACCGAAGATGCGGTGTCTGGGCTGGCAGCTTGGGTGAAACGCAGACCCTGGGGCCCCTCCCACACCTACTGAATTGAAATCTGCATTTCTAAACAGGGTCCCTAGGTGATCCACGTGCACATTAGGTGTGAGACGCTCTGACCTGGAGGGACCGTCCTCCTGTGTAGGCAGTCAGTGTGAGTTCTACATGGGCCTGAGCAGTAAGCCAGAGACCGTTGTCACTCTCAAGAGAAAGCACTTCAGTTTGGGGTCAGGCAAGTGACGACGTTCAGTGTGAAATCGGACCCTTGCTCTGTTCTAGCTCTTTTTTATATGTGTCATCAGGTCAGTTCAATCAGTATGTCGATTTTTTTTTTTTTTTTAAATTCTAGATTGTGAATAAGAGCAGTGAACTCAAGGGACAGAGGCTTCTTTGGTACCAACAAAAGGACCTGCAGAGTCCTGATGGAGAACAGCAAGGCTCACTGTCAGGCGCCCTAACATGGACCACCTCTTGCAGACTCTTCTTGTGTGTTTCTCAAGAATCCACATTCTCAGGCTCCATTGTCAGGCCACTGACTTAGAACTTCAGTGATCTGATGCCCAAGAATCCGCATGCTGAGCACACTCCTCAGGTGATTCCAGTACCCTCCAGGTTCAGAATCACTTGATAATTCAACCCAATTATGAGGCAGAAATTCTTGTGAAAGAGTAAACGAAAGCGTCATTTATGCTATAGTATGAATTAGTATGGGCTTCTCAGGTGGTGCTAGTGGTAAAGAACCCACCTGCCAATGCAGGAGACACACAGTGATATGGGTTCTATCCCTGCGTTGGGAAGATGCCCAGGAGTAGGACATGGCAACTCACTCCAGTATTTTTGCCTGGAAAATCCCATGGACAGAGGAGCCTGGCAGGCTAGAGTTCATGGGGTCACAAAAAGTTGGACACTACTGAGGAACTGGGGATACACATGCACACCCAGAAGTAAGTAAACTTTTCATGAGTGACCTTCCAGGTTATGTCTGTGGTCATGCACGCACGCATACGTGCACACACTTTTACATGAATGAGATCATCACACCGCTACATATTTTACTTTTTAAATTCATCATTCACATTTTCTATATCCTATCCTATTCTAAGACCTGCATAGCTTTCCATAACTTGGATAGGCCTTCGTTGTTATATATTAGTTTCTTATCAGTGGACATTTAGAATGTTTTCTGTTTGTTTTTTCTTTTCCCCTTCATTGTGAACAATGCTATCGTGATCATTTTTGCAATGTCTGTTTTTGTGTACCTGAACATGTGTGTGCATGGGATTATTTTCCTATAAATGGAATGGCCAGTTTGAAGCGTATATACGTTTTATATTTTAATAGATCTACCAAGTGTTTGTTAGTCAGTCAGTCACATCTGATTCTTTGCAACCTCATGGACTGTAGCCTGCCAGGCTCCTCTGTCCATGGAATTCTCTAGGCAAGAATATTGGAGTGGATAGCCGTTCCCTTCTCCAGGGGATCTTCTTCACCTAGGGATCAAACCCAGGTCTCCCACATTGCAGGCAGATTCTTTACCATTTGAGCCAACAGGAAAGCCCAAGTTGCCCTCTGAATGGGTTGTATTGAACAGTAATTTGCAATCTCACCAGCAGGGTGATGTCTGCTTTTCATATAGTTGTATGTTTTACAAAGCCCTTTAGGGGCATTACTCCTTGGAAGGAAAGTTATGACCAACCTAGATAGTATATTAAAAAGCAGAGACATTTCTTTGCCAACAAAGGTCTGTCTAGTCAAGGCTATGGTTTTTCCAGTGGTCATATATGGATGTGAGAATTGGACTGTGAAGAAAGCTGAGCACCAAAGAATTGATGCTTTTGAACTGTGGTATTGGAGAAGACTCTTGAGAGTCCCTTGGACTTCAAGGAGATCCAACCAGTCCATCCTAAAGGAGATCAGTCCTGGGTGTTCATTGGAAGGACTGATGCTAAAGCTGAAACTCCAGTACTTTGGCCACCTCATGTGAAGAGTTGACTCATTGGAAAAGACCCTGATGCTGGGTTGGGGGCAGGAGGAGAAGGGGACAACAGAGGATGAGATGGCTGGATGTTGTCATCAACTCGATGGACATGAGTTTGGGTAAACTCCGGGAGTTGGCAATGGACAGGGAGGCCTGGTGTGCTGTGATTCATGGAGTCGCAAAGAGTCGGACACGACTAAGCGACTGAACTGAGCTTAGGGGCATTATCATTCAGTCTGGTGATGGGAGCGAGGGAGAGCAGTAGGTTTATCCCCATCGTGCAGATGAAGAGACCAAGTCACAGCTTGGGACCACATGGGAAAGAGGCGAGAAAGGCCCCATCCACATGCAGATGGACAGAGGCAGACCAACGTCACTTTTCTATTTCTGCATTAATAACATTTTGCTTTACTTTTCCATTTCTCTGTTAGTGGAAATACTTGCTCATATCATTTTTTATGGTATATGAGTTAGTGTTTTAGTTTCATATAGATTTTTTCAAAGACTTTGCTGTTTTAGATGAGTTTTATGGTCACAGGAAAATTGAGAGGGAGGCGCAGAGATTTATCCTCTGCTCCTCCATGTGCACAGCCTCCCCTACTATCAACAGCACCCACAGAGTGGTACATTGGTTATAATCAATGAACCTGGTATTGACACCCCATAATCCCACATAGTCTGCAGTTTACAGCAGGGCTCACACTTGCTATTGTGAATTATACAGGTTTAATCAGGTGTTCAGTGACATGTGTGTATCATTATGGTATCATGCAGTGTGCTTTCACTGCCATAAACATTCTCTGCACTCCATCCATCCCCCTTCCTTCCCTGCAAAACCCCTGGGAACCCGCTGATTTGTTGACTGTCTCCATAGTTTTACCCCTTCCAAAATATCACGTGGTTGGAATCATACAGCATGTATCCTTTTCAGATTGGCTTCTTTTGTTTAGAAATATGCACTAAAGATTTCTCCATGTCTTTTCATGGCTTAATAGCTCATTCATTTTTAGTGCTGAGTAATATTTCATTGTCTGGATGTACCACAGTAATTTATCCATTCACTGCCTGAAGAACACTTTGGTTGATTCCGAGTTTTGGCAATTATGAGCAAGGCTTCTATAAACAATATGTAGGGGGAGGTTTCTGTATGGAAATAAATTTTCAGTTCATTTGGATAAATACATAATTGGCATAATTTCTGGATTATATGGTGAGAGTGTGGTTGGTTTTGTAAGGAAATGCCTAACTGTATTCCGAAGCAGCTGTACCATTCTGCATTCCCACCAGCAATGAATGAAAGTTCTTGTTGCTTCAGACCCTTGCCGGTACTTGGGGTGGTCAGTGTTCTGGATTTTGGCCATTCTAACAGGTGTGTCATTTAGATGCTTTTAGAAATCATTTTCACAGAGGGAGTATTATATATGTACACACAATATCTACAAATGTTTAATAAATGTTCACTAATGTTCAACAAATGCCAATTCCCCTCTGACCTCTTTCTACGGACAGAGGTTACCCAGCTTCTCCAAGTCACAGTAGATGGTAGATTTCAGTAACTAAGCAACTTATTTGTTTAATACTCTGTTTAGTAGTCATTGTTCCACACCATTTATAAGAGTGCCTACTACTTGTCAGGGCTTTAGGATACCAGAAGAGTTTCCTTTCCTGTCTGCTGAAGGACTTAGGGTTTATTTTAAAAACAACATCTCCCCCTCCCTCATTTCCCCCCAACCAAACCTCATAGGAAATTGGGAAGTCTGCAAAGTGCTTATAAAGTCATGATGCATGCAGCTTAATCCCCGAGGGGTGATGTGGGCAAAAGAAGAGAGTCTACATCTCAAATCAACCCAGAGTAACTCATATCACTTTCTGGGGTTTTTTGAATACTCTACAGGCAACACCATATCCCAGACTCCATTCTTTTCCCTCACTTTCTGTGCCTGTACCCCACCCCCCACCTGCCCTACCTGCACCCCTTCCTTCACCTGCCATACCTGCACCCCCACCTGCTGTGCCTGCACCCCCACCCCCACCTGTCCTATCTGCACCCCCCTCACCTGCCATACCTGCANCCTCACCTGCCCTACCTGCACCCCTCCCTCACCTGCCTTGGCTGCTCCTAAGCTTCTCCTCCGCAAACCAGGCTCCTCTCCATGGCTCTCATCTCCCAGTCCTCATGCCCAATGTGAAGTCTGGGTCTGTCTTGAAGAGGAACAGGCGGATGCAGCTGGGGAGGCACTGCATCCAAAGGTCTGATGCGAGCAGACCAGAATTATTCATAAAATGGGGAAATAAGCAAAAAATAAGCTCAAAACCCATGTTTGCACAATGTTTTGTCCCGTCAATTATAAACTGTAAAATCAAAAGCTGCCTTGTTTGGCAAGTGGTGAGGTTCTGAAACCAGATTCACTGGGCCCACCCAATGCCCACTAGGTCTCTTTTCTGTCCGTTTGTCCATCCATGCATCCAGCCACACACCCTGGCCTGCTACAGGAGGATGGCCTCAGTGTAGCCTCGAGGAGCTAGAAAACACAGGCTTGAAGCCAGGGGTCTGCTCTTCTGCATGGTTAGCGCTTGCTGACAGACTGGAGCCTTGCTGTGCCAGAGTGCCCGGAATGAGGGCTTTGAAAGAGAGAACAGGTATCTGTCAGTGCCCAGAGGAAGGAAAATCATGTCTAAAGTTGGCGACACAGGCATTCATGGGAGAGGGCTGGGGAGGAGGGTAGACAGTTCTTCCATTTTGGAGGTGCTGCCTCTTGACTTTGAGGTGCCCCTGATCTTGTCTGGGTGACGTTTCTGGCTCCCCAGGAAGAGTCTTCCATCACCTGGCCCAGCCTTCAGGGCAAAGAGCTCTTCAAGAGCCCAATGAATCTTAATAAAAAATGGAAATGGCTTTTCCCCTTCATTTTAATTAACATTATGTCTACATTTCTGGGATAATGGATAATTAAGTGAGTTCCCTTGGCATTACAATGTTCTTGGAAATAATTTATGGTTTCGTTTCACTCTGTGAAGGCTGTTTGGGTTGGTGTTGAAGTTTCATCATAAATATTTCTGAGGAGTATTTGCACGTCAGTGATTTGTATTCACATGGCTGCGATACCACACATTCTGGGTGTCTTACATAATATTTTCTCACAGGCAACACTTCTGTCCTTCTTTTGCTTTGGGGCACAGAGTCGGTTTCAGAATTTGCACTCAGGGGGTAGCACGAGCCAGCCACCACTGTTCTAACCTGTGTTCACCTGGCTGAGACAGAAACCCAGTGGACCTTCTGAAACTGGGCGAGGCTCCAGTCTTCCTGTTTAAAAGGGAAATGCTGACAATGATAAGAATTCACATGTAATAAGTGTATTAAATATATCAAATGTAAAAAATGCCCACTAATCTGTACTGTACTGGGCTTCCCTGGCGGCTCAGATGGTAAAGAATCAGCCTGCAATGCAGGAGACCTGGGTTTGATTCCTGGGTTGGGAAGATCCCCCTGGAGAAGGAAATGTATTTTCCCAGTCTTCTTGCCTGGAGACTCCCATGGACAGAGGAGCCTGGCGGGCTACACCCCATGGGGTAACAAAGAGTCCGACACGACTGAGCGACTAACATAGACAGCCTGTACTGTGCTCAATATATCTTTATTGTCCATATTCGGCCTTCATGATAAATCAAGGGCTTAGGTGCTCCTGTTCTCATCTTCAGCTTATGTCAAGCTAGGAAGTGGATCAGTTGGGGTTTGGAGCCAGGCAGTTTGCCTTTAATCACCTGTGGTGCCCGATGTACCCCTTATACCGTCCTTATGGTAATATTTGGGATATGCAGACATGCTGACCACCTCCTTTCAGGAGACTTTCTGTGATGATGGAAATGGCCAGGTCTGTCCAGTTCAGTGACCACTAGCCATGGAGGGCTATTGAGCCTGTGAAATACGACTAGTGTGACTGTGGAATTGAATTGCACAATTAAATATAATTACTTGTCTAGATGCCATATTAGACAGCGTAGTCGTAGAGCAAGTTGTCTGCTCTTATGCAACAATACTCAGGCCCCAAATGTTGCTGCTGTAACTAATCAGCGAAACTTCATGGTTGAAAAAACACAAAGTTGGTCAGGAGCCCTAACCTCGAGGTGTCAGTAGGGCTGTGTTCCTTCTGCAGGTTCTAGGGGAGAATGCATTTCCTTCTCTTTTCTAGCATCTACAGCCTGCCTGCATTCTCTGGCTTGTGGCCCCTTCCCTCCTCTTCAAAGTTGGCAGAAGAGCACCTTCAGCTCTCTGTCCGATTCTGACCTTCCTGCTTTCTTCTTCTAAGACCTTTGTAATTACATCGGTGTATCTGGATAATTCAGAACTGTCTCCCCATATCAGAGTCCTTAGAAGGGAATGGCAACCCACTCCAGTATTCTTGCCTGCAGAACCCCACGAATAGAGGAACCTGGCAGGCTATAGTCCATAGGTTCACAAAGAGTTTGACATGACTGAAGCAACTAGCACTTCCAGGGCTTCCCAAGTGGTGCTGGTGGTAAAGGGTGCGCCTGCCAATGCAGGAGACGTAACAGACATGAGTTCGAACCCTGGGTCAGGAAGATCCCCTGGAGGAGGGCATGGCCGCTCCAGTGTCCTTGCCTGGAGAATCCCATGGACAGAGGAGCTGTCCATGGCTACAGGCCATAGGGTCGGAAAAGAGTCAGACATGACTAAAGTGACTTAGAACACACACACTCACATTCACAAAGTCCTTTTTTGCCATACATGGTAACACGTTCACAGGTTCTGAGGATTAACACCAGGGCATCGTCTAGCCTCTTGCATCACCCAGACACCCTTGTGCGACTGTCACTTGGAGGTTAAGGTCACAGGCTTCAAGGTTACACCGACCTGCATGTGAATCCTTTCTTCGTCTCTCCCAGTGGAACTTGGCTTTAAGCAGGTTGCTTCATCTTTCAGTGTTTCAATGCACTTATCCTCAGAAGGGGAATAATGCTAATGCCAACCTGATAGTGTTGTTATAAAAATCAAGGGAGATGATGAGGGAAGATGCTTAGCACAGAGGGGGGCACATTATAGCACTCAGAATTGTTTGATACTACTTCTTGTACTTGGTTTTTGTTATTATTTGGTGCAGTGGTATACCCTTACTTTCCTGCTTAGTTCTTTAAAAGATATCCCTGAGGTCAAAGTAATCTAGAGATGATGACATCCATGATCATAAGTAGTTATCTCTTTCATTTAAAATGCTGTTTAGGGCACTTCCTTTTATTTCTCTTAATCATTTTCACCTCCATGTGAAGTACGTAGTAGTAGAAAACAAAGGCTCAGAAGAGCCAGACCCCAAACTCCTGCCTACTGTTTCCAGGACTGATGCTCATTACACACGTCGTACCTGCCTTTCCCTCTATCCTGATATAAAGAAGGAAGGTCTGTGGGTTTGCAAAGGGGGTGGAAGGATGAAGCAAGGAAGGCGGGGAGGAATGGTGACCACGTACCAGTTGAGAGTTACTGGCCCAGAGTCTTCCATGACGTGTAAGGTTTGCAGTTTCACAGGCTTCCATGATCCCTTTGAGCCGCACAGGGGCTCAGAGAGCTAACCGAGAGTTCTGCCAGTCATGCTCTCCACCCAGCAGGAGAGGCTCTCTCCTGTCTCCTTCCCCGTGAGCTGCGCCCCCTCCCGGCACCCCCCTCCCCCAGGGGGTACTGCTTCCCTACCAGCCTGCAGCATTATCCCAACGCGCCGATCTGTCCTCCTGCAGGAGCGAGGGGCCGTCTCACTCTCCCGCCGCTGCGAAGCCTGCCTCCGTGGCCCCGGCTGGTTCAGCTGGCCTCTGGGTTGCCCTGTGTGCTTTGCAGTGTCTTCGCTCTGCGGGGCTATGTGTGCACGCTGCTCGCCAACTATGCAGGTCTCACCTGCCCAGTGGGATGCTGTGCGTTAGACCATCTCATGCGACTTAGGGTGGGGGGATTCCCCCGTTCACTAAGGGGGTGAGTAGGAGGTGATGAGGACAGTCCTCCTGAGTTTGAGTTCAAAGTCTACCCACTCAGGTTCTCTACAATCTCAGGCCCTCTTCGTACTTCCTTTGCTCTGTTGATTATTGGTATCTGCCCAGTATGATTTGTATGAATGCTAAACAAAATGCATCCTTATGTATCTGGCATATAAAACACTCAACAGCTTCCTTCTTCCCTCCTTTTTTACTTTCCTTCTTCTTTCCTTCTGCAAATTTATATTAAGCACTCACAGTTTTGTGGGGATGGAACAAACTATAATCAGAAAAATCCAGATCCCAACTATGAGTTAAGCTGCCAGGCTATCAATGGCTACCTGGACACAAACTCAAGATATTTCTTCAAATTTTATTTTATTTTTAATTGGAGGGTATTTACTTTACAATATTGTGATGGTTTCTGCCACATATCCACATGAATCAACCCCACAGGTATACATATGTCCTCTCCTTCTTAAACTTCCTCCCCTACCATCTCCCTCCCCATCCCACCCCTCAAGCTTGTCACAAAGCACCGACTTTTAACTCAAGATATTTTAACAAGTTCAGGGTGATTTGAAAATAAGTCATTTGCTTATTTTTCAAGTAATGATGTTTTCCATTTCCCCTACTCCCTGACCTCTTGCACAAACCCCTCTGGATCTGGCCCTTCCATGGATCTTGAATTTAAACTGTGAAAAGTTAAGCCCCACACTGTTGTTCAACTTTTAGACCTGAGCTTTGCTCATCCTTGCATTTCCAACCCAGCACAAAAGCGTTTTCAATACACGATCACCCAAGTTGTAGCGGGTGTTCTACAATTCCATTCAGCACATATAAATGTGTTTCTTTCTGGCTGCATTATATTACCCTACTTATTGAGCCATTTATCACATAGCATGGGGCCCAAGCTCTGTTTTATTGAAATTACAGAATCCAATATCCATGTGTCCACATATCCTCGCGTCTCTGCAGGTCCTTTCTGGAGGAGAGTTGCCTCTTATGAATGTTGACAAGCTAAGCTGTCTTTTCTCTCTGTTCCCCTGGGTTCAGGGTGAATTCCATTGGAAATATATCCATCCTAGAAAAGGAACACACCCTCCCACTCAAGTGGGACGATGGGATTGCATTGCCCCAGCATTTAGCATTAGATGCAGAATGTGTATGCTAAGTCCTGTCAGATTCTTCACGACCCTATGGACTGTAGCCCGCCAGGCTCCTCTGTCCATGGGATTTCCCAGGCAAGCATAGTGGAGTGGGTTGCCATGCCCTCCTCCAGGGGATCTTCCTGATCCAGGGATTGAAGCTGTGTCTCTTACATCTCCTGCATTGGCAGGTAGGTTCTTTACCACCAGGGGATGCAGAATAGTGGAGTAGTAATTGTGGGTCCTGATATAGGAAGCTGCCAACCTGAGTCAAACCCCAGCTCTTCTGCTTTGCCACCCTTGAACCTTGGACCGCTTTTATTTTTTGTAAGTTGGCTGATCTTCAGTCTCCTTATCTGTAAAATAAATGAGGATGATAACAGTACCAAACTCAGAAAGTTGTTGAAATGAATAGATGAGCCAAAATATACACATGCTTAGAAGAGTGTTGGATATCTTTCAAGCTTGTGGGCTGTAACTTTTGATTTTCTTTCATACCTTGTGCCACGGGTACTCAGTCACTCAGTTGTGTCCAGCTATTCGCAACCCCATGGTCTGTAGCCCTCCAGGCTCCTCTGTCCGTGGGATTCTCCAGACAAGAATACTACAGTGGGTTGCCATTTCCTCCTTCAGGGGATCTTCCCAATCCAGGGATGGAGCCCTGTATTTCCAGTGTCTCCTGCATTGCAGGCAGATTCTTTACCACAGAGCCTATAATTCTTTCTGGGTAG
This sequence comes from Redunca redunca, assembly GCA_006410935.1. NCBI lineage: Eukaryota > Metazoa > Chordata > Mammalia > Artiodactyla > Bovidae > Redunca > Redunca redunca. The sequence goes on along the minus strand of SJYQ01000330.1, from coordinate 2,315,581 downwards.
AAGGAAGGATAGAGAAGATGAGATGACTTTTATTCATGTATTCATCCTACATTTATTATGTGCCTACTGTGTATCATGTACAATGCCAGGCATTGAGGATGCAGAGATTAAGATGAATAAACAGCCTCCACCATCAAAATGCTGAGTCTCTTCCAAGACGGACACTTAAGATTTCACAGGCAAATTAGGCTGCATCCTGTCCTACTTCCATCCCATTCTGTAGCCTGACATGCTCTCAAAAGGCTGCTCAGCTTCTGGAATTCCACCACTAAACTGCTTAAGTACAGTACCAACAGGGAGCTCCTGAGAAATGCCTGTGACTTCAAGGTTAAGTTCAGGTTCCCCACTTAACCTTGAGCAAATCACTTCTTTGCTTTCTCCTCTTTAAAAGCAGGAATTCCTCCTTCTGCACAGCCCACCACACAGAGCACAACCTACTATATCCAGAAAGTGCTTTGTCAACCCAAAGTGATGATTCTGACGCAAGGAGCAGAGCACCCTCCCTAGGTCCCGCTGGAAGAGGTGGGAAATATGTGATGAAACAAGTTTAAACCCTGATGGGTATTTCTGCTCCTTCTGTTAAACTTGGGTTTGGCAACTTTTACAACCCTCCCCCTTGATTCTAAAACTGGGTCCTAAGGGAACCTGTGAGACAAGCTGTCAAACAATAGCTGAAAAGTTAGATAAAGTAAAGGAAGCTAAGAGGTGGGTGCTTTTCTGAGGCTTCTTGCCTAAAGATAGAGAAAAAAGTGGGGAGGGAAGTGAATCTCTCTAAACAGGGGAAACGAAATCGTGCAGAGCTTTAATTTGCCTGGAAGTCTAAGTCTTAACTGTAGCCACCTTCTCTAGATTCTGAACGTACTTGGAGAGCAAGTTTCTCAGCAGGGTCACTGTTACAGGGCTGGACAGGGTGGTTCCTTCCTATGCAATGTAGTCACCATGCCAGATAAATGCCAGGAGCAGCCCCAACTCAGTCTCTGTGGCAACCCCAAACACCCACACGTTTTTCCAGATGTTCTCTAGGGAAGGCCTTAGCAAGTATTTTTCTGTGAAGACCCGGGTAGCAAACATCAACCCTCTGGTCTCTGTCACAACTCGAGGCTGCACCCCGTAGAACGAAAGCAACCATAGACATGGGGACAAATGGGCATGGCTGTGTTCCAATAACATTTTATTTACAAAAACTGAGGGCAGGCTGACCCTGGTCTGTGGGTTGTCCTCTGAGGAGCCCTGTTCTAGGAGATTGTGCCACCCTGTTGAAATTCCCTTTTTCTGTTAGGAGAAATGTGGGCAGAGAAATGAGGTGACTGTCCTTGATAGCACTGATGATCTCTATGATAGCTTCCTCACAGAAAGAAGAAGGAAGTGCCCAGATGAGAGATCTTGTTTTGTCTTCCCTTCACCTTGAATTAGGGTTCTTCAGACAGACAGAACCAATAGGTGGATAGATAAATGGATGGATGGATAGATAGATAGATGGGTGGATGATGGATGGTTAGATGGGTGGATAGACAGATGGTAAATAGATAGAGAAGTGAGTGGATTGGTGGGTAGGTAGGTAGGTATAAATAGGTAGGTAAGTATGTGGATTGATTAATTATGTGACTGATTAATTATGAGAGATTAACTCATATGATCGTGCGGGCTAAGAAGCCCCATGATCTGCCATTGGCAACCTGGAGACCCAAGAAAGCTGGTATATAATTCAGAACAAGTTCAAAGTCCCAAGAACCAGGGAAGCCACTGGTGTGAATCCTAGACCTGGGGCAGGAGAATATGAGATGAGAGGCCCCAGCTAAGGTAGTCATGCAGGAAAGAAGGAGTGAGTTCCTTCTCCCCCCCCCTTTTGTTCCAGGCAGGCCCCCAACTGAAGTAGCTGATGCCTCCCCACATTGGGGAGGGCAAGCTGCTCTACTGAGTGTACCATTCAAGTGCTAATCTCGTCCCTCCGAGAACCTCCTCCCAGACACACCCAGAAATACCCTGTGACCAGATACCTATACTTCTGCTGATCTAGTCAGGCTGACACTTTAAATTAACTATCCCACTCCCTATATGTGGACTTCCCTGAGGGCTCAGATGGTGAAGAATCCACCTGCTGTGCAGGAGACCAGGGTTCTATCCCTGTGTTGGGAGGATCCCCTGGAGAAGGGCATGGCAACCCACTCCAGCATGCTTGCCTAGGAAATCCCATGGACAGAGAAGTCTGGTGGGAGACAATCCATGAGTTTGCAAAGAGTCAGACACGACTCAGCAACCAGACAACAACGATAATGATTTACATGCTATGTGTGTGTGGGGGTGGGGGGCGGGGGGCGGTTAATCGTTCAGTGGTGTCCGATTGCTACCCCATGGACTGTAAATAATTTACATAAAATATACAGATCTCAAAGGTAAAATTCAGTGAGTTTTGAGGAATGTTAATACATACCCTGGTGACTATCTTCTCATCCTATGTATAGGTCACATCTCTCCATTTTAGAAAGTATCCCCAGCCAATCCAGGATGCCCCAGTCTGAGGCAACTGTCCCCATACAGTAGTTTCACCTGTGCTTTTGTACTTTGTGTATTGGGATTTACACTTTATATCTTTTTCTTGTCATCTTGGGTGGACTTTTTCATTAAATGAAAGGTGGGTATTGACAATAATATGGGGAACTTTTATGAGATGAATCATCCTAATGCCATCACCTGAGGAGCACATGTTTTCATCCTGGTGAATTCTCCCCCTGATCTCACCCATGTTAATTATTTTCAGACTTTCCACACCATTTCCCCTGATTTTTTATTGAATGATACACCAGACACATTTCCCTTGTTTCTGTGGAATTACCTTAATAATTGTTTAGTTCAGTTCAGTTCAGTTCAGTCGCTCAGTCGTGTCTGACTCTGCGACCCCATGAATCGCATCACTCCAGGCCTCCCTGTCCATCACCAACTCCCGGAGTTCACTCAGACTCACGTCCATTGAGTCAGTGATGCCATCCAGCCATCTCATCCTCGGTCATCCCCTTCTCCTGCCCCCAATCCCTCCCAGCATCAGAGTCTTTTCCAATGAGTCANCAAGAGGCAGGTTAGGTGGTCTGGTATCCCCATCTCTTTCAGAATTGTTTGGTGGTTGTCTAAAATTCTAGCTTGCTGACACCCTCAAATGTACCAGAACCTCTCCCTGTCAAGGAGAGCAATGGTATTTCCAGGTTCATTTCGGGGAGGCTGATCCCCAGGTTCAAATCATGGCTTGAAGCCTTGGTTGCTTATCAACCAAGAGGTTATAAGGAGACTGGCTTTGTAGGGCTGTTGTTACAATTGAATCAGTTCTTCTGTGTCGAACAGTCAGAACAATGCCCGGGACAGGACATAGTAAGCACTGTCATTATTGGGCATTTATGCCATTGTCCAGTTTTTCACGGGGCTTTCCAGGTGGCTCAGAGGTAGAGAATCTGGCTGCCAGGCAGGAGATGTGGATGTCATCCCTGGGTCGGTAAGGTCCCCTGGAGGAAGGCATGGCAACCCCCTCCAGTATTCTTGCCTGGGAAATCCCATGGACAGAGGAGCCTGGCAGGAAACAGCCCATGGGGGTCGCAGAGAGTCAGACGCGGCTTAGTGATCCAACAGCAGCGGCACCAGCCGACGTCTGACAGATGCTGTTGTCTTAAGTACTTAAGGGCATACCACTTTTTGCCTTGCACTGAATTCTTCCTAAGGTAAATTCCCAAGAGAAGAGGTAAAGATGTGGGATATCAGTGGCCCTTGCTATGTGCTCTCCATCCTTCTGATTTCCTCCTCAGCTAATGGCCCCCACCCCCCGCCAGACCCTCATCTTTGATGATGCTTCTTCCTTACTTGTTGTTATTGCTTGGTTACTAAGTCATGTCCAACTCCTGTGACCCCATGGACTGCAGCACACCAGGCTTCCCTGTCCTTCATTATCTCCCGGAATTTCCTCAAATTCATATCCATTGGGTCAGTGATACTAACCAGCCATCTCATCCTCTGTCATCCCCTTCTCCTCCTGCCTTTAATCTTTTCCAGCATCAGGGTCTTTTCCCTTGAGATGGCTCATCACATCAGGTGGCCAAAGATTTACTGGAGCTTCAACTTCAGCATCAGTCCTTCCAATGAATATTCAGGGTTGATTTCCTTTTGGATTGACTGGTTTGATTTCCTTGCTGTCCAAGGGACTCTCCAGAGTCTTCTTACTTCTTAGATCCTGTAAACTCTCGGGTTCTCTGGAGATTGTCTTCAATTTCTTGAATAAACCTGCCTCTCTTCATTTCTACTGTCATTACCTTGGCCCTTCTCCACCCATGAGGATAGAAGGGCCCCATGGATGAGCCTGTAATTTCTCCAGAATATCCCCAAAGATCTTGCCCTGAGGGTGAAATTCAATCTCCTCAGCCTGCTCCTTGCCCGAGACTCAAACCTGGACTTTACCCTCAATGATGCTTCTCTCTCGCTTGGCTGCACCTACTCATCACATCCTATTTCACGTCTGACTAGCTTTATGTCAACTCTTAATGAGATGACAGTGTGAAATGGGAGTCTGGCCCCATCTAGGAGGGGTGGTGGAGAAGGGGTCAGAAAGGTGGGATGAGACAAGAAGGGCTGATGGTGTTTCCCTTTGTGAAGGAGACCTTGTAATAACTGTACAGGGCCCTCCACTGCGAGAAAAGGGAACATGTGAATACCCCAAGGACACAGTTATCTGGAATTCTTCTCCTTGGGAACCTGATTCTAATGAGCATCATAGGTGTTCTCTGGTGCATACAGAAGTTTCTCATGGTGAATTAGATGGAAGACCAATGATACTTCCTGACAACGTTCTGTACAAGGAATTACGCCCTAGGAGATGCAACATCATTCTCTGTCTAAATCACTCAGTGGAACAGTAAGGTGATTGGAGCTTGTGGTGAGTTGTTATTGCTGTTCAGTCGCTAAGCTGTGTCCAACTCTTTGCAATCTCATGGACTGCAGCATGCCAGACTCCCCTGTCCTTCTCTATCTCCCAGAGTTTGCTCAAACTCATGTCCATAGAGTCAATGATGCTACCTAACCATCTCATCCTCTGCCGCCCCCTGCTCCTTTTGCCTTCAATCTTTCCCAGCATCAGAGTCTTTTCCAATGAGTTGGCTCTTTGCATCGAGTGGCCAGGGTGTTGGACCTTCAACTTCAGCATCAGTCCTTCCAATGAATATTCAGGGTTGAATATTTAGGAATGACTGGTTTGTTCTCCTTGCAATCCAAGGGACTCTCAAGAGTCTTCTCTGGCACCACAATTTTAAAACGTCAGTTCTTTAGTGTCCAGTCTTCTTTATGGTCCAACTCTCACATCCTTACGTGACTACTGGAAAAACCATAGCTTTGACCATATGGACCTCTGTAGGCAAAGTGATGTCTTTTCTTTTTAATAAGACTTATTTACCAAGCTGTCAGCTTCATCAGCAAGTGTGACACACACACACACACAGACACACACACTCCACCCATCCTGAGAATGATGCTGTCAATGAGAGTCAAACCCTTTTTCTTCCACCACCCACCTCCAAAATTACAATAAAAAATTATAAGAGATCCCAGAAGTAGTTCAGATCTGAGGAAAAAATGCATCCCATCCCACCCCCATATGGAGAGCTTCCCTGTGTCTCAGAAATAGAGAAGCTTGTTGAAAGACATCTCCATCATCCAGCACACTCAGCAAGGGCTCTCAGCCAGTGCTGCTCCCCTTCCAGTTGATCCTCAGGTGCCAGATAAGCTGTCCATGCTGGCCAGAAGTTTGAGAGTCCTGGAGGCCTTGCGCACAAATCCTCCCCCCACTCTCTCTCCCTCTCTCCTGCAACACGAAGAAGGCCTATCTGTGTAAGGAGGCTTCATCGGAATCTGTAATTAAATACATAGCAGCTGGTGAATTAAAGCATTTGTCTTAGCTCTGCCATCCTATAATACCTTATAATCCTGAGAGTCCAGAGTATGAATTAATTATAATTTCTAAGAACTCAGGGAGCCAGCGGCACTGAGGAGGGTGAGGTGGAGAAGGAGAAGCTCTGAATGGTGACGGCAAATGCTTGTGAAAAAGGGACAGAGCCATGATTGTTATTTAGAAGAAGAGGAAGCCACCTTAGGGAGTTTGGAAGCCTGTGTATTTGTATGTTTTTTGTGTGAGTGAGTGTGTGTGTGTGTGTGTGAGAGGGGTGTGTGTGTGTGCATGCACATGTGGGTATATTCAAGGTCATGTTCAGGCTGTGACTGTCGGGCACTTAACAGTCCCAGTTTCATCAGCAGGACCAGCAGTATTTTACCAGCTACCAAGCGCTTATTGTTGTCTAGTTGCTCAGTCATGCCCAGCTCTTTGCGACCACATAGACTGTAGCCTGCCAAACTCCTCTGTCCATGGCGTTTCCCAGGCTTGTTGCATGCTCTTTATATGACAAGCACTTTCCCCGTCATATCTAAAGACCCATAGCTGTATGTTGTCATGACTCTGCGCTGACAGTTTCACTCTCTTACCAATGAGAAGATGAAGCTCAGGGAGATTAACTCATCTTTGCCAAAGTCTCCCACAGCTCACGAGTTTCAGAGCTGGTGCTCAGACCCAGGCTGACCTGATCTCAGAACCTCTTCCCCTAAGAACTGTGCCCCCACCACCACCACCCCGGCCAGCCTTCCTGAATTTACTATGTGCCAGGCCTCTTGCATAATGAGACATGAGTCTTACCCTTAAGGATAGAAACCTGCCTTTCAGTGGGAAGTGCTGGCTAACAGGACATGTGCTGCTGTAACAGACAAACCCTGAAATTACTTAGGACCCTGGCTCCTACCTCTCTGTGGCTCTTCCATCTTCACCTTCTGGCCCCCAGGGGGGAAATAGGGTGAGGGTCTCTTGGAGAATTTGTACTGACCAGGCCTGGGCATAGTGGGAAGTCCTTCCCTTCATGCTCTCGCCACTGTAACTCAGTCACAGGGCCCTGCCTAGCTGCAAGGGAGCTGGAAGATGCTGGTACCTATGTTCTCATGAAGAAGGATAAGCCGGGGTATATGGTCAAGGCTTGTAAGCGGGAAAGATCTCTGCATTTTCCGATGTCAAACTTGCAGAGACCTTACAGAGTAGGGTGGGACTACGTGGAGAGCTTTATTTTTGTCTCTTTCCCCTCCAGAAGTGGCAAGGTCAGTCTTTTATAAAAAGGATCATGAAAAGAAAATGACTCAAAATGCTAAAAAAAAAATGACACACATGCAAGGAAAAGAACAAGGCCCTTGGTGTTGTCAGGGGCTGGGGTTCACATCCTGGCCCCACCAGGGGAGAACAGTTCCTACCCTCTCCATGCATCGTCCTCCTCCTTGAGAGAAGGAAGACAAAGCGTCTACTGCATGGGGAGCTGCAGTGACAATGGAAACAGAAAAGGAGTGTTGGGTGTCTGGCACATGGTGCACACCCGCGCATCACTGTTGTCCTGTCTGCAGCGGCAGGAGGCTGCACCACTCTCTCTGCAGCCACTCTTACACCCCTGCGCTACTTTGTGGGGGGTAGATGTTGGGCCTTTCTTTTAATTCCTTACACAGCAAGTCAGCTAGACCATGAAAAAGCTCCTGCTTAACAAAGGAACCTCAACAGAAATTGAGTCACAGATGCAGAAAACAAAGCTATGGTTACCAAGGTCGGAAGGAGGAGGAGAGAGATAAACTGGGAGGTTGGGATTGACATATACACACTACTATATATCAAATAGGCAACTAATAAGGACCTACTGTGTAGCACAGGGACCTCTATTCAGTACTCTGTAATGACCTATATTGGAATCTAGAAAAGAGTGGAGAAAAAAAAAACAAAAAAACTCATGCTTACATCCTCACCAAACTATAGAAACAGCTATTTTCTTTTAAAATTCTCTATTGCCCTAAAAATTATGTAGTTCTACCGGATTAAAAAAATGATCCTGAGAATGATAGTCATAATTATATTATTTATTATGATTATTTTGACTGCACCATGAGGCTTGCAGGGGCCTTAGTTCCCTGACCAGGGATTGAGTGCACGGTCACTGCAGTGGAAGTACCAGGTCCTAACTGCTAGATCACTAGGGAACTCCCCATAATTATATGATTTTAACAGACATCCTCAGTTGTGTGATGGCTCACCAGAAGTCACTGTTCTGAGATCTTAGTGTGCTGAGTCTAGAATCCTCGTAGCAAACCTACAGCCTGGGTCCTCTTGCATATTTTTGTCACTGTGCTGTGCTTAATCACTCAGCCGTGCTCCACTCTGTGGCCCTTTGGACTGTAGCCCATCAGACTTCTCTGTCCTTGGGAGTTTTCAGGCAAGAATCCTGCAGCGCACTGTCACTTCCTTCTCCAGGGCATATTCCCAGCCCAAGGATCAAACCCGCATCTCCTGTGTCCTCTGCACTGCAGGTGGATTCTTCACCTGTTAAGCCATCAGGGAAGCTCATTACTACCTATTACTCCCACTCAGATATCAGCCAAGAGCTCTGAATTTTCGTCTGCCTTTCCACGGCTCTCCTTTCAGCACCTACGACATCCCTGACACACAGCAGGCTTTCAAAGATTTGTGGGCTGATGGGCTAACTCTCCCATTTCCAGGAACAGTTAGGCTTAGCAAAGTTACAAGACTTGCCAACAGCCACATAGCAGTGGGTATTAGAGCTGATCCAAAGCCAGATCTCTCTGGCCCCAGACTACATTTTGCAGAGTAGAAAAATTTAACCAAAGCAGAGGTTGGTCCTCATGTATTCAAAAGGAAGTGACCCCACCACGCGATGAAATGTTTGACCCACCTAAATACCCTTTGCTTGATTTCCACTTAAAGGGACTTTGTTCTCTTTGAAAATAAAGAGGTAGGGAAAAATCATGATTGCTGCTGTGGCCCAAATGGTTACTTTGAAGATAACCAGCAAGGCAACTGAGCCCACCATCTGGGTCTCCTGGGGTTGCCTCTGGGGCTTGGAGGCTCCCAGGATGCCAGGGATGTTCAGGATGCCCTTGGTAGTGCTCTGTCCTCATGGAACCTGCTTCCTCTCCTATGAAACCAGCAATATAGGAGAGATGGTTTCTGACTCCCTCACAATTGGTTATCTTAGACAAGCAATATAGCATCTTGGGACCTCAGTCTCAGGGTCTGTGAAAGAGACTATGGGGCAGAACCATCTTTGAAGAAGTGGTGTTTTTTGTGTGTAATCCTGGCACAGAACAGCTTCTCTGTAAGTGGTCATCGCTGTTACTATTCCTGTTCTAACTCTCTGTAAGCCTTTCCTAAGTTCTTTTGAGTATACTGTAGAGATAGCTCCACAGCTTAATATTGTTGTTCAGTCACTCAGTCGTATCCAGCTCTTTGCAGTCCCATGGACTGGAGCACACCAGGCTTCCTTGACCTTCACTATCTCCTAGAGTTTGCTCAAACTCATGTCCATTATGTCACTGATGCCATCCAACCATCTCATCCTCTGTCATCCCCTTCTCCTCCTGCCTTCAATTTTTCCCAGCATCAGGGTCTTTTCCAATTAGTCGGCTCTTTGCAACATAGCTTATAAACCTCATGTTTTGTAAACCTCTAGCTATGTACCCCACCAACCCCTCTCTATGGGGCTGACCTCAGTTTTCTCTAACTTTGCGATTCATCTTCTGAGCAGAGCTCATAGGGCCAGGGTCCCAGCCCTGGTGCAGCCCTCTGTGCTAAATGTCCCCTCTGGCCACTCCTTGCTGGTCATAGGCAGCCCCCACTGCTCTCACTTCTTGCTGGCTGGCCTCCCAAAGTCAGCTTAATCATGTCTGTTTCTGTCTTTTCTTGTTTTGTCAACATGCCATTGAAAAGGAGATGCAAACCTGAGCCTTGATTAGACATCTCCCTTGGTGCAGATTTACCCTGATTTTCAATTCAGCACGTTGGGCGGAGGTACAGGGGCACAAGCTTCTTGCTGTTGAAAGGTCCTGGAGCTGACAGAGTCCCAGAAGGGACTTTCTGGGAAGAGATGAGGTATTCTGCCTCCTCCCTCCATCCCTGTCTTTTCCACCTGTCCACCTATTAGCTATTCAAGAGCAGTGCTCTAGGCTGAAATGCAACCAGGAATTCAGCAAATTGCCAAGCTAGGAGTGTCCTAGACCTTCTCACCAGGGAGGTGTTGTGGGGGTGTTCTGGGTTTGGAGGGAGCCTGAACCTGTGTGTACACGTACACACACACACACACACACTCAAAAAGTTCCTCTGAGACTGGAATCTAGGATGCTAGCTCTGATCCTCATACAAAGCTGTAGCATTGAGTGAGCCATTTAATTTCTCTGAGCTTTATTTGTGGATAAGATCACAAAACTGTGGGTTCTTGATCAAACCTCTCATCTTCTCTGAAGTTGACTTTGTCTCATTTATATGATCATTTGTAGTCAAAGGAATGAACATTTCAAGTCTCGGCCTTGACATCCAGTCCCACGAGTGGTCTTGGGCACATGGTTTCATCTCTCTGGGCTTCGGTTTCTGTACCTGTAAAATGAAAGCAGTAAGAGAGCACACCGTGGATCTTGTGACGTTACTGTGAGCCTGGCAATGCAAACATCAAACACTAAAAGGGTGGTCCCTCTTCCCCTATCTCTTCCTCCTCCTTCCCTTCCCTCTTTGCCTTCACCTCCTTCCTCTCCACCTTCTCCTCTTCTTCCAGCATCATTATCGTCATTGCCATCATCTCACTATGAGACCAAATTCAATTACTTTCCTGAAAGTGCTTTGTCATCTGTAAAACATTACATATGGAATTATAGGTAGACTCACCTAAGGTGAAACTTGATGTCAGCGTGAGTGTGTGTGTGTGTTCAGCCTTTTAGATCTGCTCAGTGGAGTATGGCTGTTGGGCAGGTCAGATGCCACGTGTTAAGGCATGTGGTGAGGGAAATGAGTTTGCCTGTGGATGGGGGATCCAGCTGGAGGAGTTGGGAGGCCCGGCGAGGGGGGAACCAGGCAGAACACCTTAATGATGGCTTAAGAAACTTACAAATAAGGCTGAGATTCCTAATGTTTAATTTCAAGTGACTGAACATTAACATTTAATTAGCTCCTGCCTGCTAAACCAATATTAAATCTCAGCAGAGGCTAGTGGCACGTCTTAAATATTAGCAGCCAAGAGGCGGTGGTCCTGTCATGGAGACTACTGTGAGATGGAAGCTCACCCTGTTCCATGGGATCCCAGTTCACACACTCTCTGTGTGTTTCCTGGACATGTATCCATTCTCATCTCTCTAGTTCTTGAGGTGAGAAGAGGAATCACATGCAAACCCGCACACCTCTTCAAATTCCCTCCACTCTCTCACTGGGTTGACTCCAGGCCAGCCTGCTCAAGTAGTCTGATCTCAGGTTCTCCCCTGGAGAAAAGGAAAAATTATCCCTACCTCGTTGTGCTATTCTACAGATCACTGGCAACGGACAGGATCTGTAGAATACCTAACAGGAGACCTCACCCATCATTATGGACGGCACGTTTGTGTAATCTCCCCCAAAGTTGCATGTTGAAACCTTCATCCCTGTGATGGGATGGTATTAGGAGGTGGGGCCTTTAGGTTTAGGTGAGATCTTGAGAAATGGAGCCCCACGGGTGGAATGGATATCTTTACAAGAAGAAAAAGAGACAGCATTCCCCCTGCCCTTCCTCCTTCTCTTCCTTCCTTCTTCCCCACTCCCTCCCCTCACCCTCACAGCCTTGTGAAGACACAGCAACAAGCCACCTGCAAACAGGAACCCTTCAGACCCTTACCAGATGCTGGGTCTGCCAGCATCTTGAATTTGGACCTCCCAGCTTCCAGAATTAAATGAGAAATAAATGTTCTTTAAACCACAGCCTATGGTGTTTTTATCACGGTGTCCCAAGACAATGGAGACACCAGTGAATGTCAAGACACAATTCTGCTTCCACTTCACCTTCCTCCTCCCTCCTCACTGACTGTGCCCAGTTATACTGGGCTTCTCACTTCCTGTTAGGGACTAAGATCTGTTCTGCTTTGTAGTCTTCAGTGTGCTATTCCCCCTTAGCCTGGACTTCTTTTTCCTCCTGATCCCTGGCCATTTCTCTTGCAAGTCTCAGCTCAAGTTCACCATCTTCAAGAAGGCTCCTCTGGCCTTATAGGTAGATCAGTTTTCCCCATCATGCTTGCCCATTACATCTGACTTTAATCCTGGAAGAGACATGATTCTGCTCTCCCCTTTTGCTGGTGTCCAGTGAAAAGCATCCGCTTCTTTTTATTGCCTTCCAAACCCATTAGAGCCTCACAATATCCCTCATTCTCTAATGAGTTAGTTTTCTTCTTATTCTACTGGTGACAACTCTGACAGTATCCACCCCATTTTCAGACTTGGGCACTGCACTTGATCTTTCACAGTTGCACAAGGCTTAGCAAAGCATTCTAGATGGTCATAGGTGGGTACTGCAGTTCAACTCTCAGATTGTACGGTTAAGAGCTATCTCTATGTGAAGCCATGGTTGGGGTTTGCTGAGCTGTTGTGGATGGTCATCATCACTCACAGGTTGGGGTCAGGAACAGTGAACCCCAAAGTCAAGAGACCCACCAACATCTGGAGCTGCATTCTGAAATGCAAAGTTTTCAATAGGGAGGGAAGTAGCTTCAGCCCCATGGAGTCGATTCCAGGGGATGAGAGCTGCAAATGTGTCAGAGGAACGAGGCCACAAATAAGGAATTGGGATTGTGTTGATCAGTCCAGCCTGAGAGTGAGTGTCTGTGTTGATTGGGTGTCCTTTTCCTTGTAGGTCCTGGGGCAGTGGAAGAATATGGGATAAGATCAGTGGCCTCAAAGAGTATCATGGGGTATCAGAGGAGTGGTGCTGTGCAGATTAGGTTTTGAAGATGAGCTAGAATAAGGCTAGAGGGGAAGACCCCATTCTAGGGGGTGATGATGGTGATGGTAATGATGAGGATGAGGGTGACGAGAATGAGGAGGAGGAGGAGGATGTTGATGAGGGTGATGATGATGATGATGGTGATATTGATGTTGATGATGAGGATATTGATGATGAGGAGGAGGAGGATATTGATGAGGGTGATGATGATGAGGAGGATGTTGATGAGGGTGATGATGATGATGATATTGATGATGATGATGAGGATATTGATGAGGGAGATGATGATGATGATATTGATGATGATGATATTGATGAGGAGGAGGAGGATATTGATGAGGGTGATGATGATGATGAGGAGGAGGATGTTGATGAGGGTGATGATGATGATGATATTGATGATGATGAGGAGGAGGATGTTGATGGTGATGATATTGCTGCTGTTGATGAGGATGATGAGGATGATGACCTTGATCATGATGTTGATGAGGATGATGATGATATGGGTGTTGATGCTGTTGATAAGGGTGAAGAGGATGATGATGTTGGTATTGATGAGGAGGAGGAGTAGGTGAAGGATGGCTGTAGCAGCTAACCTTTCATGAGCACTAATTGTGCTCAAGTTACTGTACTGAGCGTTTTACATATCAACACATTGAATACTGTCTACAAGGGAGGCACTGCTATTGACCCCATTTTACAGATGAAGAAACTGAGGCACAGAGCAGTTAAGTAATTTATTATGGCCATCTAGCTAGCAAGAGGCAGTGCCAAGATTCAGCCCCAGCTCTGTCTGACTCCAGACCTGGTAGAGCTCCATCTCTGTTGCTTCTTCTTTCAGATTGACTTCTGTGTGACCCTCTCTCATCATTATTCAATCCATCATCATTCATTCACCAATTATTTACTCATCCAGCAAATACTTACTGAGCATCTACTATGCGTTAAGCACTGTGCAAGCTCTCTGCCCTTTTGGACTTGAAGTCCTACTGAAGGGTTAGGATGGGATGCAAAAGACGAACACATACATAAAATTCCTATGAAAGATTGCAGTGTCTAATAAGTGCTGTAAAGAAAATTGAACAGGGCTTTGTGATAACTGATTGAGGGGGATGAGGGGTCACTTTTATGAGGGAGGTGGGGTTGGCGGGCCCCTTGCAGCTTGACATTTACAATGAGAACTGAAGAGTAAGAGGAACCCATTCTGCAAGGACCCTGTGGAAACACATTCTCATTTCCCATCTCTCCTGATTTCCTTCTGGGTCTCTGGAGGTATAAGCCATATGTTGGGTTCTCATCAGTGGTGGAGCATTTCAGAACATCTCTGGGACAGGCAGTCTCAGAAAGGTGCATCCTCTGCGTGGGACCCTCCTGTGGGTGCTCCTGAGAAGTTACTCACCGGCTGCTCCATCCCTGCCCTTCCTGTAACCAAGGACATATTTGTGTTGTCCCGGTCACATTTGGCTTCCAAACCTTGGTCTAAATGGCTCACTCCCCAGGGCAGCTTGACTCTGGGGAGCTGGGGACCAATTATGAAGCTGTCCTCTTGCCTTATTCACTGCTGAGCACAGCCATAAGCTTGACGCAGAGAATCCTAAATCCAGTTAAGTGTTATTTGCTTGAAATATTTGAAAGAGCCAGCTTGGCCCATCTTCAAATATTTTGTTAGCTAATCAAAGCCAGATTGCGGTCAGAGGCCATATCTAAATTTATTAGGAAAATTAATAGGCCATTTAGATTTTATTGGAATTAAGCTAAAATACGATAAGCAGTCACACCAGCAGATAGTCATTAATTATTACACTGACCTGCATGATGGGCTCATAATGAAATATTGACTTCGAGGTAAGTCATGAGGCCTTAGGACAAGCAGGACAAGGGCTTGAAGGGTGTCCTCACTCCATCTGCTTGAAGGTAATTGGATACGACAAGGGAGGGGAGGCTTCCAGTAAATACGGATCATTTGTTCTCTTTATTGTGCATCTAGTGTGTGCTAGGCCCTGGGAGTCTATAGTGAAGAAGACAGCCTGGCTTTGAATACTGCCGTCAGCCCTTCATAGCTGTGAGACTTTGGACATGTTACTTAACCACTCTGAATCTCCATTTCCTTCCCTGAAAAACAGGGATAAATGTGACAAGTAGGGTTGCCATGAGAAGTCATGGAAATGTGTGTGACATGTTTATTGTAGTTCCTGCACATAGATGTTGCTATGATATTAGTTCCCATTAGTAGTAGGATAAATAAGACAGATTTTCCCCTTGGAGAATTCAAACAATAAATTATGATTCATCTGACCCTCCAAGCAGAGTTGGTTTATCCCTGCTGTGTGCCACATATATACCAGCAAGGGTCAGAGAAGGCTTTGATGAGAACGAGATATTTGGGTTTGGTTGCAAAGGATGAGAGGATTTTTTCCCCAGGTGGGCCAGGGAGGTGCGGGGCTTCCCGGGGGCTGGCACGGCAGAGGCAGAGGCATGGGGGCTTGAACAAGCTGGCAGTGGGGGGCTTTATATAGCTCAGCGTCACAGGAGAGCAGCGTCTCTGCTGGGTTGTTATCAGAGCAACAAGAATTGGAAGCTGCATGTTGTGCTCTAATTACTCACCTTTATGCTTTTCTCCACGAAATGTACATGGATCACGTATCTCTTCTGAAGATGTCTATTCTGTTTATTTACTTGTTGTTCAGTAGCTCAGTTGGGTCTGACTCTTTGCAACCCCATAGACTGCGGCGTGCCAGGTCTCCCTGTCCTTCACTATCTCCCATTGGCAAACCATTCAATATCACAGTAATCCAAGCCTATGCCCTGACCAGTAACACTGAAGAAGAAGTTGAACGGTTCTATGAAGACCTACAGGAACTTCTGGAACTAACACCCAAAAAAAGATGTCCTTTTCATTATAGGGGACTGGAGTGCAAAAGTAGGAAGTCAAAAAATACCTGGAGTAACAGGCAAATTTGGCCTTGGAGTACAGAATGAAGCAGGGCAAGGGATAATAGAGCTTTGCCAAGAGAACTCACTGGTCATAGCAAACACTCTCTTCCAATAACACAAGAGAAGACTCTACACATGGACATCACCAGACAGTCAACACCAAAATCAGATTGATTATATTCTTTGCAGCCAAAGATGGAGAAGCTCTATACAGTCAGCAAAAACAAGACCCAGAGCTGACTATAACTCAGATCATGAACTCCTTATTGCCAAATTCAGACTTAAATTGAAGGAAGTAGGGAAAACCACCAGATCATTCAGGTATCAGTTCAGTTCAGTTCAGTTGCTCAGTCATGTCCGACTCTTTGCGACCCCATGAACTGCAGCAGACCAGGCCTCCCTGTCTATCACCAACTTCCAGAGTCCATCCAAACCCATGTCCATTGAGTCGGTGATGCCTTCCAACCATCTCATCCTCTGTCGTCCCCTTCTTCTCCTGCCCTCAACCTTTCCCAGCATGAGGCTCTTTTCAAATGAGTCAGCTATTCGCATCAGGTGGCCAAAGTACTGGAGTTTCAGCTTCAACATCAGTCCTATTAGTGAACACCCAGGACTGATCTCCTTTAGGTATGACCTAAGTCAAATCCCTAACAATTATACAATAGAAGTGAGAAACAGATTCAAGGGGCTATATCTGATAGACAGAGTACCTGAAGAACTATGGAAGGAGGTTTGTGACATTGTACAGGAGACAGTGATCAAGACCATCCCCAAGAAAAAGAAATGCAAAAAGGCAAAATGCTTGCCTGGGTAGGCCTTACAAATCACCGAGAAAAGAAAAGAAGCAAAAGGCAAAGGAGAAAAGGAAAGACATACCCATTCTAATGCAGAGTTCCCAAGAATAGCAAGGAGAGATAAGAAAGCCTTCCTCAGTGATCAGTGCAAAGAAATCGAAGAAGACAACAGAATGGGAAACACTAGAGATCTCTTCAAGAAAATTAGAGATACCAAGGGAACATTTCATGCAAAGATTGGCACAATAAAGCACAGAAATGGTATGGACCTAACAGAAGAAGAAGGTATTAAGAAGAGGTGGCAAGAATATACAAAAGAACTATACAAAAAAGATCTTCCTGGCCCAGATAACCATGATGGTGTGGTCACTCATCTAGAGCCAGACATCCTGGAATGCAAAGTCAAGTGGGCCTTAGGAAGCATCGCTATGAACAAAGCTAGTGGAGGTGATGGAATTCCAGCTGAGCTGTTTCAAATCCTGAAAGATGATTCTGTGAAAGTGCTGCGCTCAATATGCCAGGAATATGGAAAACTCAGCAGTGGCCACAGGACTGGAAAAGGTCAGTTTTCATTCCAATCCCAAAGAAAGGCAATGCCAAAGAGTGCTCAAACTACCGCACAATTGCACTCATCTCACACACTAATAAAATTACGCTCAAAATTCTCCAAGCCAGGCTTCGACAGTACATGAACTGTGAACTTCCAGATGTTCAAGCTGGTTTTAGAAAAGGCAGAGGAACCAGAGATCAAATTGTCAACATCTGTTTGATCTTCAAAAATGATGTTTTTTTTTTTTTTCCAGAAAAACATCTCTTTCTGCTTTATCGACTATGCCAAAGCCTTTGACTCTGTGGATCACAATAAACTGGAAAATTCTAAAAGAGATGGGAATACCAGACCACCTGACCTGCCTCTTGAGAAATCTGTATGCAGGTCAGGAACAGTTAGAACTAGACATGGATCAACAGACTGGTTCCAATTAGAGAAAGGAGTATATCAAGTACATCAAGTACATTGTCACTCTGCTTATTTAACTTCTATGCAGAGTACATCATGAGAAACACTAGGCTGGATGAAGCACAAGCTGGAATCAAGATTGTCAGGAGAAATATCAATAACCTCAGATATGCAGATGACACCACCCTTATGGCAGAAAGCAAAGAAGAACTAAAGAGCCTCTTGATGAAAGTGCAAGAGGAGAGTGAAAAAGTTGGCTTAAAACTCAACATTCAGAAGACTTATAAGATCATGGCATCTGGTCCCATCACTTCATGGGAAATAGCTGGGGGGACAGTGGAAACAGTGACAGATTTTATTTTGGGGGGCTCCAAAATCACTGTAGGTGGTGTCTGCAGCCATGAAATTAAAAGACGGTTGCTCCTTGGAAGAAAAGCTATGACCAACCTAAATAGCATATTAAAAAGCAGAGACATTATTTTGCCAACAAAGGTCCGTCTAATCAAGGCTATGGTTTTTCCAGTAGTCTTGTATGGGTGTGAGAGTTGGACTATAAAGAAAGCTGAGCACTGAAGAACTGATGCTTTTGAACTGTGGTGTTGGAGAAGACTCTTGAGAGTCCCTTGGACTGCAAGGAGATCCATCCTAAAGGAAATAAGTTCTGAATATTTACTGGAAGGACTGATGCTCAAGCTGAAACTCCAATACTTTGGCCACCTGATGCAAAGAACTGACTCACTGAAAAAACCCTGATGCTGGGAAAGGTTCTAGGTTGGAGGAGAATGGACGACAGAGGATGAGATGGCTGGATGGCATCACCAACTCAATGGGCATGAGTTTGAGTAAACTCCAGGAGTTGGTGATTGCCTGGAGAATCGTAGGGACAGAGGAGCCTGGTGGGCTGCCATCTATAGGGTCGCACAGAGTCAGACACGACTGAAGCAACCTAGCAGCAGCAGCAGAGAGGCCTGGTGTGTTGCAGTCAATGGGGTTGCAAAGCATTGGACACCACTGAGAGACTGAAACTGAACTGGACTGAACACTGTCTCCCGGAGTTTGCTCAAATGCATGCCCGTGAGTTGGTGATGCCATCCAACCGTCTCATCTTCTGTTGTCCCCTTCTCCTCCTCCTGCCTTCAATCTTTCCCATCATCAGGGTCTATTCCATTGAGTTGGCTCTTCCACCAGGTTTATTTCCTTAAGTTTGTCATATGTTCTGTTTTTCCCAATGGGATCAGAAGGAAAACCTTTTATGTTCCCTTATATGTTCAACAGTTATGCCCAAGGGGTCTGAGCTGTGAGGTTCCTCATGGGTATGTGCCCTGTGTGGTCACTGCATGCACTCCTTCACGGTCAGTGTGAGTGTGGCCTGGGGGTGTGGACCATTGTCTGGGCCACACAGGCCTGGCTTTGGGACCAGCTCTCTGAGAATTTGGGGTAGGCTCTCCAAACCTCAGCTTCTCTGCAAAAGGGAGGTTTCTCACAAGTATCCCATTGGGATATAGTTAGGATCATTGAAAAAAATTGAAGGATATAAATATATAGCTCTTTGTGTAAGCTCTTAGTGTATCTATATATGCAACAAATGTTAGTTCCCAGAATATAATGTGGTGTGTTTAATTTTTTAATTAATTAAAAAAAATAAGTGGGGGAGGATTGCTATATCTGGGTGTTCTGTTTCATGTACTAAATATACATCTGTCCTCAGAAAATGAATATGCATTTCTTCAAAGATGTATATGCCTGTTCCATTTCTCCTATTAAATATGTATCTGTTATATATATATATATACACACACATATATGTGTGTGTGTATGCTTATGCGTGCATGCTCAGTCGCTTCAGTTGTGTCTGACTCTTTGCAACCCCACGGATTGTAGCCCACCAGGCTCCTCTGTCCATGGGATTCTCCCGGCTAGAATACTGGAGTGGGTTGCCATGGCCTCCTCTACGGGATCTTCCTGACCCAGAGATCGAACCTGCATCCCCTACATCTCCTGCATTGCAGGCAGATTTTTTTTTTTTTTAAACCACTGAGCTACCAGGGAAGCCCGTGTGGGTATATATATAATTATATAAATATGTAAGCTCTAGAACATAGACATATATCCTACCTATACACTGAGAGACATGCTTAAGTAGGAAGAGTAGATATAGGAAACTACCAGATTGTTCCAGAAAAAGTGGGAAATGTTCTGAGAACAGGAGAACCAGATTAACCCCACAGGCCACACGGGCTGATCTGATCTCTCAGTCCAAAGGTGTGCTGCTCAGCTTCCCCTTAGCCAAAGTGCTAGGGGGGACGTGATCCCAGAGCCCATCCCCTTTGTCCTGGGTAATGGTGTCGGTGATAACAGGAAGAGCACAAGGTGAAAGGAAGTGAAGAGCACACTGTGAGGGGACATCCTGCTACCAGGACTTGATGGACAGGGGATGGGGAGGCGGAGCTTGTGCCTTTGTATTGGGACGAACGCGACTGAGCGACGTCACTTTCACTTTTCACTTTCATGCATTGGAGAAGGAAATGGCAACCCACTCCAGTGTTCTTGCCTGGAGAATCCCAGGGAGGGCGGAGCCTGGTGGGCTGCTGTCTATGGGGTCGCACAGAGTCGGACACGACTGAAGCGACTTAGCAGCAGCAGCAGCAGACCCCACTGGCACACTTCCAGGGCTTCCCAGGTGGCTCAGGGGTAAAGAATTCACCTGCCAATGCAGGAGCTACAAGAGATGGGGTTCAGTCCCTGGGTCAGGAAGATCCCCTGGAGGAGGGCATAGCAACCTACTGCTGTTTTCTTGCCTGGAGAATCCCATGGACAGAGGAGCCTGGCGGGCTGCAGTTCATGGGGTCGCCAAGAGTCAGACAACTGAGGGACTGAACAGACACCACTCTCCCCACATGCCGAGCCCTGGCCAGGCTGCAGGCAGAGCTAGAGTGGGACCCTTCGCTGGGCAGGGCGAGAACTCCACGGAGCAAGTAAAGCGGCCGTCTGCTAGGTCAGCAGCTTGTGGAATCAGAGGAAATGGCCTGAGAGTGACGTATCTAATAACCGGTTTCAGGGTGGCTTTGGGAGGAACTGGAGGAGAGAAAACTCATTTCTGCTACTACTGGTACTGCATCAGCATCGTCACTGTCATTATGGGGGTGCTCTTCAGATGAAAACAGGACCACACGCTAGCCCAAGCAGAGAAGCCCTCCTATCGCGCTGCTGGTGTTGGCTGCTCACCGCTTTTACAACCCTTCCCCACAGAGAACACAGACTGACGCCTGCTTGAATGGATGAAAGAGCAAGGGAGGGGAATTCCAAGGGAAATGAGTTACTGTTGAAAACTGCCTTGCCACATGGGGACAAATGGGATCTGGCCTTTCAGACTTGGAATGGACTCACTGGGCTTCTCTAAGAGGGGGATGTTCCACACAAGGCTGATCACAGGATCTCCGGTTTTGATGAAAACGCACACGAGTTAGAAAATAGTCCCCGGTCCGGAGTGCGGAGGGAAGCAGGCTTCTGGGCGCATGTGTGACAGAAATGCACTGGGGCATTTTAATTAGATCCCTTTACCAGAAATCCTGACCTTCTGTGTAGCACATTAATGTATTTTGCTAATTATAAATGCAATTAAAAAGTACTGAAATAAAATTAGGCTGATCTATCTAATTTACATTAAGCACTTTCAAATTATGCAGATTTTAAAGTCTCTCTTCTCTCTCTGTCTCTCTTTTTTTTTTCAATTTAGGTTCCAGGGTAAAATTGTCTGCATTAAAACAGCTGGAAAACAACCTTGTAGGAAAACAAATTTCTTTTCTGTGATTATTCTCAGTGTGCAAGTTAATTTTCGAGGCAGTAATATACTTAGCTGGCGCCGAGCAGTGACTCACAGAGCTGAGGACACATATGCGTCTGGATGCAGGCGCGGGAATGAGGTCCATGGGAGGACTGAGCGTGGTTTGGTTACTTTGGGAATAAGGTTGAAAGGCTAACTAGGCAAAAAAATACTGACGTGATGGCCGCTAAACAGTCGAGATTTACTCAGAGTGAGATGTAACGGCAGGCATAATGTGCAATTGATAGAGATGAACCATCTGGTGGGTTTATCCAACAACACGGAATTTTTTTTCCCCCCTCTATGCTGACAGGCGAAGAGAGTGATCCGGATGATGAAATTACTGCCCAGCATTATTAAGAATCAGGACGTTCAATTTTGCTGGCGATGGAAGTTACGTATGCAGAGCAGCTATATATTAGGTGGGGAAATGGAGCATAAAGGAGACTGGGTGGTTACGCTGGACGCTCTCTCCTCAACGGCTGGCTGCGTATGCTTTTCTGCCGAGGCTGGAGAGAGAACCGCCATTCAGCCTGGGTCTGCTGGAGGCTCTGTTTGCCCTGGGAGGAGACCTTGACAGGGCCTCTCTACAGATTAAATCTGATCCGCAAGTTCCCAGGAAGCAGAGATGTAATAAGCTCTCCTCGGAGCTGCATATAAGCTCCTTAAAATGTTCCTGGTGTGGTGTGACTCTCCTTTGCACAGCACACTCAATTTTATTTGCAGCCCAAACTTTGCCCTTTTAGCTCCCCATCAAAAGGAGGCCTAAAATAATTCTCCAAATTGGAGCTGCTGAGTCTGAGGAGGGCAAGAAGACTTCGAAAGCCCTTTCTCCCCTTTTCTTTCTCCCTTTTTGATGCTAAAGGAGTCTTTCTGCTTTAGATGCGGAGAAGTCTTGGCTCCTCTGATTGGAAGCCGGGGTTTGGCTTGGGTGATTGGATGCTGGTTTCCATCGTCTTAAAAAAATGGTTGAACCGTAGGGCATCAGACACATGTAGAAGACAAGGGTCCTTCCTTGTGTTCAGAGATCTGCCAGCTGGGGAGGCGGCCAGGAAGGACTCACTAGGGTAAAGTGATTTCTTGGCCCCTCCATCCTCTGAGCCTGTGCCACTATAAATTCAAGCCAGAAGTACTATTGATGGAACTATTTGCTAATCCATGCAGAGAAAGGGTTAAGATCATTCTTTCCAGGAAGAGCATGTCTGGGCCCACGTGGATGCCCAGATGCTAAATTGGAGCTAGACAATGTGGGTTTCTCTTTTATGAGGGCCCAGCTAACAGCGGGACTTGATGAGATGGGAATACAGCCACAATTTCCTCACACTAAAAAACAACCCTCCTCCACTTTCATTTCCCTTCTACAGTCCTCCCTGGCCACCTTGGCATCAAGCAAATTGCCCATCACCCTCTTGGCTCCAGACAGCTCCGAGAATTCCTTTGTCCTGTGTCATGTTCCTCTTTCTGGCTTTGGGAGGCGTGCTGGATGAGCAGCAGAGAAATAGTGGGTGCTTGGAAAACAACACCCCTGAATTCCAACCCCAGCTCTCCTCAGTCCCAGCAATGGAATCTTAAGCTAGTTATTTAACGTCCCCCAGCTCTGATTTCCATCTCTTTTGAAAACGATACCCTTTTCCTAGTAAGGTTGCAGTAAGCAGTAGAAAGTGAAGAAGAAGTAAAGAGCCTCTTGATGAAAGTGAAAGAGGGGAGTGAAAAAGTTGGCTTAAAACTCAACATTCAAAAAAAAAAAAAAAACAAAACACCAAAAACTCAACATTCAGAAAACTAAGATCATGGCATCTGGTTCCATCACTTCATGGCAAATAGATGGGGAAACAACAGAAACAGTGACAGATTTTATTTTGGGGGGCTCCAAAATCACTACAGATGGTGACTGCAGTCATGAAATTAAAAGACGCTTGCTCCTTGGAAGAAAAGTTATGACCAACCTAGACAGCATCTTAAAAAGCAGAGACACTACTTTGCCGACAAAGGTCCATCTGTCTAGTCAAGGCTATGGTTTTCCCAGTGGTCATGTATGGATGACATGTTGGACTATAAAGAAAGCTGAGCACTGAAGAATTGATGCTTTTGAACTGTGGTGCTGGAGAAGACTCTTGAGAATCCCTTGGACTTCAAGGAGATGAAACCAGTAAATCCTAAAGGAAATCAGTCCTGAATGTTCATTGGAAGGGCTGATGTTGAAGCTGAAACTCCAATACTTTGGCCACCTCATGCAAAGAACTGACTCCTTTGAAAAGACCCTGATGCTGGGAAAGATTGAAGGTGGGAGGAGAAGGGGATGACAGAGGATAAGACAGTTGGATAGTATCACTGTCTCGATGGACATGAGCTTGAGTAAACTCTGGGAGTTGGTGATGGACAGGGAGGCCTGGTGTGCTGTAGTCCATGGGGTCGCAAAGAGTCAGACGTGACTAAGCAACTGAAATGAATTGAACTGAAGCATTAACATGATATCATGACCATGAAACACATACATGACACTTGACATTCATCCTTTCACTGAACGTATAGTCATGGAGAATCGGCTAGGTGCCAGGCACTGTGTACTTAGCCCTGAGGTACTGGGGTTAATAGGTGCCCACCTGTGTGCCTCTGCCCTGGGCATACCTGATGGACATTCATTACATACTTGAAACAGAGCTGAATTAATAAAATGATGGAATTCTACAAATAGTTATTAAGCTCCCCCTGTATTTAAGGTGGTATATCAGGTCAGGAAGATCCCCTGGAGAAGGAAATGGCATTCTTGCCTGGAAAATCCCATGGACAGAGGAGCCTGGTGGGCTACAGTCCATGGGGTTGCCAAGAGTCAGACACAACTTAACAGCTAAACAATAACAACAATTAGGTATGGAAGGGATATGGCAAGTTGAAAAGGATGTGTTTTTCCTCTCCAGAACTTCATGTTTCACCACGATTATGTTGCTTTATTCAGGTGTTTCAAGACATCAGGAAACATCTTATTTTCCTTCTCAGTCTTCTGCCTCACCTGTTAATTCTCACTAGTGATCAAACTTCCGTGCCTTTGTATATGCTGCTCTCTCTGCCCAGAACGGCCTTGGCCATCCCAACTCACCCAACACACACTCTTCTCTACTTGTCCAGCTCTCCTTGCTCATCTTTCAAGCCCCAGCTCTGAGATTTCCTCTGGGCAGTCCTGCCCCAACACTGCCAATGATCTGCTGCTATCTTCATTTTCTCTGGGGCCTTTTACCCATATTCATGCCTGTTTCCTTCTCTAGAGAGCTCCTTAAGGTTAAGGACCCATGTCCGATTCATCTTGGTATCCTTGGTGACTACCATGTTGTCTGGAATTGAGTAATGGCTCATTTAGTGCCTGTTGAGTGAAGAAATAAATTCATGAATTAGTGAATGGATTGTTGGCTGGGTGGAAAGACGGAGAGAGGGAGGGGGAAAGAGAAAGAGAAAGAGAGGCAGGACAAACTTCCATATGTGGATGGATGGATGGTTAGTTGGATGAATGGATGGATGGGTGGATGGATGGAGAAAGTAAGAGAGAAAGAGGCAGGACAAACATTACTACATGAATGTGTGGACAGATGGATGGATGGACAGACAGATGAAACAGGACACAAGTGAGTGCCTCCACTTGGTTTAATGGTGGTAGTGATCAAGTCAAAGCATTTTAGTTAGTGAAACAATGAAACACAGCTATTCTGTTCATTGATAAGGTTTGAACCCTGAGGACTGTTTTGTAGGGAGTTTCCAGGGCATTTCACGAGCTCATAAATCTGAGGACTAGTGAACATGTCAGCATGCTGTGGACCCCAAGCAGGAATGCATTCTGCGCAGCCCAGGGGAGCCTGCCCTCTGCGTGCTGTGAGGACCCTCCCCACTCTGCCCCGCCCCCTCCTGCTCCACGTGTCCTGTGATCGCCAAGTTCTCATTAATCATGGTGGCCTTTCCTAGAGCTGGCCCTGGGCACCAGGGTTTTCTCTGCAGCCCTGGCTGCTGCTGCCCTCGTGTCCTGCCAAGCTCACCTCCAGACAAACATACTTAGCAGGTGTTTTCCCTGCATTAATAATCAGAATTGACACATTCTAAATGAGGGCTTCCTTGTCGTGCAGGGCAGCGCTGATGGATATGTAGGGGAATTGACGGCCCCAGAGAAATGTTTTTGCCATTACCAGCATTTCTCTGACAGGTTTTTAATAGTCCTACTAAAATCGCAGTATATTGGAAAATTTTGTAGATAAAGTGCAGAGGCTTGAGTTGCTGTAACTTGGAGGCTTTGGGGTGGAAAAATACAATTTGGGGAACCCTGAGTTCTTAAGAAAATGGTGATCTTAGAGAAGCTGATCTAGTATCAGGTTGGCCTGAAAGCTGGAGAGGGAGCAAGCATCTCTGAGGAGACCCATGTTACAGGGTGGTGATGGTGATCTGGTTGCTCAGTCGTGTCTGACTCTTTGCACCTCTATGGACTGTAGCCCGCTAGGCTCGTCTGTCCATGGGATTTTCCCAGGCAAGAGTACTGAAATGAGTTGCTGTTTCCTTCTCCAGGGGCAGCTTCCTGACCCAGGGATCAAACCTGGGTCTCCCGTACTGCAGGAGGAATCTTCACCTGCTGAGCCACCAGGGGAGCCCCGGGGTTACAGGTGGCTCTGAGCAATGATTCTCATAAACTGTGGATGAAGCACACTTGAAGTCCCGGAACACAGCCGGATTTAAACCCTAGATTAGAGACGTTGGGGTGGAATGGGTTCATTCAGTCATTCACTTCCTCCTCCATTCAATAAGCACTTACTCATTTGGACTCATGGGTCACAGATGTAGATTAGACTCCATACGTTGACGATTCTATTAGCTAATGTATGGCCTTGGGCTGTTTATGTAGATTTAAGGTCTAATCCTCAATTTTCTTATCTCCAATAGGAAGCTGGTGACACCTATTCTTTATAATTATGTTTGAAGATTAAGGACCAAATAATTCAGATTCTGTGTGGGTCAGGGTCCCTGCAGAAACATGACGTGCACTCGTGGGAGAACTGAAGAGAGTTGAGGATTGTCGTTGTTGTGTTGCTGAGTTGCTCAGTCATGTCCGACTCTTTGTGACCCCGTGGACTGCTGCACAGCAGGCTTCCCTGTCCTTCACCACCTCCTGGAGTTTGCTCAGATGCTCAGGCTCATGTCCATTGCAATGATGCCATCCGACCACTTGGGGACTGTTTATGAGACAGGGTGTGGTGAAGAGAGGCAGATGGGCAAAGATGCAGTGCCCTGGAGCCAGCAACAGTTGGCGGGGGGAAGCTGTTACCTCCTCCCCAGGCCTCAAGGGGCCAAGGGAATGGGGGTTCCTAGAACCCACAACCTGACACGGCTGTGACCTTCAGGAGAGGTCGCTGTCAGCCCACATCCCAGCAGAGAGGGAATCGGGAGGACACTCTCATCTCCCTTTGCTCCCGTCTGTGCTATCCTGTGAGGTCTGTCTCCCTCCACCCCTGGTGAAGGGGATCCGTCACTACAGTCCATGAAGGTGAACCTTCCCGGGCACAGAGCAAGGAGAGCGGCCTTGGGGGGACAAATGAGAGCCTCCAGCAAACACACCAGCACAGCTGACTCTCTGAGTCAATGCACCGTGGGCACAAGGCACTGTCATCCCCCTGGGGGTGAGGGGGTGGCCGGTATTATTTCCATTCGACGTTGAGGCTTAGGGAGAGAGAATGGTCCCCACAGCTTCACTAGAGGCCTGCCTCCGCCAGTATCTCACCATCTCTCACTTCCTCTCATTCGTCCATGGCCATTGGAGGGACGCCAACAGGTGGCAAGCGTGCTTTGCTTCCCTTGGTTAAAATCAGGCCCTGAGGGTGAAAGAAGCTGTCCACATCTCATTAGGAAATCGGGTCCTTGCCAGGGACTGTAGTCATTGGGAGAGACGGGATCTGAAAGCTAAACAAACCCCGTGATGCCCTGGGATAAGCTTCCCTAATTAGCGGAGGCAGCTGTCAACTGGACGGATGATGCCCTTTGCCTGGCGCAGCCCTCCTGGAGCTGACACCCTTGTGAAGGGGGGGGGTCCTTCTTACTCCTTAACCCACTGATCTTCCCAAAGATTCTTCTAAGCCTCTCAGAGCCACTTTCCCAAACACTCAGCATTTCTAGCCGGAGGGGCAGGACCCCCAGGAAAAGATGGAACAACCTGATAGAGAAACGTCTTTGCAAGACCTCAGGCAGAAACGAATGTTGCCTTGACAACCCTGGTACAATAATTGATCCTCACCTCATGTGAAGACTAGGCAGTCAGCTGCTGTTATCAGACATCTGGGTTCAAATCCTGGCTCCTCTGTTCATTTGCTGTGTGATAAGGGCACCTTACTTAACTGCTCTGAGCCTCCTTTCTCTCTTAGGAAGTGCAGTGACTGACCCGACCTCCATCAGGGTCGTGGGCCTTGGGACGGTTCTGGCAGGTCCCTCCTTTCCCTTCGCTGGGCCTGGGGACCTATACTGCATCTCTTCCGCTGATTCTCAGTTTAGAGCTCAAGCCATTTCAGCACCTCTCCCAGCATTTCCTTCATCACTTCCCAGCATCCCAGGGAAGCCAAGTGGCCAGGACCTCTTGTGAGCTGGCTCCTCCAGGGTTCATCTCTGAAGGCAGCCTGGCTGAGAAAGATGGAGCCGGGTTACTGGGCTAATTTCACTTCCTATTAAAACGGTTCATCACTGAGCACAGTGGCACAACCAGGAAATCAATTGGGTGCAAACCAGTTTGATAAAAGAACTTCCCAGGGTCTTTTTATAACTTAATTGCATATGTGGCCTCACAAGTGTATCCACAGGGAGGGAACCAAGTTGGGGAGGGAGCATCTGAACAGGAATCAATTCTGGAAATCCTGGCTTCTGTGGAGGAGGGAGGCAGGAAGAAGTTGAGAGTCTAGATCAGAGCTTCTCAGACTTACAGCGGAGCAGGAATCACCTAGGAATCTTGTTACTCTGCGGGCTGGTTTAGTAGGTCTGGGGTGGGGCCGGAGATTGCATTTCTAACAGGCTCCAGGAAGGGTCAGTGTTGCTGGTCTGGGCCACGCATTGAGGACCAAGCCTCTGGAACCACTTGGCATTTCCAGGAGTCGCGTCTGCCACATCACGAACCTTATTTGAATGTCACATCTGGGATTCCCCCGTCCTTTTCTCTCAGGATCCTCCTCCTTCCTTGCTGTGGCTCCAGAACACCTGTCAGTCTTGCTGGTTCTACACCTGAATCCTCACAGGGTGTCACGAGTTGAGTCCCGTCCGCACTAACATCCAAATGTTGAAGTCCAAACCCTTAATACCTTGGACTGTGACTGTATTTGGTGATAGCGTCTTGAAATGAAGTTGGAATGAACTTGGAACGCAGTCATGGAATAGACCCCGGTCCAGTCCTAGAACTCTTACACAGCTGTGCTATTCTCCCTCTGTGTGATCAGACCTCAACAGCAAGATCTCTATAAAATAAACTTACACTTCCATCCACCCTGGGACTGGAACCTTATGGTTAACATCCTTTAGTACTTAACCTCACCCCTGTACCTCCCCTCTGAGTTATGAATGTGTTTGCAAAAGATGGTAACCCCGAAAAATCAGGTTGTCCTCAGCCGGGAACCTGGTGGGCTATGGTCCATGGGGGTGGCAGAGAGTTGGACACTATTGAAGCGGATGCACTGCCAGTTTAAACCACTTTAAAGCGTTACAGTTCAGGAGTACTAAGCACCTCCACAATGTTGCACAGCTTTCACCACTGTGGTTCCATACCCCGAACAGAAACTCCATTCCCGTTAAGCAGACACTCCCCACTCACTCCTCTCCACAGCCCCGGGCAGCCACTAATCTGGTTTCTGTCTGCGAGGTCTATCCATCCAGTAGAATATTACTTACTTAGAAACAGGAATGAAACCCTGATGCACGCTACGATGTGGCTGCTGCCGCCGCCACTTGCTCAGTCATGTCTGACTCTCTGTGAACCCCTGGACTGTAGCCCACCAGGCTCCTCTGTCCATGGAATTCTCCAGGCAAGAATGCTGGAGTGGGTTACCATCCCCCTTCAGAGGATCTTCCCAACCCATGGTCGAACCTGCTTCGCCTGCATTGCAGGTGGATTCTTTACTGCTGAGCCCACCACGATGTCGATGAAACGTGAATGCCATTTTGGTCACCAAAAGAAACCAGGCTCAAAAGGCCACATATCACCGAATTCCATTTATATTAAATACCAGAATAGGCAAGTCTTATTTTTGAGTTTTAAGTTCTTTATATAATTGTTGGGACCTGACCTGAGCCATGACAGGCTCAAAAGGCCAGACTAGGCCTAAGCCTCAGGTTCTTGTATGCATGAGTCATAATTCTAGAAAGCCTCACCAAGGTCCCCAATGACACCAAAGTCCCCGATGACACCAAGGTCCCCAATGACCCAAGGTTGAGTCAATCAAGGTTAAGTCAATCACCATGATGACCCACGGTTGAGTCAATCAAGGTTAAGTCAGTCACCATGATGACCCAAGGTTGAGTCAATTACCACACGCCAACTACACTATTACTCAGACAAAAGACCACCTATATATAAGCAGCTGTAATTCAGAGCTCGGGGCTCTCGTCAAGACTCCACTGCACTGGATGAGATGGGAGCCCTAGCTCGGGCTAGTAATAAAACCTCTTTATGTTTTTGCATTGCTGTGGACGTCTTATTCTCTCAGTTTTGGGGACTCAGACTCTGGGCATAACAATAATAGTGATCCTTCATCAGATATGTATTTTGCAAACAGTTTCCTCACATTATGGAGTTATTCTGAGAATTAAATGAGCTAATATATCAAGTACTTAGTATAGTGTCTGGCACAGATCAAGTACTGAGTATATATTAGCTACTATTGGTATTTTATCATGAGAGTCAAGTATTACTGGGAATTTTAGTGATATGTTCCAACCCTAAGCTCAGTACAAAGTCCTTTATATGTAATTAAATGTACGTATGTTTGGGTTGGAGCCCTGGAATTACCGTAGATGAAATTCCAGCACGTGGTAGGTTCTCAATTGATTTTTGAATGGGATGTGGCTTAAACAACAACAACAACAACAATAATAACCCTCTGTCTCTAAGTAACCTGTCATTATTACTCTTGCCGGAGGGCACTTTCCTCGGTTTAAAATCCCACAGAGAAGGAATCCCCACTCCCTTCCTCAGTTGCCTGAATCAGACTATCAGGCCCGCATCCACCTGGACCACGTTCATGACCCTTCTTTCTTGGCTTTGTCTAAAGTCTCTGGCAAATTGTACCCCCGTTTCCTTGTATGCTATTCCTATGGAAGGAGAGAGGAAGGAATTTTATTCCCTAAAAGGCCTTCAGTTTATGCAAAGATCACCCCCTACCCTGCATTCAGCCTCACCAGACTTTTCTCTCCTTTCAATAATATCAACAGCAATAACAATAACAACAAAAATAAGTCCTTTGTAGAGATTTCACTTGTTTCAGTTTGTTGAATCCTCCCCCCATTTCACAGATGGGGAAATTAAGGCTCAGAGGTCGTGTGACTTGCTCAAGGTCACAGAGGTTGTGAATGGTGGAGTGTGGTGTTTTGAAGCCTGTCATCTGGTCCATTTGTGTGTGAGGCTGCTTAGTCCTCCTTAGCTTTATTCCCGACTCGCATTCTGATGTCTTAATCACACGTGAGTCTCCTTTAAATTCCCTTCCATCTGTCAAGCCCCAGCTTGGAGGTCCCAGTGGTCAGCAGCTGGCCTGGGCCTTGGGTATTGAGAGTCTGGCCCTTCATCTGTTCTGCACCGCTTCTCATGATGAGAGAGGGGGCAGCCCTGAGACCAGAAAGCCAAGCCAGGGTGGCTAAGAAAAGAGCCTGAAAAATGGGCAATCGGTCACTAATGGACCAAGGAGAGGCCCGGGTTCTGTCTGGACCTCATTCAGCACGTCCATCTTCGTCTCTTGAGGGAGAGAGCAAAGTGGACTGTGTTCCAGGAAAGAAATCAGAGCAACCTCCACAGAGGCAGAGAGGATCATTTTTCTTAGGTGTGTGAAGGTCCTCAAAGAGTGAGGTAATAGGTTTCTTTATTAAAAATTAATCTTCTTGTAAAACCATTGCAATACAATGCACTTTAATAAATCACCCCACGCTTCTGAACACATTTATTATCCCTTCTCGGGAACCCATGGAGCCCAGAGAAATTGGTGCTGTGAAAAGCTTGGATGCTAGGCTCAGCAGTGAGCTCCAGCCAGGGCGGGGCCAGGGGTCTGGGTTCTGGCAGGGATGCTGTGTGGGTGTTTCCCTTGGCGAATATCTTCTGGGATTAGTCGGCCCTCACAGCTCCTAGGTGTGTGGCTTGTGGGACCTCTGGGTTGGGAAGGGGCCAGTCAGTGGGGCGGCAGCTTTTGCTCTGGCCTGTGGGGTTGTGTGAACCTCCAGTTCTTGATGCAGGTGCTCTGGGAAGATGAGGCGCCCTGGTTCTGATTTGTAGACCAACACTCGCCACCAGCACCAAAGAGCCCCTTAAAGATGCTCTTCCTCACCCGTCTCCACTTTGTTTCACTTGCTGCATCCTGACCTTTGAGGTACTGGGATGTCAGAAGCAGGAGGGGCTTTCTGACACACCTTTACCCCATACCATTCGCTCATCTAAGGCTTCCCAGGTGGCACTAGCGGCAAAGAACCCGCCTAAAGCAGGAGACAAAAGAGACGCAGGTTTGATCCCTGGGTCAGGAAGATCCCCTGGAGGAGAGCATGGCAACCCACCCCAGTATTCTTGCCTGGAAAATTCCAGGGACAGAGGAGCCTGGAGGGCTACAGTCCATGCAGTCGCAAAGAACTGGACGTGACTGAAGTGACTTTAGCATGCACGCACATACACTCATCTAAGTTCTATTCACCTCATCTAGGAAGGCATCCCTGAATTCTAGAACCTGAAGTTACAAAACTCTCCAGGTCCTTTTGAGACTCACCAGCTGAAGCAACATAGTTTTCTCTGTAGAAGAGATAACACCAACTCTTCTTCACCAACTGGGCCCCCAAACCATGGCATCTGAACCCCAAATTCCACAGTGTCTCATGAAAGCTGCTCCTTCATCCTTTGTCTGAAGTTGTTTTCTCTGCAATTCTTTATTATCCCAAGATCCACACCAAGAAAAATTACTCTCCGTCCTCTCTGTGTTGTCTTCCTTCTTGGGAGTACCAGAAAAAATATTTATTGTCATAGTCTCTCTTCCTCACACACGAGTAAACACCCTGGGCTAGGGATCCACCCACCTCTCAGTAAATCCTGCAGAAAGCAGACTCTGAATTCCATGTGGGGCTCAGTGAGGACACCCCCTTTCCTGTACTTAAGGCCTACTTTATACTTTGATTTGGATCTTCTGCTAGGATATGCTTGCGTGCGCGCGCGCGTGTGTGTGTGTGTGCGCGCGCGCATGCACTCGCGCACGCTAGAGGTAGGTGTTTCTGAAGCACCCATATTCCTATTATTGTGATTAAACAGGTGTGGAGAGCCGCTTCAGTCTCTGGGGCCCATGACCTTCTATCCCACCTCACTCCCTCCACATTTCTTTGTAAACCGAGCTTGCTGACAAGCAGGCATGGATGGATGATGGACTACATGCTGATATCCCATTTGTGTCTGGAATTTCAGGCACTTCAGTTTTTACAATGCCTGGCACAGAGTCGGCAGTAGATAAATGACTTTTGAATGAGTAAGAGAGTGAGAAATTAATGAGAAAACCAGTGAGTGGGCCAAAAATCTCACAGCTTAGGATATAGGAGAAGGTCTTGGTGACATTTGGCAGGATGGCAAGTCACCAAGCCCCCTAGTGAGAGAGAGATGAGGGGGAATGAAAAAAGGAAAAAATAAAAAAACAGGGCTTATCAAGTTAGGGCTGAAATACAAGCAGGACTCAGACAGTACCAGGTCTTCTGGACCATATTAGATGTCTTTGTCTTCATCAAGAGAGAAGCAGGATCTCTGAGGCAGAGGAGTGATGGATGAAGACATTAAGTCATCTTCATCATCATCCAGAATCAATAGTAGCAGCAAATCATGGAAACTGTCACCATCATTAGCATCATTACCAACTACCAAACGGCCGCTGCCCTAGGCCGAGTGTGGAGTGGTTTCCACATCTGGCCCAGTGATGCCCCCAGGTGATCAATCATCATCGCTGTGCATGTGGGGAAACTGAGGC
Source organism: Redunca redunca (assembly GCA_006410935.1). Taxonomy (NCBI): domain Eukaryota; kingdom Metazoa; phylum Chordata; class Mammalia; order Artiodactyla; family Bovidae; genus Redunca; species Redunca redunca. Next base: position 2,282,036 of record SJYQ01000330.1, on the reverse strand, counting down.
TTGGGGAGAGGAAGTTACTTGACCCTTTGGGGGAGCCTAGGTTTCCTTGGAAGCCATGCCGGACAAGTGCCTACCTCCTATGGCTCTCCAATTCCACATGGAGGGGGACACCAGGAGCACCTGTTCCTGCTCTGGGAGTGCCGGGGGGTCAGTCTGTGAACAGCCCAGGAGCTTCTGACTTCTTTCACTCACTCAGCAGACTCCTCGTCACCAATCACAGTCAGACACTGTACTAGACACACCTTCTGAAGCCCTTCCCTGGGGACCCAGAACCTCTGGATGGAGGGCGGCCGAGCTTCATTTCTAGAGTGTTTCCCTCTGCTTGCTTTGGGGAGGGAGCAGAGGAATTGGAGGGGATCTGGTCTTCAAGAGCTGTTGGGGAAGATGGAGAGTCGTGATCCGGGAGGACAGCAGGGAGTGGGACTCAGGACGAGCTTCAGGAACACGGCCAGCTGCTGCTGCCACACCAAAACTTCCCCGCTTGCTGGATCTCTGTATCTAGATGCATCCCCCGTCTGGCACATCCTCCTCGCCCAGCCTCAGGCAGTGGTTCTGCATCCCCTAGACATATCGCCCTGGACTCATTACGGCTGGACTGAGCTCCAGGAGTCAGCTTGAGGGAAGCACCCCCCCTGGTTTTCTGGGCAGAAAGGAGGGGAGCCCACCCCCTGCCCCACACCCCCCACCCCAATGCCTGCACGTTTCTTCCCTGGGTGCGATGCTGTGCTTGCTGGCCAGTTGTCAGGGGTGCTGCCTGAAGGTTGGCTTTGGGAGGAGGTGTTTCTCAAGGTGTTCTCTTGAGAAAGAGATGTGAGGCTGTTCCCCCGAAGAGCATCGCAGCAGCCACCCGAATTGCCGCCTGAGATTCTGGCAGCATTCTGGTGACCCGCTGACTCCTGTCTGTCTCCTGGGCGCTCCCAGCCTCACCGGGTTTTAAGTGGATCAGACAGTTAAATACGCCAGTCTGCATCCAGCCCTCTCTTTGACAGCAGTGTCTTCATCAGAGGAAATCTTGGTCCCAGTTCCAGGGAGTACTGTCCCCTCTCTGAGTGACAGTTTTCCTAGCCTTTGACCCCAAGGTCCCACATGGTCCAGGCAGTCTGTCGTCGCAGTGCCTACCTGTGAGCCCACCTGCCCTGGGAGAGCCGGGGAGGGTCCTTGTTGGCCACAGAGGCTGGCCGCTCCCCTCTTCCTTTCCCACAGACCCACCGCCCAGTGATGCTCCCACCAGGATTTCTGCAGCCCCTGCCCATAGGGCAGCCCAGCCCCATCAGTACTGAACCACCACTCAGAGAGTAAGACGCGCCTTACAGCTGATTCCTGTCACTTCCTGCTCATGTGGCCTCAGACATTACATGGGAGCCACCTCAGCTGCTGGAACCTGCGGCCTCAGCCAGTCTGGACACAGCCCGCCCGGCTGGAGTGCGGGGACGGTGTCCAGTCATTCTCTTGGCCTTAATGCTGCCAGGCCACTCCGCCCTCCCAGCTAGTCCCGACAGTTCAACCCAACAGTGTTTCCTCTTTGTGGGGAGGGGGCAGCACAGAGCCTAAATGGTTAGGAGCCTGTTCCTGGGGCCAGAGTCCCAGGCTAGAGCTTCTGTACCACCTTCTACGACCTGTGACAACTCAGGCAAGTAACCTAGCCTCTGGTCCCAGTTCATTCACCTGTAAAAATGGGATCAAAAAGCTGTTCTATCAGAGAATTGTGAGGATTTAGTTGTAAGGCTTCAGAGCATTGAGAACAATGGCTGGCACAGAGGACGTATCGACTGTTCTCCCGTTGTTGGCATTGTTGCACGTGCTGGCTCCTGGCAACTGTCATTGGTGGTGGGAGCTCCCCCTGCACCTGGCTCAAAATACCATCCCTTCCGGCACATTTAACCCCCGGTGATACCCATTGCCTTGGGTTTCCAAGGTGGCTCAGCAGTAAAGAATCCGCCTGCCAGTGCAGGAGACATAAGAGACATGTGTCTGATCCCTGGGTCGGGAAGATCCCCTGGAGGAGGAAACGGCAACCCACTCCAGGATTCCTGCCTGGAGAACTCCATGGACAGAGGAGCCTGGCGGGCTACAGTCGATGGGGTTGCAAAGAGTCAGACACGACTGAGTGACTAAACAACAGCAACAATACCCATCGCCTTCCCCCCTACTCCATTCGCTGGGGGTGCTGGAGGGCAGTACAGGCCCTGGCACATGGAGGGGAGTCACTTATTTGAGCTGCAAGTGGACGAAGGCCGTTCTATTTATTCTTGTCGATCAACACCAGGCCCGGTGCAGGGTGGGCAGGTGGTAACTCTTCTCAGAGTGAGCTGAGGGCTGGCGCCTGGGGCTTGGTACACATGCGGTTGAGCCCTGGGTGGCAGGTTCGGGGAGCTGAGCAGCTCACAGTCACACACCATGTGATGGCACTGAGGGCTCCACCAGGGGCGAGGGGTGTGGATGCATCCGCGCTGAGATCCTGGTGCTGGGCTGGGCAGCGACCTCTACAGCAGCGGCCCCCAGCCTTTATGGCACCAGAGACTGGTTTCGTGAGAGACAATTTTTCCATGGACTCAGGGATGGGAGATGGTTTTATGGGGTGATGGTTTAGGGGGTGATTCAAGCGCATTACATTTATCATGCACTTTATTTCTAGTATTACTTTCATTAGCTTCACCTCGGATCATCAGGCGTTGGATCCCGGGGACTGGGGACCCTCCCCTACGGGGTGGGCATTAAGCTTCGGCAGCCAGACTGTGGCTTTGAGCCCAGGTTCTGCCTCTAACTAGTTGTGGGAGCTGGAGTGGGCTGCTTAACCCGTCTGTGTCCAGGAGCTGGAGGGACTCAACCTCTGTGGTAAGGGGTACAAAGCCAAGGTCAAGAGTGACCACGTGCATTTTCTCGGAAGTACAGCACGGGGGGCGAGGGCTGTTGGAGTCTGAGCCCCTATCTCCTGTTAATTCCAAGGACTCCAGAGGGCCTTCTCTGATGCTGGATGAAGAGTGGCCGCGAGACTGGCCGGGGGCGGGGAGGCCAGAGGCTGCGGCCCTCCTCGGTGCCCCGAGGCTGTCACTCTCACCAGCAGGAAGACCAAGACCGTCTGTCTCCCTCCTTGACAGAGAGAACCAGCGCCAGACAGTGTCCCGGGGTCTGGGGCCAAAGGCCAGCTGGTGTCTCCATTTGTCTCAGGGCAGGCGGGGCACATCCCCGGGGCCTCCAGTCCTCCGCGCCGGGCGACTGGAGGCCGGTCTGCGGCCTTCCTGGGTGATTGACACATGCAATTTCTCTCCTTCTGTCTGGCTGAGGTGTGAAGGGAAAATTGGATGTTGTTGAATAATTGAAAATGAAAATCCCTCCAAATTGATTCCTATGAAAGCAGAATTGAGTTCCACAATTAGACGTCCTGCCTTTGCAGGGCGTCTGAGGCCTCTGTCTTCCCAGGCTGCGGGCTCAGATGTGACTTTGCACGTGATCCATGCGGAGCCCTGTGGCCTCAGGGGTCTTGAGGGCAGCTGTGCGGTAGACAAATACAGACCCCGAGCATCCCTAGATGGGAGCCCTGTGTCCTCCTGCCTCTAGTTCTGGGCTCCTCAGGTGGGGCAGCAGATTTATTTTCTCTTGCACTTGCCTGGGCCTCCCTGGTGACACCACCACATGCTCTAGCCTGGCTTGTGTGCCCAGGGGTCTCAGACGTGGACCTGGTCCGCCTGCTTCTCTCACTAGCGGGTCAACCTCTTGCGTTTTACTCCTTTGCACCTTAGCATCGCTACATTTTACAATCCACAGCCCGAGCGTTTCTCTAAGAACTTCGACTCCTGGAATATACCTAGATGTTTACCTGGAATTTGTGGATGAAATTCAGGGGGTTCAAAAACTTGGATGGACTATATATATATATATATTTTTTTTTTTAATTTGGTGCATTTTTTTTTTTTTTGGTGATAAGAACACATAACATGAAATTTAGCATTTTCACCAATCTGAAGTATATTATTCAGGGTCGTTAAGTATATGGTGTTGGGCAACCATCCCCACTGTTTCAGAATTTTTTCATCACTCCAAATGGAAATTCCATGTCCATTAAGCAGTCTCTCCTTCCCCTAACATTTTTTAACATAAGCTTTATCAGAAATTTACTCTATCCCTTAATATGAATTTCCAAACAAACCTCAATAGCATTAGTAATACCTGTGGTTTTATTGCTAATAGAAATTCCAGGTTCTTTCATACTATGTTACAGATATCTTGAAAAAGTCCCTTATGCTAGGAGTTGACAAAGTTTTTCTGTATAAGGTCAAAGAGTAAATGTTTTCGGTGTTACGGTCTATGTAGTTGCTGTCTCATCTAGTTAACTATGCCTTATAACATGAAAGCAGTCTTAGGATCTAAACAAGGGAGCTACCTGTATTTCAATAAAACTTTATTTATGAAAACAAGTTGTGGGCCAGGCTTGACCTGTGGATCATGGTTTGCTGACCCCTATTTTATGCTCATGTCTACTTTAGAGTTACTATACACCATCACTGGATATGGGTTATTTAATGTGTCAATTAAAAATCACAGACATATCACTCATAAATTTTTGATATCTGTATTTTAATATAATTTTTACATTCTATGAAAATATTTGTGCATTGATAAATGCTATGTTGAGAAGTAATGCTTAGGTTTCATCTGATTTCTAAAGGAGTTCCTGACACAAATAGGCTAAATGCTTGATGAACTAATACTTTACAATGTTTTGGAAAGTGGTCTTTTAGTTTCCTCTTGCATACCTCCAAGACAGAGTGCTCACTGCTTACCTGGGAAGCCTATTTTGCGGGGCAGCTCTGACTCTAACCATCCACCCCAAGAATCCCGTCTCTCTAGATCAGGAGTCAGCAAAATTTTCCTGAAAAGGGCCAGATAGCTTTGAGCTTTCAGGTCACACTGTTACCGACTTGACTACTCAACTCTTCTGTAGTGTGATAGCAGCATGGAAAAAATGGGTGTTCCAACAAAACTCTAGTTGTCGACTCCTGCTCAAGTTACAGTCCCAAGTCCTCTTGCTGTATTGGCCATCTTCCTCTGAACACAAACCAATGTGTCAATGTCACTCTTTCTCCTCTTTACCCATCATCCATCTATCTAAGCATCCATCCATCCATCTATCTTTCCATTCATCCATCCATCCATTCACCTACTTATTGATCCATTCACCCATCTGCCCATGATGCATACATCCATCTGTTTATATGGGTGAGAGTCATTTGGCTCATATTTCGTTAATTTATAATTACTAGCCATGGTCAGATCTATAATACAAAGGGAACTAAAGAACTAAAGGGTATCAAAGAACACTGGTGGGCAGGTTAACTACTTAGATGGTGTGATCAGGTCACTTTTCTGAGAAAGTGATGCCTTAGCCTAGAAATAAAGCATGAAAAACCATGTAGTCATGTGAAGCGTAGGGGTGAAGCATTTCAAGAGAAAGTAGAGTATATTGGGGGGCCCTGGGGCAAGGAAGACAGTGGCATATCTGTAGGCTGGATTGAGAAAAAGGCGGCTGGATACAGGAGTTATCTATTGCTCTGTAACAAATTACCCCAACATTTAGCATTAAAACAACAACAGTTATTATAACTTTGGGTCCGTAATCCAGGTGCAGCCTAGCTCTTGCAGAGTCTCTTGCAGTCTGCAGCATCTCAAGGTCTGACCAGCTAAAGGAAGGACCTGGTTTCAAGCTGTCTGTCCTTTGTTGTCTTCTCTTCATTAGAAGCAAGTCTCAAGGACAGGTTCATACTCATGGAAACGGGGACCACACCAAGGCATGAATGCCTGGAAGACAGGATCTTGGGCACCATCTTAGAAGCTATCGACCACGCTAGAGTATAGAGGGCAGTGGGGAGAGGGGGGCAGGGGCCGACCCTGCAGAGGCTTCCAGGCTGCAGCCAGCACAGAGGTTACCCTCGACACCACAGGAAGCTCTAGCAGGGTTTTAAGTCAGGAGTCACGTGATGAGCTGTGGGTTTTGAAAAGACCATTTTGACTGCTGTGTGGAAAATGGATTGAAGAGGCAAAGAGAAGTGAGGCTAGCCCAGTGGGACACTGTTGAAGTCCTAATGATGGCTTGGACCCGGGTGGTGGCAGCGGGGGTGGAGGCAGGAGGAACGGCATCAGCAGTTTTGGAGGCTGAGCCTGGAGCATGTTCTGGGGAACCGCCTAGGGGGACTCAGTGGTCCTCCTCTGCATCCTCCCTTCTCTGCTCCCAGCCCCTCTTCCTCCTCCCTCTTCAGCAGCACCCCTGCCCACCATCTCCCTGGGCTCCTGCGGGCTGTATAGCTCTGCTGTCTGTAAGCCAGTCGTTGACGCAAGAGAACAAAGACATCGCTAATGCTGTAAATCCCGGATCCAATTTATTTGTTATTTCCACTCATTTGAAATGCACCTGTTACCCCGAAGGCTTTTGAATGCTATCACCAGCAACTACAGAATCAAAGATAAATTGGAACCTTTCGGAAAAGCTCTCAGTTCAAAGGGGGAAACAAACAGGAAAAAGTTTTTTTTTTTTCCTTCCTCAGATAACTTACTGGTATAGATGGCATGCAAGACCTCCAGGGTCGCGATCCGAGGATGTTTGCCTTTCCTTCCCTCTTGATTCTGGCTCCTTCGTCTGCTCTGTGTACTCAGAATGGCCCTGACATTTCCCTGCAGGGTGTTTAATGTTCCCTGGATGTTAAATGTTTTCCCAGGTCGTTCCCTGGACATTACATTGCCACTTCTGTCCAGGTTTGGGTTGTCTAGCACCCAGGGCATGGGCTGCAAAGCCATTTGCGAGCTGTCTCTTCCTGGCTACCTGTGTGTTGGGTTACAAACTGCGTGCTCACAGTTGGGTTGAGTTGGTGAGACTTCACCGTTCACACTGGGCACCACGCCTCACTGTGCCTCTTACAACAGTGCTGGGGTGGGTGTTGTTGCAGGCCCGCCAAGGCTTCCCATTGTCCACATTCCACTCAGGAGTACCAAGGAATCACTGCACTTCCAGTTACCTACTCTTCATTGTTTTTCTTCTATAAAAGTGAATGCGACACAATGAAAGCTCAGTGTCTGTCGCAGACGAGCAGCTGGAGGGAAGGGAATGGTAGGGGGCCAGGGTCGAGGGGGCTGAGTTGGGTCTGGAGGACTCTCTGGAGGATAAGGACCAAGTCCCAGAAAGACTGGTGCTTCCAGCTCCCTCTGGGTGGGTGTCTGTGGGTCTAGCTCAGGAGGGGAGGCCCCTGTGAGTGAGGCCCACGGGAAGAGCACAGACAACAGCTGGAATGGAACCTCTGAACCCAAAGCAACCCGTGCTGATGGCTCTCCCCTGTGTCCCCACCACCCGCAGGCAGTGGCATCCACATCGTCTCCATGGCTGCAGGGTGCCCATCTGGCCCTGCTGCTGCCCGCCCCGCACCGCCCCCTGCCGCCAAAGCAGGTTCCACTCTCCCTGCCATTGCTTGTGGCTCTAAAACTGAGCATCTTGTTTCAACAGACCAAGGTCAGCCATCGGGCCATTTCCTAGCTGCTCCCTCTGCCCCCCACCCACCCCATGCATACATCTTCTGGGACATTCAGGGCTCCTTTCACAGGCCATCCTCCACCACTGGACCACCCCAGACTGTCCCACATAAATGAGGTTCCCACCTGCCATTCCGCCATATCCCTCAACTATTTCAGTGTGACCCTGACCACTGTGTGCAGCGAGCTTGCTACCGTAGTTGTCAGCTAGTTGAACATCTGTTCTCCCTACTCACAATAACACAAACATCTATACGTCATCACATAGTAGGTGTTCATTAAAGATTTAGTGAAATAAATGAATTTTTAAAAAATGGATGCATACAGGGACTCAATCTTGTTCACACATGTTTCCACTGCCTAAATTGGGGCCTGGGACATGGGAAGCTCTCAAAAAATGTGTATCAAGCGTCCTAATTCTAGAGTGAAGGCATGTCCTTTTGGCTGAAGGAAGACCCCTGCCAGCCTCAGGTTATGGTCCAGGACTGCATGGAGGAGGCAGGACCCAGCTAAGGTCTCGGGGCAGAACTGAGACCTGAAAGAGAAGGGGAACTGGGTGGGCTGGAGGCCAATTGCCTGGGTCAGGTATAACCTGAGAAGTCTGAGGGAGAGAGACCTCCCTGACAGTCCTGTGGCTGAGAATCCACACTTCCACTGCCAGGGCACAGCTTCCATCCCTGGTCAGGGAGCTGAGGCCCTGCACGCTGGGCAGTGTGGCCAGAATAAAAGGGGGCAGGGAGGCTGAAGCTCAGTGGTGACAGAGTAGTGCGGATCTTGCCCTCCTGGAGTTGGGATGAAGGCAGTGAAAGTAGATCCTGAGCCCAGGGAGTTAAAACTACACTGGCCAATGGATTGGGGAGGCCGAAGTTATGGAAGGAAAGCTAAGACAGACAAGGGCATGCTATTCTGCTGCTTGCTCGCTGTGTGACCTTGGGCTGGTTTCTTGGCATCTCTGTGCCTCAGTTTTCTCACTGTGAAACTGGAATGAATAGTAGTCTGTTTCTTGGGGCTGTTGCAAAGATTAGCCAGTATGCTATGTATGAGACTTCCCAGGTGGTACACCACTGGTAAAGAATCCACAAGAATTGTGGATTTGATCCCTGGGTTGGGAAGATTCTCTAGAGGAGGAAGTGGCAACCCACTCCACTATTCTTGCCTGGAAAATCCCATGGATAGAGGAGCTTGGTGGGCTACAGTCTGTGGGGTCGCAAAGAGTCGGACACGACTGAGCAGACACACAATATCCAATCCATGTGCTATGTATGATGTGCTTAGTCATGGCCTGGCAGGCAATATCATCCTTATGTTTCTGATTCTATTTTCATTCCGTCCTATTGATGTGGCTTTCCCCACGAGGGTAGGTGCACATTCACGGGACATTCTGTGCAAGCCTGTCAAATATCCAGTCCTTTCTCAATTGGGGCCTCATGGACTCAGCAGAGGAAGAAAGCTGGTTCTGGGTCTTAGAGGTGGCACAGGAAGCAGAGGTGTTTCAGAAATCAATCTCCTGTGGACTTCAGCACCCTGGGACCCCTGCAGGAGACATGGGAGCCAAGGGGAGCCTCCTGCACGTGATAAGGTTAAAGGCTCCCCAGAGGTCATCCTGGTCATCCCCCTGCTGTACAAACCCTACAACTGAGAAAGAGATTCTCCAATGGTGCCTCTCTGTCTCTTTTAGGGCCACAGATGTTTCTGAGAATCAGACAAAAGCCAATGACCCTTGCTCCCCCAAATTCACATTTTACATTCATATCAGGGTGTCCACAGACCTCTAGAAGCTACGTAGGGGAGGCAAGGTCTGGGTAAGAGTCTCATTCTAGAGTCTTAGTCATCAACAAGCCTTACTACCTTTGCCAAGAAGCCCCCTGTGAAGAATTAAAGGTGACAGGTCAGCATGATTTCCTAACTCAACCCACATCTATGTTAATAAGATGTTCTCAGAACAGTAAGTGTGAGGGGGGACATGGAATCTTTCAGTGATAAAGGTAAGTTAACCAATACAATGTTGCCTTTTCAGCCACTCTTAGAGGGTCCCCTTTAACTGAAAGGTAAGGATGGTTTGCGATCACTAAACCAAGAACTGACATGTGTGTTGGGCCTGGCGAAGTTTGATGTTGGAGAGAGAACAGAGGCATCCCTTTCTTCAGTCCAGGCCCTGTCCAAATGATTATAATATGATAATTCTGGAAAGATTGGACTCTCATGTGTTTGTTTGGAGGTAAAAATATTCATGCATATGCTGCTTTGTCTCTCCAAACCCGAGTGGGGACGATGGCATTCTTGCAGCGCCAGGTTGAAACTCTCTGAAACATAATTAACCTGCTTGTCCTGCACGTGAAACAGGAGGGACTGGGGAGCCTTATGGTCCTGGGATGTGCGTCCTCCCAGATCAGGTGACTGAGCTTGACATGGACATCCGGGGAGACAGTGAGGGGCAGGTGTTCCTGGCTGGGCAGAGGCGGAGCGGGCAGGGGTGGGGCTCAGCACAGCTGCACACAGCCTTACAGACCTGCATGCGCTTTGATCAGCTTCTTGGGAAACGCTGTGACTCCTCTCGTTCTGATTAATTCTGATGTGGAGGATTGGGGAAGCTTAGTGAAGAAACAGGGATTTGCAGAACCTTGATCCTCGCACAAGCCAGACTTTACCGGTGGGGGGTCAGAACCCTGGCCGCTTTGTTTGAAAGAGTCTGTATTGCTGCCCTGCCCCCTGCCTTTGGATCTACTGAATCAGCATTTCAGAGACAGGGCCCAGCGATCTGCATCCCCACCACCTCCCCGCCTCCTCAAGGAATTCTGAGGCAGGCGGCCCTTTGAAAAACGTTGGACTAAGATGGTCTCCAAGGACCCTTCCTTCTCAAGGTCTTATGAGGAAAAGAGCCTCGTCCGCCCACCCACATAAAACGTGTTTCCTGTCTCACCCATTTTAGTTCTTGATTAAACTCAATTTGGCAAGTTGTTATATCTGATTACTTATTCATCTTCTTCTGGAGTCTTTGTGTGGGGACAGTTGACGTTGAGCTCCTTGAGGAGCCAAGCCAGGCGTCTCCTGTCCTCCCCCAGCCCCATCTAGGGGGGAGGCATCCTCAACCTGTCCCTGCTCTGCTCCCTTGGGGTATTGGGGACCCAGTGACGTCCAGGGTGATATCCAGGGGTTTTGGGGGGCCAAGGCTGCTGGGAGAAAGGCTTCTGGGCTTCAAGTTGGGGACTCGGATTCATCCCTGCCAGAAGTTAGAGCGAGAGGCAATTTAGCAAATTGTAGCTTGCTGCAGATGTCTAATTAGTCCTGAGGCTGGGTGTGTGTGTGTCGGGGGTGGTGGTGACTGAAGTCTGGGGAGTGGGAGGGCCACTCCGTCTGCCGCTGAGGTTGCCTCCGCTGAGGGGGCCGTGGGCTCCCCAGCTGAGGGCGGAGCTGGTCGAGAACCAGACCCCGCCCCCACTGGAGAGCTGGGCTCCAGGGAGGGGGCTCCGGGGGCAGGGTTCTGGGTGTGGGGGCCCAGGTGGACCATGCAGGGGGAGCTGAGGAGTCCAGTCGGGGGGACAGGGAGCTGCTGACTCCCTATATCCAGACAGCCGGGAGCGCTGAGCGAGTTTTCTGCTGCTCACGTCCAGGACCCTGGCCTCAGCCTGCCCCAAACTGAGTTTCCATCCTGATCCCTTCCTTGCTTCTCCTCCTCTGTGCCCCCCAAGTCACAGGGTGGAACCATGACCCTCCGGCTACTTGGGACATGTCCTCCTTATGTCCTGTTTCTTTAGCCTCCATGCCTGGCTCATCCTCAGGGCTCCCATTGTACCTTCTGAACACAGCTCAAACCCACCTCTTCATCTCTCATTGCCAGGACTCAGCCTTGGCACTGTTGGCATCTTTGGGTGGGTGATCTTCTGCAGGGGATGTCCTGAGCACTCTAGGATGTTTAGCTGTGTCCCTGACCCCCACCCACTCTAAGCCAGCCCCACCTACCCACTGTGACAACCTGAAACATTTTCCATCATTGCCAAGTGTCTAGGAGCACAAACTCTCCTGGTTTGAAAACACACTCTACAGCAGCCCAGGCCATCTCTTGCTCTCCAAAGATCTTTCTCTTCAAGCTCCAGCTTCCTGCTTTGTCTCCCATGTCCAGCCTGGCTTCCCTCAATGCATCCTCCACACTGAAGCCAAAGGGATGCGCCCCTAATAGAAGCTGGATCATAAGATACTTTACACCTATGACCCTCCAGTGGCCCTGGACACCTGCAGAAGGATCTGTATTCCCTAATGTGATTTAGAGGCATTTCAGTATAAGGCTTCCCAGGTGACACAGTGGTAAAGAATCTGCCTGCTAATAGAGGAGACACAAGAGACATGGGTTTGATCCCTGGGTCGGAAAAATCCCCTGGAGAAGAAAATAGCAACCCACTCCAGTATACTTGCCTGGAAAATTCCATGGACAGAGGAGCCTGGTGGTCTACAGTCCATGGGGTTGCAAAGAGTCAGACATGACTGAGCAGTGAGCACACACAGTGTAAGGACCCAGCCTACACTTCTGGTCTCAGAATCCACAGGGTCCCTCTCGCCCTTTCTGCTCCAACCCCACTGGACTCCCAGCACCTTCCTCCTCCCCCTCCCACGAGCCTTTGCACACGCTCTTTATATTCCAGACCTACTGGACTTTCCTCTGTACCTTGAATAAATGCATTGCTCCCTCTGCCTCAAACACACTCAAGGACGTAGCCTTCAGGGTCCCCAGGTAACAGAAGTTAGGATGAGGGTTTCTTCCAGCTGGCAAGATCCTAAGTGATCATATTGCCCATGTGCTTTACTCTTTTGTTATTGCTGTTAATCGCTTAGTTGTGTCTGAGTCTGCGAGCCCATGGACTGCAGCACGCCAGGCCTCCCTGTCCTTCACCATCTCCCGGAGTTTGCTCAGATTCCTGTTCATTGAGTTGGGGATGCCATCCAACCATCTCATCCTCTGTTGCCCCTTCTCCTCCTGTCCTCAATCTTTCCCAGCATCAGGGTCTTTTCCTGTTTTTGTTTTTTGCCCATCCAAATCTGATCAGGGATGGCTTTGTCAGAAATTACGTAAGCCTCAGAATCTCAGTCACTCCTCACATGCCTCTCTCTCTGCTCTCAGCCCCTCCAGTTACCACCCACACCCTCTTGTTGGGGCAGGAGGAGTTTGGGGAAATGCCTTTTCTGGAGAGCTGACTGATGCCTGTGTTCTTCTCTGTCCTGGGAGCTTTCTACCCCTCATTTGGAAAGGAAAAAAAAAATGGTGCAGAATTGGAGTTTTCTGGGTCTACTTTCCAGAATTTTGGTCTACTTCAGGGCTCCATGTGATTTCAAGGGCACCTCATCCATCGTTATTTGTGTAATGTTGCATTTTCTGACCAGACTTCATGAGGGCAGGCTAGACCGTGCCCGTCTGACTGATTTACTGCCTTCCTGGCATTTACTATGATGTCTGGTATGAAGTCTGTTCCCATTAAAGCCCTTGACCTGATTGGAGTTGAGGGTCCTGTAGGGGCAGGTTAAGGCTCTTGGGGAAAGGCTGGTTCAGATTTCTGCTTCCGAAAGACGTGACATAGGTCAGCATTTGAGATAGCAGGACTCTGCTTCTAGGGCTGTGACACTGGCCAGGTGCCCTGCTCTCTCTGGACCTTTATTTTAAATCTGGGAAATGGGGACTTGGATTGATTAATACCTACATTCCCTGAGTGCCCAAGTCATGAAGCAGGCTGGCACAGCCTTCCTCAGAGAATGGTAGTCTTTGAAACAGTTCATACTGATGAAATCACCTCCTGCAGACCACCTTGGTGAACTCTCACCAGCTCAGCATGTAGCTCTCTTATTAGTCCCATTTCACAGATGAGGAAAAGGAGGCCCAGAGGAGTCAGTCCCCTTGCTCACAATCTACTGGAGAGGCATTTTGTTTTTAAGTTCAATAGATAGAACACATCTGAGTATCATTCTATTGGTGATGACAATTGAACGATACTCATGAAACATAACTGAACTGTTAGAGAGGCATGTTTCTCATTGAGGACTATTTGTACCCAGGGGACACTTGGTGATATCTGGAACATTTTAGGGGTCACAACTTGGAGGAGACAATGCTCCTAGCCTTTAACAGTGGAGGCCAGTATCTCGTCGTGAGAGACTCCACAGTGAGGAGTTATCCAGCCCCAAATGTCAACAGGGCTGAAGCTGAACCCTGGCTCAGAAGAGCTAGACTCAGACTCAGCTTAACCTGTTCCAGAGTCCATGCTCTCTGTGCCATATTTTGACTGGCTAAGACCCCAGATAAGCCTCTCCTGTCTCTGCTCAGTACTTACCAGGGAGAAAAAGTCTTACAAAAATCACAGAACATCAGAACTAGAAATCTAATATTTATAACTGGGAGGCAATTGAGTTTTTTCCTGAGATTTACTTTTTGTAAAAAGCTACTTTCTTGGTTTTGGCCATACTCTCAGCCCCTTCTCCTCCCCCATCATGTGTCCTATTGACCATATCTGATCCTGACTCACTAGGCAGAGACTTCTGATAGGCTCCACCCCACCCCACCATCCAGGCACAACTCAGAAAATATTTGTCAAATGCTCCATCAACTGGAGTGTCCTGAGCTGCAAACAGAGGCTTATCAATGCAAAGACTGTGTCTCACTCAACAAGAAGACTGAAGTCGGGTGGCTCAGGACTAGCTCAGTAGCACGGGGAATCCAAACTTGGCTTCACAATTTAGCTTTGCTACTCTCAGCACAAAGTTTCTGCCTCATGGTCATAGTTTCATGATCAGAAGATGGCTGCCACAGCTCCAGGCATCACAACCTCCCACTGTGTTCTAAGGCAGGAAGTGGATCAGCACTTATGGGTCACTGTTCATAGTCCACCTAATATCTAACTAAATAACACGTCCCTTCCTTGAAAGATTGAGGGCAGGAGAAGAAGCGGGCAACAGAGGATGAGATGGTTTGATGGCATCACTGACATGATGGACATGCGTTTGAGCAAACTCTGGGAGATAGTGAAGGACAGAGGAGCCTGGTGTGTTGTAGTCCATGGGCTTACAGAGTCAGACATGACTTAGCAATTGAACAGTATCAAAAGTTGGAGTGCTTAGGTCCCTGCAGTGTTCTAGAAACTGGCCCTGTGTCATGAGTCAAGTGACGCTTTTAGGACCGTTTTCCAGCCTCTTGGTCCCAGGCTTCTCTTGCCTCTCCCACTTCCCTGTGGCTCTGTCCTTGTTTGAACCAGAAGCAGCACATCTGCATGGCAGTGAATCAGACCGCTCTTCTAAAGAGTCTGGAAGAACAAAGCTGCTCCCAGAGAGGCCGCCCCCTCTCTGCCTGGTGTCTGACAGCACAGAGGCTCGGGCCCCAGGGATGCTCTGCTCTGCAGGGAGAAACCTGCAGCGAGCTGGCTGGCCTGGGGGCGACCAGGCTTTGGATCTCCTCTGCCCTGTGACACCCAGCGCCCAGCTCTCCCTGTGCTGTCATGGCTTTTGCATAAACGCAGAGCTCTCAGAGGGAGCAAGGAGCTCCTGGGATGAGAACCTGGGCTTTGCACATGTGTGTGTGTGCTGTGTGCAGGCCCAGTCGCTTCAGTCATGTCTGACTCTTTGCGATCCTATGGACTGTAGACTGCCAGGCTCCTCTGTCCAGGGAATGCTCCAGGGAAGAATACGGGAGTGGGTTGCCGTGCCCACCTCCAGTGCATCCTCCTGACCCAGGGATTGAACCCACATCTGCCTGGGTCTCCTGCATTGCAGGCGGATTCTTTACCCACTGAGCCACTTTTTCACATATGTGAAAGGGAAGTCAAGTTAGAAGCATGGCCCGTGGTCAGAGTTACCTGGAGGTCCGTGTAGGCTCAGCATTGGGGAAGAGCCCTTTAATAGCCAGTAGGCTCCAGTGTGGACAGGGCCACCTACCTTGGGAGGCAGTGAGTTCCCCGTCCTGGGAAGCATGCTGGCAAAACCCGGAGGAGCGCCTCTCACAGTTGCTCTGGGACAGAACTTGAGCTATTGGAGGTTTTCTTGCAGGTGAGTCACAGAGCCGCTCTTGATCTGAAACGTTCTGGTCTCTTCCAAGCTCCTCGGCCGTTGTGGGGCCCTTGGGGGCACTCCTTAAGCCGGCCACTGCTTCCCAAGGAGGTGAGGCTGGTTGAGAGTGTGTGTCTTTTAAAGAGTGGTATCTTCATTTGGGTCAGAGGGTATGATGGTTGCATGGCATCACTGACTCAATGGACGTGAATGTGAGCAAACTCCGGGAGATAGTGAAGGACAGGGAAGCTGGCGTGCTGCAGTCCATGGGGTCACAGAGAGTGGGACACAACTTAGTGACTGAACAACAACAAGGAGGAAAAATAGTACGTTTGAATAGGATGACACAGACAGGTGAGCACAAGGACATCGTCCAACCTTTGTGGTGGTTTAAGTCACTTCTGTGGGGCGGTTCTTCCCGGTTTCCTCCGGCCAGTCATCTTGCTTTTCCTGGTTCTGAGTTTCTGGTTTATCTCAGGGTCCTCCCCTGTGTGTGCGTGCATCTCACAGCCAAATGGATTACAGCACAGAGGCCTATGGGGAGGTTGACATCACCCACTATGGGGTGGTGCTCCTCCCTTTTTGACCCCTAAGGAGACTTTCTGTGTATGTGTAGTCAGAGAGGTCTCCTTGACCTCAAGAATGAGAAATACATGGTCTCTTTTTTTTTTTTTTACAGAAGCTGGACTCAGCTTCTCCCTGCTTGTGCCGTAATCTTAGTCCTGGAGTATCTGTCCATGGGAGACAAGTTCCAACTGCTCAACCTGGAGCCTATCTACTTCCAGCCTCAGCTGTGTTCCAATAAAGCTTTATTTACAAAAGCAGACAGCAGACGGAGTGCTGGCCCATGGGTTAGGGAATGGGGGAAACTGCCTTGTCCTGCAGGTCACTGTTTGGGCAGGTTAGCAGACACTCTCCAGTTGATTTGTAAGTTGTTGTTCAGTTGCCAGTTCAGTTCAGTTCAGTCACTCAGTCATGTCCGACTCATTGTGACCCCACAGACTGTAGCACACCAGGCTTCCCTGTCCATCACCAACTCCCAGAGTTGACTTAAACCCATGTCCATTGAGTTGGTAATGCCATCCAACCATCTATCCTCTGTCGTCCCCTACTTCTCCTGCTTTCAATCTTTCCCAGCATCAGGGTCTTTTCAAATGAGTCAGCTCTTTGCATCAGGTGGCCAAAATATTGGAGTTTCAGCTTCAACATCAGTCCTTCTATGAATATTCAAGACTGATTTCTAAAGGAAATGGACTTAGGATGGACTGGCTGGATCTCCTTGCAGTCCAAGGGTCTCTCAAGAGTCTTCTCCAACACCACAGTTCAAAGGCATCAATTCTTCAGTGCTCAGCTTTCTTTATAGTCCAACTCTCACATCCATACATGACTACTGGAAAAACCATAGCCTTGACTAGACAGACCTTTGTTAGCAAAATAATGTCTCTGCTTTTTAATATGCTGTCTAGGTTGGTCACAACTTTTTTTTTAAGGAGTAAGCATCTTTTATTTCATGGCTGCAGTCACCATCTGCAGTGATTTTGGAGCCTTCCAAAATAAAGTCTGACACTGTTTCCACTGTTTCCCCATCTATTTCCCATGAAGTGATGGGACCGGATGCCATGATCTTCGTTTTCTGAATGTTGAGCTTTAAGCCAAGTTTTTCACTCTCCTCTTTCACTTTCATCAAGAGGCTCTTTAGTTCTTCTTCACTTTCTGCCATAAGGGTGGTGTCATCTGCATATCTGAGGT
>SJYQ01000330.1:2226976-2264474 GCA_006410935.1 Redunca redunca | reverse complement strand
TATTGTTGAAGCCTGGCTTGGAGAATTTTGAGCATTACTTTACTAGCATGTGAGATGAGTGCAATTGTGCAGTAGTTTGAGCATTCTTTGGCATTGCCTTTCTTTGGGTTTGGAATGAAAATTGACCTTTTCCAGTCCTGTGGCCACTGCTGAGTTTTCCAAATTTATTGGCATATTGAGTGCAGCATTTTCACATCATCATCTTTTAGGATTTGAAACAGTCAACTGGAATTCCATCACTTCCACTA
This sequence comes from Redunca redunca, assembly GCA_006410935.1. Taxonomy (NCBI): domain Eukaryota; kingdom Metazoa; phylum Chordata; class Mammalia; order Artiodactyla; family Bovidae; genus Redunca; species Redunca redunca. Next base: position 2,264,226 of record SJYQ01000330.1, on the reverse strand, counting down.
GCTTTGTTGTTAGTGATGCTTCCTAAGGCCCACTTGACTTCGCATTGCTGGATGTCTGGCTCTTGGTGAGTGATCACACCATCATGATTATCTGGGTCATAAAGATCTTTTTTGTATAGTTCTTCTGTGTATTGTTGCCATCTCTTCTTAATATCTTCTGCTTCTGTTAGGTCCATAGCATAAAATATTCCCTTGGTATCTCTAATTTTCTTAAGGAGATCTCTGGTCTTTCCCATTCTATTGTTTTCCTCTATTTCTTTGCATTGATCACTCAGGAATGCTTTCCTATCTCATCTTGCTATTCTTTGGAACTCTGCATTCAAATAGGTATATCTTTCCTTTTCTCCTTTGCTTTTCACTTCTCTTCTTTTCTCAGCCATTTGTAAGAGCTCTTCAGACAGCCATTTTGCTTTTTTGCATTTCTTTTCCATGGGGATGGTCTTGATCCCTGTCTCCTGTACAATGTCATGAACCTCATTCCATAGTTCATCAGGCACTCTACCTATCAGATCTAGTCCCTTAAATCTATTTCTCACTTCCACTGTATAATCATAAGAGATTTGTTTTAGGTCATACCTGAATAGTCTAGTGGTCTTCCCTACTTTCTTCCACTTAAATCTGAATTTGGCAATAAGGAGTTCATGATCTGAGCCACAGTCAGCTCCCAGTCTTGTTTTTGCTGACTGTATAGAGCTTCTCCATCTTTGGCTGCAAAGAATATAATCAATCTGATTTCGGTGTTGACCATCTGGTGATGTCCATGTGTAGAGTCTTCTCTTGTCTTATTTGAAAAGGGTGTTTGCTATGACCAGTGCGTTCTCTTGGCAAAACTCTATTCGCCTTTGCCCTGCTTCATTTCGCATTCCAAGGCCAAATTTGCCTGTTACTCCAGGTGTTTCTTGACTTCCTACTTTTGCATTCCAGTCCCCTATAATGAAAAGGACATCTTTTTTGGGTGTTAGTTCTAGAAGGTCTTGTAGGTCTTCATAGAACCATTCAACTCAGCTTCTTCAGCTTTACTGGTCAGTGTGACATAGACTTGGATTACTGTGATACTGAATGGTTTGCCTTGGAAATGAACAGAGATCATTCTGTCATTTTTGAGATTATATCCAAGTACTGCATTTCAGACTCTTTTGTTGACTGTGATGGCTATCCCATTTCTTCTAAGGGATTCCTGCCCGCAGTAGTAGATAAAATAGGTATATATAGTAGTAGATATTAGCTTTCTCCATCAGAGGGAAGACAGACTGAAAACCACAATTATCGAAAACTAACCAGTCTGACCACATGGACCACAGCCTTGTCTAACTCAATGAAACTATGAGCCATGCGGTGTGGGGCCACCCAAGATGGATGGGTCATGGTGGAGAGGACTGAAAAATGTGGCCCACTGGAGAAGGCAATGGCAAACCACTTCAGCATTCTTGCCTTGAGAAGCCCATGAACAGTATGAAAAGGCAAAAAGATAGGACACTGAAAGATGAACTCCCCAGTTTGGTAGGTGCCCAATATGCTACTGGAGTCAGTGGAGAAATAACTCCAGAAAGAATGAAGGGATGGAGCCAAAGCAAAAACAATACCCAGCTGTGGATGTGACTGGTGATAGAAGCAAGATCTGATGCTGTAAAGAGCAATTTTGCATAGGAACCTGGAATGTTAGGTCCACGAATCAAGGCAAGTTGGAAGTGGTCAAACAGGATATGGCAAGAGTGAACGTCAACATTCTAGGAATCAGCGAACTAAAATGGACTGGAATAGGTGAATTTAACTCAGATGACCATTATATCTACTACTGTGGCAGGAATCCCTTAGAAGAAATGGAGTAGCCTGCATAGTTAGTTGCCAAGTCATGTTCAACTCTTTGCAACCCCATGGATTGCAGCACGCCAGGCTTCCGTGTCCTGCACCATCTCCTGGAGTTTGCCCAAGTTCATGTCCATTGCATTGGTGATGCCATCCAGCCATCTCATCCTCTGTCTCCCCCTTCTCCCCCTTCTCCTCCTGCCTTCCATCTTTACCAGCATCAGGGTCTTTTTCAATGAGTCAGCTCTTCACATCAGGTGGTCAACATATTAGAGCTTCAGCTTCAGTATCAGTCCTTCCAATGAATATTCAGGGTTGATTTCCTTTAAGATTGAATTGTTTGATCTCCTTGCTATCCAAGGGACGATGAGGAGTCTTCTTTAGCACCATGGTTCAAAAACAAGGCCTGGGTAATAACTATGGTGCCTTATGACATGGGTTGACTGAGTTCTAAGCATTGTATCCAGCACTTTGCACATAGATGGTTCCACTTAACCATCTCACGTGCTATATAAAGTAGGTACCATGACACCGCCCATCCCAGTTAGTACATGAAGAGGTGGGAGCATGAGGAGGTGAGGTCACATGCCCAGATTCACCAGCTGAGAAGCAGCAGAGCCAGGATTTGAAGCCCCAGAGCTGGACTGAGGGGCTGTCCTCTTCACCACAGCATGGTGCTTCTGCGCAGGGACCTTCAGACCCTGAATAAGCCACCTGTCTCTCCAGGGCATCCTTTTCCAGACAGGAGGGAGTGTCTGAGCGAATGGCTTCCTCACCTTGCCCCACCCCCCCAAGCCCCAACAGGTGTCAGACATAGCAAGTAAACATGCACGATGCCCAGTTACCTGCAAATAGCAGAGAAGCAACAAATGCTCATCAAGCAAAAGCATGCCCCGTACAGTATGTGGGCCATACAGGTGGTGGTGTTCAGTTGCCAAGCCACATCCAGCTCTTCTCGACCCCATGGGCTGCAACATACCAGGCCTCCCTGTCCCTTACCATCTCCTGGAGTCTGCCCATGTTCATATCCATTGAATCAGTGATGCTAGCCAACCATCTCATCCTCTGTCATCCCCTTCTCCTCCTGCCCTCAATCTTTCCCAGCATCTGGGTCTTTTCCAATGAGTCAGCTGTTCGAATCAGGTGGCCAAAGTATTGGAGCCATAAGTACATGATTGAAAAACCTATGTTCATTGTTAATCTGAAGTTTGACTGTAAGTCGAATGTAAGTGGGTGTCCTATATGTTAGGACCCTCTGGGTTCAGTCCCTGGGTTGGGAAGTTCCCCGGGAGGAGGAAATGGCAACCCACTCGAGGAAACTTGCCTGGAGAATCCCATGGACAGAGGAACCCAGTGCTCTACAGTCCATGGGGCCATAAGGAGTTGGACATGACTGAGCCCACACACACTACTCCCATAGCCTCAGGGACTCCTGCCCCCACCAGCCAAGCCTGGTGCAGCCCAGTCATCATTTCAGCCAGAATCAAGAGCTCCCTTCTAGGGACAGACACAGAGAAGCAGCCACAGACGTTGTCTGCTTTAAAATACACTGCTGCACCCCCTAGGCCACCCCTACTCCAAGTCCAGAGCCCCAGGTGTGATTTGAAATAAAACACTGCCACATCTTTTCTCTGGGAAAAGACCTTCCTCCTCCTCTATTCCTGTAGGTTGGGAGATGATAAATCTCTTCCCTGAAACATGGACTTTGCATGTCAGGTTCCTGGAGAGATCTCTCTGGAGAGGAAAGGGAGAGGGAGCCACTGAAATCAAGTTCAGTCTTGTTAGAGGGAGTTGTGTTGAAAAGGCGCCCCGAACATGTGAAATGCAGCTGTTCCTGGCGCCGAGAGAATGGCGATGATTTTCCTGGCGAGACACGGAGACCATCATACGAGGAGCAGTTAAGCAATAATTTAACACTGCTTTTCTGCTGCGAGCTGATGCGAGCTGCTTCTGGCAGGAGGGTTTGGGGGGAACTTGTTTTCTCGGTGGGAAATCACAAAGCCTTTCCATTTGACTTTCACTTAAATCCCTGAATGTTTGGTTCTAGGTGTGACTTCATTCATTCATTTACGAACACATTGTAAGCACCTCCTACATGCTAGGCACTGATTGATTTCTCTTCCTCAATGTTTGTTCCAGGTATCCATTCCTTTTTTATTCATTATGAATAAACATGAAGGTATTTGTTAGTTTATCACACAAACATTTTCCAAACCAGGTGCATGCCTGGCGCTGTGCTAGAGATACAGGAGTTAATGGGGCCCATGCTTTTCCTTCAAAGAACTGATTGTCTGATGGGGGAAGTGGACATCTACATGGGTCAAGGAAATACAGAGGGTCAGCCTGATACTTAAGGACACGGTATGTACATGCGTGCTCAGTCATGTTTGACTCTTTGTGACCCCATGGACTGCAGCCCGCCAGGCTCCTCTGTTCCAGGCAGGAATGCTGGAGTGGGCAGCCCTTCCCTTCCCCAGGGGTTCTTCCCAACCCAGGATCAAACTCTCGTCTCCTGCGTCTCCTGCATTGGCAGGTGGATTCTTTACCAGTGACCCATGGTAGGATTCTATTTACTGAGCATCTGCTATACACCAGTCACTTTGTCCACATTGCCATTTATAATACGTCATACCCAAGCCATTCCTTGAAGCGGGGTAGCCATTAACATCTCTGTTCTGTGGATGAGAAAAGAGAGGTTCTGAGAGGTCGAGTAACTTGCCCCAAGCTATAAGTAACAGAACTAAGATTCAAACCCCAGTCAGAGCCCAAGCATCCACTCTTCTGTGTTGCCCTCAGGCACAAGCAGGAGAGAATAATGCAAAAGGAGAAACTGAAGCAACCGGCAGGCTCTGATGGGGGCATCTGCCCTGGGTTCTGGAGGCTGAATTCAAGAGTTTTGCTGTCAGAGAAGATCAGGAGAGCTTTCCTACGGAGGCAAACAGAACATCTTGAAAGAATGAGGCATTTGGGCACCGAGGGAGGTAAAGGAGAGGCTTTGGAGGGTCAAGTGTGAGAACCCAATTTCTGGGCTGCCCAGCTAATCTCAAATTGGTCTGTTCCGCTGCAACAGACAGCTGAAAGTCTGAGGCTCTTCCTGGGATGTGTGTGTGCGTGCTCAGTCCCTCAGTTGTGTCCAGCTCTTTGCCACTCCATGGACTGTAGCCCACCAGGCTCCTCCGTCCATGGGATTCTCCTAGGATGAGGGCTTAGCACTTCAGAGAGCCAGCTATCACCCACCAGGAAGCAGGAAGTGCACACAAAGGTCAGTTACCACCCGTGTGAAAATTTCATCCACCCGACTCTGAAATCTCAGATGTGAAACCTCCACCCACACGTCAGGGCAGAACTGCCAGTAAGCACTGATGTGTGCTGCATTTTAAAGTCTGGGCGAGGTGGCTGATTATAGATGCTGTTCTCAGAGCCCTGGAATAAAGTTTCTCATCCCACAAGAGCCAAGGCTGGTCCCCAAAGTAATTGGCATTGCATTATTGATAAAGGTGTTGGGCCACGCACGCACCGAGGAATCCATCTTCTTCTCTGACATCCGATTACTCCGTGTGGCTCCTCCATTCACCTTGGGCTCGCGTGCAGCTCCAGAGGCACAAATTCCTTCACTCATCGGCAACTTCACGACGTGTGCTGTGTCCAAGGGAGAAAGAAAGAGGAGGGAGGAGGCATGAGCAGTGTGTCAGTGTTGAAATATTTGTCCTGAATATATGTATATTTTTTTAAAAAGGGGGGACTTCTGTCCTCTTGTCCTTTCTCTGCTGTCTTAGAAATTTGATTAGTCGTTATTAAATATTTTGAAGTGGAGGAAAAAGAGGGAGAAGTTTCCAAGGGCAAGCCACAACTTTGATCTTGACAGAGCCGTCATTGTCAGGAGCCGACACAAAGGCGCCTTGCATTAGGCTGGCGTTAACACGTTGAGATGCTGGTAATTAGGGCCTTGTAATGACCCGTTCCAGAAAGAAACAGCTCTATTCCTTATTTGCCATTAAAGAACAACCAAGAGTTTATTTGCAGAGAATTGGGTTTAATTCAATTAGCAGGAATTGTGAGGCATTCACAACACAAGGTATATTAGCCTGGCACTTGGTTTGTAATGACACCCAGAAAGCATTTAGGGAAAGAAAAGCTAATTATCCAAGATTCTTCATTTATTTTTTTTTCTTCTTCTTTTCAATAACATGGAGGGTTTAGTCCAAATTTCAGAGGCCTGTATTCCCAAATCCCTTAAGCTTTAATTAACGATTAACAGAGCAGCAGGATATGGAGAGGGACAAGAAAGCTTTGCGTGGAGTCACAGAGCCAAAGGGGATTATTAACAACCCCCACCCTGAGACAGCACTTCACAGTTTACAGAGCGTTTCCACCACCATTATCTGCTTTGAATATTCATTTCCTTGTCTCTCTGAGCCAGTTCCCCGGTTCTGAGTGTCTTTTTCACCCGGCCCGTCTTGACTTTCAGATCTCGTCTTATGTCTGAGTAAGTCCACGGCCAACCTGGCCGTTCGCTTTAGGAGACACACACGGGAGGCTGGGGAGAGTGGGTGCGGCTCTGACCTCCACCTTCCTCCAGGTCCTGGCCTTGGGCAGTTGCCAAACTCCTTTAGACTTCAGTTCGCTTTTCTTTTTCACCCCTGTGTGTATTTCTGCTGTCCAATATGGTGACCAGGTTCACCTGTGGTTAGTTGCGCATAAGGAGTTAAAATTAAGTAAAAGCCCGTTGGTTGCACCAGGCACAGGCCAGGCGTTGGGCAGCCCATCACCGGTGTTTGCTGTCTTGGGCAGCTCAGGTGTGGCGCGTCTCCATCTTCCCGGAGCGTTCTTGGGGCTGGTCAGGGCCGGGAGGCAGCTCTCGTCTTTTGAGTGTGGTATGGGGAGCATTTAGTGAGAAAATGCTGAGCGAGCATGTGGCTTAGGACAGATGCTCACCAACAGCATCTGTGATGAGGTGCAGGAGTGAGAGGAGAGGAGGATTCCCACAAAGCCCCTCCTACCCTCATGGTTTTTTTTAGGGGGGAGGGAGTATAGTTGATTTACAACATTGTGTTAGCTCCAGGTGTACCTTCCTGTGCTTGATAGGATGCAAAGAACGATGGAGGAAGCATTATGGAAGACAGAGCAACTTCTCCTCAGTGTAGCTGGCGTGCTCTCTCATCTCTGTATCTCGGGGTTGTAATTCCACAAGTCAGTGCTGACCATCTCCCGTATTCCTCACAGTAGCCTAGTGAGGGAGCTTTTCTGTCCCCCACCGACAGGCAACAGGCGAGTGGAGTAGCAGGGGCTCAGGCAGGAGACACGGGACATCTGAAATGCTGGACCAGAGGGCGTCAGCGCCGGCGCCCCCTGTCCTAGGACCAGCAGGACCCAGGACCCATTTTCTCTCCCACCCCCATTGGCAGACTTCCAGCTCGTTCTTGCTGAGATACAAGTGACCGCAATGCGCAAGGCGAGGGGAGCGGGAAACTCGGGTAAGAACCCTTGGGTCTCTGCTCCCTCTTTAGAAAGAAGTGGGCAGGGTTGGTTGGTGTCTGCTGGGGTCACAGCTAAGGTAATGCTCCGAGTGTGGCTTCCTGCGTGCCGGGGGTCCTCGACTTTAGGGCTGACGTGGATCTGGGGAACAGTGGTGACGAGGTCACCAGGCGGTTGATCCAAACGCGAGTCAGGACCACCAGAGTTCCTGTAGGGATCTCGCCAGCTTTGGGATAGGTCTGTGCACAGTGTCTCTCACTTGGCCAGGTCACCAACCCCCATCCCGTCCGCTTGCCACCAACATCCTTGTCTTTGTCTGCATTCCTAGAAGCATCCCCCAGCTTGGGTCAGACTTGGAGTGCTAGTGGTCTATTTGGGGACTGGTCCCAGGAAGCAGGTGGAGAAGGGGAAAGGGAGAGGGTGGTGAGGAGGCCGGTGAGGATGCCCGAAGGGGCAGGTCCCGCGTATGCACGTGGCGCTCAGCCGGGACCCTGGGCTCCTCCATGGGCCGTGTCTGAGCCGTCCACCTGGGGGCATGCGGAGTGGAGGGGTGCTTCTGGGACCTCAGCGCCGGCACCCCTTCCAGCCTGCCGGGTGCACGAGGAAGCCTGCTCCCGTGGTCAGGGGAGCCGCCATGTTCTGCATTAGGTAGGGAGAACTTGACTCGGCAACGGTGAGAGGGGTGTGAGGGAGGCGCCCTGGAACAGCCGTCACCACCAATCTCGTCTGGAAGGCTGTCGTGGGGTGCGGGCGAGCCCCCGGTCCTGGCTGCCTCAGGAGGCTTCTCCCTCCTCATTCGCACCACTCCGCTCCTCTCTCCCGGCCCCGAGCAGCGTGTTATGGTCGTCTCCCCGACGCACAGCTCCCCCGCAGCTCTCGTGTGATCCTGGGCCGAGCCCGCGCCTTGCCCGCGTCTTCGGAGCTTGGAGCTGCTCCATCATTTGATCCTGAGAAGTAAACACTGAGACTGCTCCCCTTGAAAGCCTCTCCGGCTACTCCCTGTGTGGCCCGGCAGGATCCTACTCCCAGCTCAAGCGGAATGTGACGTGTCCAATTTGTTCGCCTCTGCACGTCATCTGCTCACAGATGTCTGTCCTTTGGCTTGTTTCATTTTCTAATTAATTTCAGATTAAGTATGGAAACACCTTCTGTCTCCACTAGGTCCCGCCACGCCAGGCAATCTTGTTTACCCTGAACCCCCAGCTGGGGATCCCGGGCTCGCGCCGCCGTCCCAGTGGCTAAGAGGCTGGGGGCTATCAGTTAACTGGATAAGTGGTCTTATCCTCTCATCCAGACGAGAGAGGATGGTACTTGGATAAGCAGGTGGGATAGAGAAAAAGCGAACTTCTCTGAGCCTTTCTCAGGAGGGGACGGGTGGAGTGGAAGCGAGGGAAGTCACCACTGGAGACCGCCTGCTGGAGAGAAGATGGCGCCGACAGCGTGCTGTGTATTAGGAACACGTGGGTCGATGTGCGTGCTTGCGTCCTTTGAATCGGTAACAGCCGCCTTTGGAGTTATTGAGAGAAAGGAGGAAGAAGAAATGAACAGAAATACCGACTTCCGGTAGCCTGGGTACTATGCACTGTGCTTCTGTAAGGAAGTGGCAGCAGAAGTAATGAAAACAACGGTAACTGTGCGTGATGACACCAGACAGCACTCGTCGCCTCTTCACTCTCCACCAACACGGGTTGTAACTCCTTTATGCATGCTACCAATTTATTCCTTTAAAAAAAAAAAAAAAAAAAACCTACGTGGTCCCCATTTAACAGGAAACTGAGGCCCAGAGAGGTTAAGGGACTTGCCCCAGCCCACACATGGAGTCAGGGGCAGGGCTGAGACTGAACTGGGTTAGGAGAGTGCAATGCCTGACCTCTTATCTTCCTTTAATTCTTATTATTAATATTTTTCACTGCAGCATGCAGGATCTTAGTTCCCCAACCAGGGACTGAACCCCTACTTCCTGTGATGGAAGCACAGAGTCTTAGCCACTGGACCACGGGGACGCCCCTGACATCTCATCTCTTTCACCTCCCAAGGGCCTTAGACCAGGTGTGAGTTCGGATCTGTGTCCCCAGGCAGGGAGACAGCTCAGTCTGGGGAGGAGGGTGAGGAAAGTTGAGTTTTCAGAGGCTGGGTCAGCAGATGCGCAGCCCAGCTGGAGAATCACACCGGGGGCGGCGTCCTGCACTGGCCTCCTCCAGCAGTCTCCTGCCTGGGGACCCAGCTTCCCCATGCAGGGTGCACTCCAGCCACTCCCCCATTCCCGGGCCTTCTGCATTCTTCTTTTCTGCACCCTTCACTTGTGCACGTAGCCTCAGAAATCACCCCAATACTCAACCGTCTGGGAATCTATTATGATAGTAACTCTCCTGATAGTTATCCTCATGATTCTAAAGTGTGTTCCCCACCAGACAAGAGGGGGAACCATGTCCATTCAGATCAGCGCTACAGATCGTTGCCTAACTCAGGACGTGCTGCTCTTCTCCCACTCATGGTGGGAGCTCTGCCTTTCACCTCCAAACACAGGGGCCCTCCCAACATTCTACCTACAGACCTCTCCCCAAGGCTGCCCCTCTTGCCCCAACACCTCCCTCCTCGGTTTCCTCCTGTGTGTTTCCTAAGGCATTTTCGACTCTGCCAGGGGTGCCCTGAAACTTGCCAGCCCTGCCAAAGAAAAAAAAAAGATGAAATACTCAGGGGTCACCAGGCAGGACAAGGTAATAAGAAAAGCATATGGGCAAAAATGGGCCCAGCCCAACTGAAGCAATCACCAAATTTCTCCTCCAGTTTGAGATTGCAGTGAGTGGGGGCAAAGACGGTGGTGGCGGAACATAAATTATGTCATCTCTGTGTGATCAAAGGTTCCCAGCATTCCTTCATGCTGTCCTTTTCATTTGGGCTCCGTAAATACTGTGTCCTATTAAAAAGAGTCATTGAGCCTGTGCCTTCAAAGGTGACAGTGAAACCAGAAGCTTGGCATCCTGTGTGTGGATATTTTAAAGGAACTGTCCATGTCTGGGGGCGTCCCTGATGGCTCAGTGGTAAAGAACCTGCCTGCCAATGCAGGAGATGCAGGTTCGATCCCTGTCCCCTAAAGAAAGAAATGGCAACCCACTCCAGTATTCTTGCCTGGGAAGTCCCATGGACAGAAGAGCCTGGCAGACTACAGTCCATGGGGTTGCAAAAGAGTTGAACATGATTTAGCAACTCAACAACTCTGTGGCTGGGTAGATGGGTGAAAGAAGGAAGCAGTGTGTCTTGCCCTGGTGTGGAGACTTTCTGAAGACTTCAATCATCATGTCTGGAGGGCCAGGACTCTGAACTCAGACCCACTTGAAGTCAGAATTCCCTCTGCCACTTATCACCCATACCACTTGGAGCTAATTACTTCACCTTAGTCCAACTATTTTTAATACTGGGGACAATAAGAATCTGCATCTTAGAACTGTGATGAGGACTGAGATGATCTTTAAATATACTGAGAGCAGAGTTTTGCTTTTGCAGCCTACAGGATAATCCTTGGCAAGTGCTAACATTATTATTAATAATAATATTGCATAAAAGCTTGCTGACCTTCCAAACTCACATCAGCCTTCAAACCTCTGCCCAAATTGTCCCAGCCACCCAGAATGCCCTTCCTCCAGGCCTTAGGTCATATTCTCTAGAGGTAGAACTGACATGTGATTCTTGTGCGAATGAGCTTTGAAAGCAGTGTGCTTTGAGCAGGAACCTGGCAAGAAGTAAAGGCAGCCGGATGAGATGCTCGGTAAAGACGGAGTTTGGCTGAAGTCAAGCCTCAGCCTGGTCCCACAGTGAGCCCTGGGGTGTGAGGAGCACCACGGAGCTTTCACACTTTGCTGTTGTCATTCAGTCGCTACGTCGTGTCCACCTCTTTGCAACCCCATGAACTGCAGCACACCAGGCTTCCCTGTCCTTCACTGTCTCCCAGAGTTTGCTCAAACTCATGTCCATTGAGTCAGTGATGCTATCCAACCATCTCACCCTCTGTCGCCCCACTCCTGCCCTCAGTCTTTCCCAGCATCAGGGTCTTTTCCAGTGAGTTGGCTCTTCACATCCGGTGGCCAAAGTATTGGAGCTTTGGGGTCAGCATCAGTCCTTCCAATGAATATTCAGGATTGATTTCCTTTAGGATGGACTGGTTTGGTCTCCTTGCTGTCCAAGGGACTCTCAAGGGTCTTTTCCAGCATGTCTTTTTCAGTCTCTTCCCGTTCAAAAGCATCAGTTCTACAGCACTCAGCTTTCTTTAGGATCCAGCTCTAACATCTGTACATGACCACTGGAAAAAACTCTAGCTTTGACTCTACGGACCCTTGTCAGCACACCTTGGAGCAAGCAAAATGTATGTTTATACCACCATATCAGGTGGTCATGGCTTGCATGCCACCTCTGGGGCAGGGCTTCTCCTCTCTGGCATTTCTGGATAAAGTCTGATTCTCCAGAGAAGGTGGCCAGCAACACTCACAGCAGTGGGGGGACTGACACACTGGACTGATAAGAGGACTCTGGGTTGGGTACCACCTTTTCCTTCTCAGAGCGCACTACCCCATCCTCCAAGACCTAGCTCTGTGCCTCCTCCTCCTCCTGTGGCCCTTCCTTCTCTTCCTAATGCTTTGACCTTTTTCTCTCTGGATCCAAAAGGCTTTTCACGACAGGCACCTCTGTGATAGCACTTATCCACTGTAATGGGATTATATGCTTACAGACCTGCCCTAGTGAGAGAGGCAGTCTGCAGATGTTAGACTCACCTCTTATATGGAGAGAGAAGGCAGCGATGAGGTGGTGTGAACTGAATGGGGGCAACACAGGGAAAGAGCAGATCCCATGGTGAGAGAGCCGAAAACTCTCCACTTCAGCCCCAGGTTGGGTTTGTGTCCTGGGCAGCTCTGAATGGCTGGGGGATTATAGAAAGTCAGGGAATTGCACACTTAAATTTCCCAAAAGGTGGACGACAGGATTAAAACCCGGGGAATGTGCTAGACCCCTGGGCTGAGGTGCGGCCGGCCCTTCCCCTTCTTTGCCTGGGTCTGGCAGGCAATGTCTCATTTCAGCCTGAGTCAGACCCCAAGCCTGATCAGCTCATAGAATCATTTACTGTCCAGCTGTAACTTACAACACAGAGCCTGTCTGGCGGTTTCCCTCGATGATGGCATCCTTGACCGTAGCAACGAGATTCCCCCCTTTGGAGGATAGTGGAGACGGTTTGAATGAGCCCTCAGAAAAGGGAGCCCAGCAGTCTGGGATTAGTCCAGCTCAGTAAAGAGCAGAGATGCCAAGTCTGGGGGGTCGGGCAGCAGACAGGCAGAATGGCATCTGGCTGAGGCTGCTGGCTTTGATGCTGACCAGCTGTGTTCCTAGCATACACTCTCTTGGCCTTTGTTTCTGTTTCTTTAAAATGGGGATAAATATATTCTCTATGTCTGTTTCTCCAGACATGGGGAGAGAGAAGAGGGAGAAGAGGGAGAGATGTATAAAAAACAAACAAACAAAAATGGGGATTATAATAGTGTTCAATGTGAGGATGATTAGCATTTGATGGGTTTCCTGGCTCTGACACTAGTACCATTTGAGGCCAGATAATTCTTAGTTGTGGGGATCTGTCCTGTGCATTGTAGGGGGTTCAGCAGGATCTCTGCTTTTACTCACTAGATGACAATAGCTACCCCCACCCCCTGCCCAGTGTAATAACCAAAACATCTCCAGACATGGTCACCTAACCCTGGGGAGAAATTAGCCCTGGTTGAGAACCACTGAGTTACTACAGGCCAGATCCTGAGCAAAGAGCTTGGCATCTTATAAATATCCAAACAACAGACACAGAGAACAGATTTGTGACTGCCAAGGGGGAGGGGGTGGGGGTAGGGAAGGACTAAAGTTTGAGATTAGCACCTGCAAACTATTATATAGTGGATGGATAAACTACAAGTCTCTACTGTATAGCACTAGGAACTGTGTTCAATATTCTGTTAAAAAAATAATGGAAAAGAAGAAACATCAGTCAGTTCCGTCACTCAGTCGTGTCTGACTCTTTGCAACCCCATGGACTGCAGCACGCCAGGCTCCTCTGTCTTCCACTATCTCCCAAAGCTTGCTCAAACTACTGTCCATTAAGTCAGTGATGCCATCCAACCGTCTAATCCTCTGTCATCCCCTTCTCTTCCTGCCTTCAATCTTTCCCAGCATCAGGGTCTTTTAAATGAATCAGTTCTTCACATCAGGTGGCCAAAGTAGTGGAGTTTCAGCTTCAGCATCAGTCCTGTCAATGAACATTCAGGACTGATTTCCTTTAGGATTTACTGGTTTGATCTCCTTGCAGTCCAAGGGATTCTCAAGAGTCTTCTCCAACACCACAGTTCAAAAGCATCAATTCTTCAGCACTCACCTTTCTTTATAGTCCAACTCTCACATCCATACATGACTACTGGAAAAACCATAACTTTGAATAGACAGACCTTTGTTGGCAAAATATCTCTGCTTTATAATATGCTGTCTAGGTTGGTCATAGCTTTTCTTCCAAGGAGCAAGTGTCTTTTAATTTCATGGCTGCAGTCGCCATCTGCAGTGATTTTGGAGCGCCCCCCCCGACCAAATAAAGTCTGTCACTGTTTCCATTGTTTCTCTGTCTATTTGCCATGAAATGATGGGACCGGATGCCATGATCTTCGTTTTCTGAATGTTGACTTTTAAGCCAGCATTTTCATTCTCTTCTTTCACTTTCATCAAGAAATTCTTCAGTTCTTCACTTTTGCCATAAGGGTGGTGCCATCTGTATATCTGAGGTTATTGATATTTCTCCCCAAACATTAGCTGACGGCATCCGTATTATTGTTAATATTGTCATCATCATCACCAGGAGCAATAGTTAGGAGAACACCAGACCTTGTTAAAAAGCAACCCCCCAGTTACAGTCCTATAGCACAATAAAGTTTGTATTTTGCTTCCTTAGCCAGTACAGGTGTCTCTGGTGGCCTGCCAGCTCTCCATAAGGTGAGCTGCATGTTTCTTTCACCTGGCAGCATTCCTCTCCCTTCAGTCCCCAGAGGCTCCAGAAGCATCTAGAAATGCCTGGGAAATACTCAGAAATGCTTGGAAAAAGAGAGGCATACCTGCTTCATAAGCTGCTTGGCCTGGAAGTAACTTACGTCACTGTTGGTCACATCCCATTGGTGCAAACTAGTCCCATGGTACATCTAGCTGCAAGGGAGCCTGGGAAATGTAGTCCCTGGCTGTACAGCCATTTCCTGGTGGCAATTACATATGAGGGAAGCAGGAACATGAATCTTTGGATGATGGTTGGTCGCCTCTACCAGTCATGAGCAGGATGCTCTGGTGGTCCTGGAAATCTGTGTGGCCCTTTTGTGTTGCCTCCTCGTCCTTGTGACTACAGTCTACTGCTCCTGGGTCCAACAAAAGGGATCTGTTGGAATGGAGCTCTGAGAATCTGTACAAAGGCAGGAGGACCAGCTTGGAAAGAGGTGGAGAACCAGACTTGGCCTGAAGTTACTGGAAGGAGGAATATCCTCCTTTCAGGTCTGGCCCTGGCAGAGCCCCACCGTCCATGGCGGTAAATGCACCCCAGCCATTTGTGTCTGCCCTCATGTTGCTGACTCAACAGTTTGAGATATCAAGAGACAGAGGGGACAGTGCTTGATCATGTGTGCCACGCACTGGCCTGGAGAGGCTGAGAAGAGGCATCTGGCCTAGTAGTCCTCAATGCTGTCTGCTCCTCTGAGTCCCCCGGACAGCTTTGGTGGCTACCACTGTCCAGTGGCCCCCCCAGATTGATGGACTTAGACCACCTGGGGCTGTCCTCAGCCATACCACCCTGAACACACCCAATCTCGCCTGATCTCGGAAGCTAGGCAGGGTCGGGCCTGGTTGGTACTTGGATGGGAGAACACCCAGGGCTGCGTCCTGGACAGCTGCCTTTCGTCAAGCTCTCTTTGACCCTGAAGTGCAGCCAGCATGAAGAAAGGGCTCTCTGCCCTTTCAGCCTGAAGTGGGAAACTGACCACCCCAATTCACCTCCACCCTGAGATCACGCAGGATGGAGGAGAGGTGGTTTCTTGGAATAGAGATGTTTTTAAGAAAAGAGGTGAACTGCTGGGCAACCCCAAATGACAGTTGTACACACCTCAGCTTATAAATCATGCTCTGCTCCCTCTCCCTAGCATGAGAACACCCCAGGTCAGGGTACGTCCCCTACTCTTCAACCCCTTCTTGTCCAGACGTTAAGCCCCATTTCCTCTCCCAGCTGGATACACATTTTCAAAGAGGACAAGCATTATGGTGGCTTTCTAACCTAAAGGAAAGCATCTCTAGTGATGGAATTCTAGGCACTGGAAGAAATGAGGTAGTAGGGGCTGCTGGGGGGTGGGTGGTATGTGTCCTGGGATGTTTCCTTAGCAATTCAAATCTTACAGTAAGGGCTTTGGAAGGAAGGGCTGTGATAGCTAGGGCTGATGGTGAAGGAGGGGAGGGAAAGGAATGTGTATTCAGCCCAACCTGAGTGCACATTCCCAGCCTGACTTTTAAACTGCCATGTTGTCTGGAAAAGTTTCTTAACTTATCTAGCTCTTAGTTCCTACAACATTGATAGGAAGATGATAATAGCACTTACCTAGCAGTCTTTGGGGGCTTCCCAGGTGGCTCAGACAGTAAAGAATCTGCCTGCCAAGCAGGAAACACGGGCATGATATCTGGGTTGGGGAAGATCCCCTGGAGAAGGGAATGGCTACCCACTCCAGTATTCTTGTCTGGGAAATCTCATGGACAGAAGAGCCTTGCGGGCTACAGTCCACGGGGTTGCAAGAGTCAGACACGGCTTCATGACTAACCAACAGCAAAGCAGGATTTGAGGATGCAATAAGGGAATGCACACAAGTCTCAGCTCAGCGCCTGACTCACTACACAAAACTCATCATGTCAGGTTTCCTGTCTCTTTGTTTTGTGCCATTTGAAGTCGCACAGTCCAGTCCAGTGTTGCTGTAGAACTACCACTCCATCATTAGGAAAATGGTAGAATATTTGGAAAGACTGGCAGGAACTAGATGGTGTCTAAAGAATAGCTTCCTGTACATTTGTTTACTAGAGAAAACTTGGAAAGCGCAGAAAAGAGAAAGAAAATGAAATATCTGCTTTTACCTCCCAAAGGAAAAAAAAATTGTAAACGTATTTCTTTGGCATTTCCTTCCCATGTCCCTTCTATTTATGTTTCAACAGAATTGAGATCATGCAGTATGTATGTCAGGCTGCCCAGGTGGCTCTAATGGTAAAGAACCCGTCTGCCAATGCAGGAGATGTAAGAGACATGGGTTTGATCCCTGGGTTGGGAAGATCCCCTGGAGGAGGGTATGGCAACCCACTCCAGGATTCTTGCCTGGGGAATCCCGTGGACAGAGGAGCCCACAGGCTACGGTCCATAGGGTGATAAAGAGTCCCACACGACTGAAGCGACCTAGCCCAGCACAGTGTATATGTCAGTCATGTTCTGTTGCTTTCTTCACGTGGAAGCGTTTTCCCACGTTGTTTCAAACTCTGCTGGAGCATCGCTTCCACAGTCATACAGCGCTCCCTGAGAAGGGGTGATGACTAAGCTCCCTGAGGTGGTCCCTGATTGTTGAACAGCTAGGTCGTTTCTGATTGTCTTCTCCATTACAAACGTGTTGCACAGCATTATTCTGTGCCACAGGCTTTTGCTGTATTTCCAGTACATCTTTAGGACACATTCCCAGGAGCAGTTACTGGGTCAAAGAGAAAGGAGGGTTTTTTTTTAAGGATCTTTAACTACATTTCCAGATTGCTGAGCTAAATTTGAAAGCAGAACCATCTTAGGAGTGTTTTTTTAAGCTTGCCGCCTGGCCTAAAAAAAAAAAAAAAAAAAAAAGCAACAGGGAGCTCTTTGGAAGGAGATGTGGATGGTGTCAACTTCTCCCCAAGATTACAGGATGCTGGTGGGGGGTGGGGGCAGGGTGCGGGGAGCCCCATCGCTCCCTCCTTGTGCCAACCCAGCCTCCCATCTGCCTCATAATTAAGCTTCAGGGAATGTTTGCAATCGCTCAGTGTTTTCCAGCACGTGTCAGGGTGACTGATGGGCTCGTCACAGCTCAGACACCCATCAACCCAGTGCTGGAGCTAGTTTAACCTTCCTTAAACACCAGCCTCAAGGGCAACCCAAGGGCAGGGTTTTGTCGGCTCCTCCCTCCCAGGCTTGGCCTTCCTCCTGCAGCTTTCCCTTCCCTGCCTCCTCTCGCTCCTCTCAAAATCATCTGCAAGATGGACCCTTGGTGGTTGTTCATCGCCACAAGTAAGACTGTTCTTCGGTTACAAGCTGCCAGCATTTTGAAGCAAGCACATGTAAATATTTCATTCCTGACAGTGAGATTTATTAAGAGAAACCTTGTGCATTTTCTGGAAGAATTTTAAGAGGCTTTTATTCATTGGGCATCCCAGAGCCTATGGAATTTGGTTCAGGGAGGGAGGGGAGTGTTGAGTATCGTCTGTGAATGGGCTCTTTCCTTTTTCACACTCATACTTCAAAATCTGGGCTGAGTTCTGGCAGCCCAGGACTGGAATCAAGTCCTGAGCTAGAATAGAAGAGAGAGGTGGTGGGGAGAGGGGATGCTACCTGCCTTCAGAAATACCCCTTTGTGGGGTCTGTTCAAAGACTGCTCCATTAAGTTCAGTGGAGCTCAAAATATCAGCTTTACGACTGCTGCTACTGTAACAGTTACGCCACCAAACTAAGACTACGGTTATTCCTTCCCAATCTCTAACTCTAGGCCAGACATTCCCATTGAATCCTCGCCAAAAAGACAGCAAGATAGCTTTTTATATGTTTTCCAATTGAAGAAACTGAGATCCAGAGAGGAGAGGTAGCACTCTTGGGTGCACACACAGCTTCTAAGTGGTGTTTTTCTTTTAGTTGCTCAGTCATGTCCGACTCTTTTGCAACCCCATGGCTCCTCTGTCCATGAGATTTCCCAGGCAGGAATACTGGAGTGGGTTGCCATTTACTTCTCCAGGGAATCTTCCCATCTCAGGGGTCGAACCCATGTCTCCTGCGTTGGCAGGCGGATTCTTTACCACCGAGCCACCAGGGAAGTCCTGTAAGTGGTAGGGCAAGGATTTATAAAGCCTAGGTGTATCTGAATTCAGAGCAGCCCATATACATTTTACCAGCTGGAAATCAAATTGTGTGCTCTGAGAGGCATCGCTTGACAGTAAATCGTCTGTTGCACGTGGAAATGCACAAAGAACAGCACGAAGGCTTGTGAGCTAAAACTCAAAGCTTGCTGTGTGCCAGGGACCAAGGGCTTTAAATGTATATTTTTCATTTAATTCTTAGGACAATCTTGTAAAAACATGTTTTCTGTTTTATAAGTATGAAATTATAGGCTTAGAGAGCATAAGTACCTTTTTGTTATGAGCATCTATTGCCGTGTATCAAAGTACCCCGGATTTAACAGCTCTAAACAACAACCATTCATTACAGCTCAAGATTTTGTGAGTCAGGGATCTGGGCAGGGTGTGCTGGGCGTGGGTGCACTGAGGTTTCCTGGTGGCGTTCAACGGCCTGGAGGGGTGCGAGGTGGTTGGCATATCAGCCAGGGAGGTTGGAGGTGTGGGGTCAGCTGGGATTGTCCATCAAAGTGCCTCCATGTGGCCTCAGGGTAGTCAGACCTCTGGTGGGCACTGAGGGCACCCAAAGAAGGCCCCTGGACAGCAGTGGATGCATCCAGTCTTTTAAATCTGGCCCGGAAAAGACAGAACGTTCCTTCTGCTATAATCCGGTAATCAGGGTATTATTTAAAAAATTTTTTTAAAGAAGTCATTGTTACCTTTTATTTTTAAAAATCTTATTTATTTTTGACTGAAGGATAATTGCATTAAAATAATGGTTTGATTTCTGTCAAGGTCAATATGAAATAGCCATAGGTATACATATGTCCCCTCCCTCCCACCTTCCACCCTTTCCCACCCCTCTAGGTGATTACAGACATGGAAGCAACCTAGATGTCCACTGATAGATGAATGGATAAAACCAATGGAATACTACTTAGTCATAAAAAGGAACACATTTGAGTCAGTTTTAATGAGGTGGATGAACCTAGAGCCTATCACACAGAGTGAAGTAAGTCAGAGGAAAACAAATATATTTTTAAAATGTGTTTGTTTATTTGACTGCTCCGAGACTGAGTGTAGCATGTGGCATGTAGTTCCCTGACCTGGTATTGAACCTGGTCCCCCTGCAGTGGGAGCACCAGGGAAGTTTTAGAGCCTGCGTAGATTCAAGGGCTAGGAGCATAGACCCCTTGTCTTCTCAGGAGAAGCACCAAAGAACGTGTGGCAGATTTCAATCACCACGTGTGCCCCGGATGACATACCTAGAGTGGTGGTGGTGAGGGGAAGCAGATTTGGAACCTGGGACTCAACTCCACAGCTTTCCTCCAGCCCCAAATTGCCCCGGGACTCACACACACACAGCAGGGAGGTGCTGGAGACACCACTGTTTGCTAATCATGAGCCTACATGGAATCCACGCCACTTGGGGACGAGTTTCCCTGTGCACAGCTTATAGAGAAATCAACTCTCTTGGGCCAGGGAAGTGGCCTTCTTAGAGCCCCCCCCCCCCGCTTCGGAGCAGCAGGGACCTCGTTTGTCTGATCCCATACTCTTTGTTCTGCTTCCCCACCCTCTGACAAGAGCACTTCAGGGTGTTCTGTTGACACCAGTGAAAACAACCCAGAGATTTAATCCATTCAGGGACGAGTTGACCCAGTTTGGCAACACATTCACAGCCTTTGGCAGGATGCTTTGGTCAAGGTGACTGGAAGACATTTCCTGTCTTCCCACAATAGATCATTTTGACCCCAAGTGAAGGCAGAAGAATGCTGAGCGCCTCTTACACTTGAAAAAGGGCCAGACACAATGGGTTCAGGGACCTCCCCTGGCTCCACGAGGGGATCAGCCAGCTCTGCTGTTACCAGTACTGACCAGAGAGAAGAGCAGACTAGAGAGGTTTCGGGGTAGAGGGGAGAGTTATCAGTGTCAACCTGAAGACCAGCTGAGCTCCAAAAGGATCCCCTGTAAACACTGGGACGCCAGCAAGAAGAGGAATCAGCTGGCTGGTGCAGCTTCCTGTCCCCCCTTTCTGCTGGTTCGAGCAGGGGGAGGAGACACCAGGAGAGACCGAAGGAGATTCGGCTTCAATTTCTGCTCTTGTGAAAGGACTTGTTAATTTCCTGCGAGTCCAGAGGACACACAGAGAGCTAGGTTTGAGCCACGTGGCTGGTGCACCCCAGAGGACCAGCTTCAAGGTGAGGGGGCCTCAGCCAACAGGAGACTGTCTTATCTTCCAGAATTGATCACCAGATGTTGGGGGAGGTCAACTGGAGGTGGGTTTTCTATCAAGGAGCCATGGAGGGGTCTCTCAGGCAAGGCAGGGCTGCAGTGAGGATGTGTGGCCAGGCCCGCCAGCCCTGTTCTGCACAACCATCTTCTCTTTGACATATAGCTCAACCACATGTCCAAACCCCTTGCCATTGTAGGTAGCCCTGTGACTGAGCTCTAGCCAATGGGATATAAGCTGAAATGATATACGGGGCTCCTGGGTCTGGTCGGTAAAGACCACCCACTCGAGTTCCTTCGTGTATCCTCCTCCATCTGGCTTTCTGGTCATGGTGACGTGAAGCCACACGTTAAAGATGGCAGGACCTCTTTCTGCCTGGGGCCCTGAATGATGCTGTGGAGGAGAGCTGGCCTCTAATACATTCTCTCACCTACAGTTGTTATGTGAGCAAGAGATGAATATCCTTGGAAGGAAAGCTATGACAAACATAGACAGCATATTGAAAAGTAGAGACATCACTTTGCCATCAAAGGTCTATCTAGTCAAAGCTATCGTTTTTCCAGTAGTCGTGTACCAGATGTGAGAGTTGGACCATAAAGAAGGCTGAGCACTGAAGAATTGATGCTTCTGGATTGTGGTGCTAGAGAAGACTCTTGAGAATCCCTTGGACAGCAAGGAGATCAAACCAGTCAATCCTAAAGGAAATCGACCCTGAACATTCATTGGAAGGACTCATGCTAAAGCTCCAATAATTTGGCCACCTGATGTGAAGAACTGACTCAGATTGAGGGCAGGAGGAGAACGGGGTGACAGAGGATGAGACGGTCTTATGGTATCATTGACTCAAAAGACATGAGTTTGAGCAAACTCTGGGAGATAGTGAAGGACTTTGAAGCCTGGCGTGCTGCAGTCCACGGGACCAGAAAGAGTTGGATACAACTGAGCGACTGAATGGCAACGCATCTATTAATTTGTAGGAAGTCTTGTATCTCCTACAGACCCTGCCTGGGTCTTGAGGGCAGTTTTGAAGTCTGACCTGGGTTCAAACGCCATAGTCCCAGCCCTGACTGTGGGAAAGGAACTTAGCATCCCAACCTCAGTTTCCCCATCTGAAAATCTGGCACAAGAACCAGCTCCTAGGGTCGAGGTGAGGACTGAAAGAATCACATACATCAAGTTCCTGGCACAAGCGAGGAGGAACCCCTTAATCTTTGTGATTTCAAACACAGGTAGAGGAAGGGAAATGATTAAAGGGATAGGAAGCCACTGGAACAAAGCTCTAAGGAGTGTCCCGCTGGGAGTTTCCTGCGCTCCCTCTGTGCCCTGTACTGGTCCACAGAATGGCCCACCTCAAACAGGGCTCTAATCATATCAGCCCCCCGCTGGGAAGCCTCTGATGGTGGCTGCTACTGATGAGATGAAAGCCAAGTGCCTCAGCCTGGCAACTGCAGCCCTTAAAGAACCCTTCCTACCCAGCTGGCTCCCCCATCCTCTGTCTGCCCACCCTGCCACAGCAGATTCCAGACAAGCCCCAAAGTCTGTGGGTACCATGTTCCTGGATAACCCTGAGCTCCCTGTGTCGGAGGTGAATCTCACATGATTATGACCATCAAATCGACACTGAATACAATATATAGAATTCTAGTTAACTTCACCATTTGCTTTTCACTGTTGCTATTGTTCAGTCGCTAAGTCATGTCCAACTCTTTGCGACCCCAAGGACTGCAGCACACGAGGCTTCCCTGTTCTTCACTATCTCCCAGAGTTGGCTCACACTCATGCACAGTCAGTAATGTCACCCAGCCATCTCATCCTCTGTTGCCCTCTTCTCCTCCTGCCCTCATCTTTCCAAGTATCAGAGTCTTTTCCAGTGAACTGGCTCTGCACATCAAGTGGCCAAAGGATTGGAGCTTCAGCTTCAGCATCAGTCCCTTCCAGTGAATATTCAGGGTTGATTTCCTTTAGGATTTGATATCCTTGCTGTCCAAGGGACTCAAGAGTCATCTCCAGCACCACATTTGAAAACATCAATTCTTCGGCACTCAGCCTTCTTTATGGTCCAGCTCTCACATCCTTACAGGACTACTGTAAAAGCCATAGGTTTGACTAGATGGACCTTTGTCACCAAAATGATGTTTCTGCTATTTTTTAATATGCTGTCTAGGTTTGTCATAGCTTGCCTTCCAGGAAGCAATCGTCTTTAATTTCATGGCTGCAGTCATCATCCACAGTGATTTTGGAGCCCAAGAAAATAAAATCTGTCACTGCTTCCACTTTTTCCCCATCTATTTGTCATGAAGTGATGGAACCAGAGGCCATGATTTTAGGCTTCGGAATATTGAGTTTTAAGCTAGCCTTTTCACTCTCTTTCACCCCCATCAAGAGGATTTTCATATATTTGTATAAAAGTAGAATTATAAGTCATAAATGAAGTTTATCTCCAATTGTCCACAAGCCCCACCACTCCCTACTACATCACTGTATGACCCACCTTCTCCTCTGTGTCATCATATATATGAATGGGAAAGAGAGCTGTTTTTAGTTCTGCCTTCAATGAGATAAGCCAACATTTCTGTAGATTCTATTATTAACCTTGAGGGAACAGTAAAACTTTGTTTTTTAAATCATATTTTAAATGTATGTTTAGCTTGGCAAATAATACATGGATACATGCTCAATGAAAAATTATCACACAATTCAGAAAAGATAGAAAGTTCCCATGACTTTCCTCAAACCATCAAGCCCCAGTCACATTCCAAATTCCTCCTTAGAGGTAAAACTTTGGTTGGTTTGATGTGTATCCTCCTAGACATGTTTTTAGACATATATCTGTGTGTGTGTGTGTGTGTGTGACTGAAGAGGTGAGTATGGGAGGAGGAATGATACCAAACCAGACTTGGGTCCACTACCCCGTCTGCTGACAGTGGCTTGTGGTGAAGAAAAATGCAGAGTTTACTGCAGGTGCCAAGCAAGGAGTCCTGGGGGGCTAGTGCTCAAAAGCACCCAGACTCCCTGTTGGGTTTCAGGGAGATGTGCTTGTTTATTGGCTGTGCTGGGTCTTCACTGCTGGGAGGGCTTTCCTCTAGTTGCAGTGAGTGGGGGCTGTCTTTGTTTTGGCTCACGGGCTCTAGAGCACAGGCTCGGTAGTTGTGGCACACATACTGGCTTGGTCGCTCCACGGCAAGTGAGATCCTTTGGGACCAGGGCTTGAACCAGTGTCCTCTGCATTAGCAGGCAGATTCTTTACCACAGAGCCACCAGGGAAGCCCCAGGGAGACATTTTTTAAGGCCGGGTGGTGAAGGGGAGCCACAGAGTATATGATCAGCTCTTGCACAGCTATCTGATTGGTTGATGGTGATGTCCCAGGGGCTAACATTATCAATCCTTAGGTCTGGGGGCTATGTGCTCATGGTCAAGTACTTCTTCCATTTGGTGCGGGTTTTAGCATCTGTGAAACAACTCAGGAAATGTACATCAGATACTGTTATCTAGGTACTTCAGAGAGGAGCTAAAGCAGAGGCTATGGGGAGCGGCCTGTCCTGGGAAGGCCACACAGGGTCCTGGTCAGCTATAAGAATATATAATGTATATGTGTGTGCTGTGCTCAGTTACTCCGTCGTGTCTGACTCTTTTGTGACCCCATGGACCATGGCCCGCCGGGCTCCGCTGTCCATGGGATTTCCCAGGCAAGAGTACTGGAGTGGGTTGCCATTTCCTTCTCCAGTGGGTCTTCCTGACCCAGGGATCAAACCTACATCTCCTCTATCTCCTGCATTGGCAGGAGGATTCTTTACCACTAAGCCACGTGGGGAGCCCCAAAATGTTTACATACTTCAGTTAATTTTTTTAGAATATTGGTATCATTGTATGCTGGAGAAGGAAATGGCAATCCCTTCTAGTTATTGTCTGGAGAATCCCATGGACAGAGGAGCCTGATGGGCTACAGTTTATGGGGTCGCAGAAGAGACAGACGTGACTCAGAGATTAAATAACACTGTGTGTGTGCTGTTCTCTGTCTTTTCTTGTCCATTAGCAGTATGTGTTGTAGAATTTTTCATGTCACACTGTTGGGATTCAGCCCATTCATTCTGGTTGTAGCATACTATTTTATAATGTGGCTGGATTGTAATTGATTTGGCTTGGAGCGTCGGAAACTGGCAGTCCAGCAGCCACATCCAGGTTACATGTGTTGTGTTTCGCTGGAACCATTCTTTGCTTTCCTAATTTGAATGCAAATGGCTTTAACATTGTTTGAGAAATGTCCTTTTCTGTTCTGGTACCAACGGTCCTGCGTGCAGGGCAGCAAAGTCGAGACATGTAACGAACAGAATTTTGGACTCAGTGGGAGAAGGAGAGGGTGGGGTGATTGGAGAGAACAGCCTTGAAACATATACATTACCATATGTAAAGCAGACAGCTAGTGGGAATTTGATGTATGACACAGGGTACCCAAAGTTGGTGCTCTGTGGACAACCTGGAGAGACAGGGTGGGGAGGGAAATGGGGGGCATTCAGGATGTGGGGGACACATGTATACCTATGGCCGATTTATACTGATGTATGGCAAAAAAATCACGATATTGTAAAGTAATAATCCTCCAATTTAAATAATTTAAAAATGTTTTAGAAGCGTCTTGTTATCACCAGCAGTGCTTCCGTGAACAGCCATGCCTACTCTTTGTTGGTGTGTGTTTATCTAAGGAAGATGCAACAAGCAGGCTTGCCTAATAGGGAGGAATGAAAGGGGTCATGCGACCCAAAATGCACAGCGTTAGGAGACTCAGGCTAAGATTATGAAGCGGAGGAAGTTAGAGAGGGCAC
Organism: Redunca redunca; assembly: GCA_006410935.1. Lineage (NCBI taxonomy): Eukaryota > Metazoa > Chordata > Mammalia > Artiodactyla > Bovidae > Redunca > Redunca redunca. Next base: position 2,238,755 of record SJYQ01000330.1, on the reverse strand, counting down.
CTGAGAACTGTATTGTCATGCGCTGCCAGGGACATGCAGCTGTTGAATGGCATGCTTCACTTTACACACACACGTGTGCACGCGCACACACAGAGAGAGAGAGAGCTATGTAGCCAGGGACCTTCTGCACTTGTGCTTTAGGGATATGGCCACTTTTTTGGGGACCAGCTGCTCTCCCAGCCCCAGCATGGAAAGGACAGAGGGCAGGGAGGGAAAGGAAGGTAAGGGTGCGGGGGTGCCCTGGGCTCCAATATTCATCACACCTTGGCGGTTTCCCCAGGGCTGGCCCCCGGACTCATGCCTTGCTAAACCTGAGGACACTAACTAATGCATCCTCTTGGCTGAGCTCGGTCTAAAGGCTGGCCTCCTGTTTAGCAGGCTGATGATGCTTGAAAGCTGCCCAGAGGGAAGCGGGCACTGCCTCAGCTTCTTCTGGGGCCGATGGCTTCAGCGAGGGCTGGTCTAGTTCCTTGGGGGTGAGTGCTGGAGTGAGGGTAATGGGAGCCGGGTGGGTGGGGCTACAGGCCTGTTCATCTAACTCAGGAACCCATGCATTCTTAAGCCCTTAGTTGGACTCACAGCTGTGAGCTGGTATCGGCTTGTCTTAGTGAGCTTGGGTTACTTGGGTTACCAAATACTATAGACTGGGTGGATTAAACAACAGGGGTTTGTTTCTCCCAATTCCAGAGGCTGGAAGTTCGCCATCAAGGAGTGAGCAGGGTTGTGTCTGGTGAGAGTTCTCTCTGTGGATTTCACGTGGTCGCCTTCTTACTGTGTCTTCATATGGCATTTTCTTGGTGCAAGAAGGTGAAGAGAGAGACAGGAGGCAAACTGCTGTCTCATGAAAGGCCCTAATCCCATCCTGGGGGCCTCACTCAGACCTCAACTAAACCTAATCATCTCCCAAGGGCTCACCTCCAAATACCATCACATTGAGGGTTAAAGCTCCATGAATTTGGAGTGGGAGTAGACTCAACTCAGTTCATAGCTGACTGGTAGGAAAATAAGGCTGAGGATGGCCAGGTCAGTCTCAGGTATAAGTAGAGAGTTGTGGGGCAGATAATAACACCCTACTACTGCTACTGCTAAGTCACTTCAGGCGTGTCCAACTCTGTGTGACCCCATAGATGGCAGCCCACCAGGCTCCCCCGTCCCTGGGATTCTCCAGGCAAGAACACTGGATGGGTTGCCATTTCCTTCTCCAATGCATGAAAGTGAAAAGTGAAAGGGAAGTCGCTCAGTCGTGTCCAACTCTTAGCGACCCCATGGACTGCAGCCCACCAGGCTCCTCCGCCCATGGGATTTTCCAGGCAAGAGTACTGGAGTGGGGTGCTATTGCCTTCTCCGAATAACACCCTATCTGCCCCTAAATAGGAGATTCCCTCTCCGCATGTATGAACTTGGTGCACGTGTGTGTGCTAAGTTGCTTTAGTTGTGTCCAACTTTTGTGACCCTATAGACTGTAGCCAACTGTAGCTGCCAGGCTCCTCTGTCCATGGGAGTCTGCAGGCGAGAATACTAGAGTGAGTTGCCATGCCCTCCTCCAGGGGAGCTTAGGGATTGAGCCCACCTCTCTCATGTCTCGTGCGTTGGCAGGCAGGTTACCACTGTCCACTGGGAAGCCACCTTGAACATGGTGGGTGGAGTCCAAATCCAGTCCTTTAGTGCAGAGTGGGCTGTGGGTAGGAGCCTGAAAGTCTGTGACTTTTTCTTGAGCTTAAATCTAACTTCCTCTACTGAATAACGTTCTGAGCTGGAAAAGATTACTTTTCTTCTAAGCCCAATACTCTCAGCAATGAAATGGGATAATAAAAGTTGTTCTGGGGATGACATAAAGAGCATGGCACAATCCTTGGCATCACTCTTTAGTTCAGAGTGTTTTGAGGCATTTTGGAACAGAAGGTTTCAGTTTCTGTAGTTTGTAGTTGTACCTTTTCAGAACATGGACTCAAAACTTTAAGGGAAAAAGAACCCTCAATGTCTTCAATGCCTTTGCTTTTTTGGTGTTCAGTAAATCATTATCAGTGCATGGGCATTGCACACAGCCCTTCCCCTTTTTTTCTTCCTGGCAAGATTGTTATAATGTGTTGAAAATATTAATTATCCTCTTCACCTTATTCACAGGACTGGAAAAACAAATCTTGCTCCTGTGCTTGATAGAAGAAAAAGCACCTCCTTGTGTGTGTGTGTGTGTGTTTCCCACCCATTGTCCCCCTCGGGTCATAACAAATTATTGATGCCGGTTCCTTTAAAAAGACAATTAATCCAATTACCTTCTTGTTGAATCAATACTAATGTCTTTTTTCCTTTTAACTTGCAGGTTTCAGCAAGCCTGGCTGCCAGCAAAACTGAGGTAGGAAATGTGGTTCTGTTGCCTCTTTGGAGGACTTTCTGAAACCATTTTCTTCTGTGATGCATGAAGCGGGGGCTGTGGTTGTGACTGTGCTCTGCACAGTCTCCTGGAGATTTGTCTCGTGTGTTGTCAGTTGCGTGGCTTCCGCAGTGCTGGGTTTGGGGCCGACTGGGTCACCCCTGGTACTCTTTGTGGACTGTGTGCGGAGTAGCCTGATAAAGATGGTGGATGGCCTCAAAGCTGGGTCTCCCACTTGCTTCTGTCTTGGTGACTCCGGAGTCTGAATATCCACATGATGATTCTAGCTCCATTGAGACAAGTTCCTTGCTTTAGCAGTGAGGCCTCCATCTGTCTCTCTGGTGGTTTCCATTCCTTCCCTCTTTTTCCTCTCCCAGTTCACCCTCTGGGGCAGTAAGGGGACTGTGACTGATGCTGACAGTAGGTAGAGAATTTAAAAAGATGTTTATCAGCAGTCACCAGCAGGGTGACCATCCATGAGGAATTGTGCATGATGTCACTGAGCAGGTACATGGAAAATATACCCAGGGCCATGGAGCCATTGTCCCAGTTGCAAGTTACCAGGTGTATTGAGCAATAGGCATTGACCAGGGCCTCCACAGCCTCAGTTCTGTGTGACTTCATGCATCCATCACTTTCCCTGCTGAAACTCACTTTTCTTACGTACTCAGTGAGGGTAATTTGGCTCCTTTGGACCCGTCTCATGGTTGTCACGGGGTCATATGGAATATACAGTGTGAAGGCAGATGCTGGCAGCGTTCTACAAAACTTGACGGGAGATTGTTGCAAAGAGTGGAAACCAGTTCAGATGTCTGCATCCTTGGATAGGATAGCTTGCTGTGCAAAAGTGTTCCAGAAACTGTGGTTCACTGGGCTCCCCAGGTGGCGCTAGTGGTAAAGAACCCACCTGCCAATGCAGGTGATGTAAGAGACACTGGCTTTATCCCTGGGTGGGGAAGATCCCCTGGAGGAGGGTATGACAAACCAATCCAGTATTCTTGCCTGGAGAATCTCATGGACAAAGGAGCCTGACAGGCTACAGTCCATAGGGTCACAAAGAGACAGACACGACTGAAGCGACTTGGCACGTGGTTCACAAGTGATGTGAATGTTACGTTAGATGCCTGGCGAGGCAGATCATTGGGAGAAGAAGGTCAGGGTGCAAAAGGATGGAGTGGGGTAAGGAGCTGCTGGTGCCACCTGCTTCCTGATGATCTTGGGGCAATTCCTCAGGCCAGTCATGTGTTCACCCAAAACTCCTCTCCTCGTTTTCAGAGTGAGAAAGGCAATACCTCACACAAGGTTGCTGAGGGCATTAAAAGGACCATGCTGTGTTTATTCTTTCGATTTACTCTCAACAGAGAAACAGTTTCCATGTATCCATTGCCTACCATATACCATTCACCATGTAAAGATTTCACACACATCACCTTATAAAATCCTCACAGAAATCTCAGGATGTATCCTCTAGTATAGTCCCCATTTCACAGAAAAATAAACTGAGGCTCAGAGAGACTCACTGACTTTCCTAGAACAATTTGGCTAATGAGAGAGACAGAGAGAGAGAGAGAGTGAATTGGGATTTGTAATTGTGTCCAGCAAGGTACAAAGGGCTGGCGGTTAACTTCCATGCCATGTGTCTTAGTCAGTTCATGGGCTGGGGGACTTAAACAACAGAAGTTCATTATTCAGTGTTTAGACAGATGGGAAGTTCAAGATCAAGGTCCTGGCAGATCTGGTGACCACTGAGGACCCTAATTCTGGTTTTCAGATAGTTATCTCGTTGTATCCTCACATGCCATGGGAAGCCGGGAGAGAGCAAATTCTTCTGTCTCTTTTTGTTGTTGTTGTTCAGTTGCTCAGTTGCGTCTGACTCTTTGTGACCCCATGGTCTGCAGCATGCCAGTCTTCCCTGTCCTTCACTACCTCCCGGAGTTAGATCACATTCATGTCCGTTGAGTTGGTGATGCTATCAACCGTCTCATCCTCTGTCACCCCCTTCTTTTCCTGTGTTCAATCTTTCCCAGCATCAAGGTCTTTTCCAATGAGTCAACTCTTTGCATTAGGTGGCCAGAGCATTGGTGCTTCAGATTCAGCATTAGTCCTTCCAGTGGAGATCCAGTATCCCATTAATATCCAATATCTCTTCTTACAAGGGAACTAATCCCACTCCTGAGGTTTAATCACTTCCAGACCTCATCCCCCCACCTCTTAATGCCATCACCTTGGGGGACAGGATCTCAGTATATGAATAGCAGCATGTAAACCACCCAGATCATGGCCTGGTGCATAGTGGGTGTTGACAAATGGTAGCTTTGTCACTCCTTGGGGGCTGACTCTGCTTTCTGTCAATAGATCATATCTGCATATGTCTCAGTTCTCTAGAATCAGCACCATGGACAGATGCCTGTTTCCTATGATCCCCATCCCCTGGAGAAGAAAATGGCAACCCACTCCAGTATTCTTGCCTCAAGAACTCCATGGACAGAGGAGTCTGGCAGGCCACAGTTCATGGGGTCACAAACAGTCGGACATGACTCTGTTGAGGGACTAATGTTTCACACACTCATCTTCTCTACCCCTCAACCCCCCAGGAACAGTTTCACATTTGTGCTTCATTTGGCAGTTTAAAACAAATAATCAACAATAAAACACCTTTACATATGTTGCCCCTTTTCAATTTCACAGAAATCACACATGGCAGAATTTTTGTTATCCTTATTTCCAAATTAAAAATTGGAGTTTTGGAGACTCGCAATACTTTAAACTTATTTGAAATAATGTTTAATGTTCTAGCAATTCCACTCCTGCTTGTGTGCCCAATGGCCATCAAAAGATGTACACAATAATTTTCATAGAAGCTTTATTTATCATAGCCAAAAAATAAACAAACTTAATGTCCATTAACAGGATAATGAATAAATTGTGATATAGTCATACCATGGAATATAGGATGCTAATCAAAAATAGTTATCAATGGATATAGGAAATAGCCTTTATGACTTTTAGATATGTATATGTTTAAATATTATGACTTTTTAAAAAGTTTTTGTTTATTTTTGGCTGTGCTAGGTCTTCACTGCTGCATGAGTTTTTCTCTAATTATGACAAGCGGGGGCTACTCTGTAGTTGCGGTGCTCGGGCTTCTCATTGCGATAACCCTTCCTTTTTGGAGCCTGGGCTCTAGTGCACTGGGCTTTAGTAGCTGCAGCCGGTGGGCTTCGGCAGTTGTGGCCTCCAAACTGTAGAGCACAGGCTCAGTAGTTGTGGTGCACGGGCTTCTCATTGCAATAACCCTTCCTTTTCGGAGCCTGGGCTCTAGTGCACCGGGCTTTAGTAGCTGCAGCCGGTGGGCTTCGGTAGTTGTGGCCTCCAAGCTGTAGAGCACAGGCTCAGTAGCTGGGGTGCACGGGGTTTAGTTGCTCTGTGGCATATGGGATCTTCCTGGATCAGGGATCGAACTCATGTCTCCTGCATTGGCAGGGGGATTCTTTACCACTGAGCTGCCAGCAAAGTCCAGAGTAATAATATTGAGTTAAAAATACATCCTGTATGATTTCATTTACATATAAAACAGTACCCACCTCTGAGTGGGTGATAAAAGTAACAGTCTGGGTTACCTTTAGGCCAGGACACAAGAGAGCCAGTTGGGCAATGGGAATACTCCACACCTTTGTCTAGATATAGTTACATAGGGTACCATCATGTGTAAAATTTATGGAGCTCTGCACCTAAGATGAGTGTACTTTATGGTATATAATTTGTATACCAAGGAAAACAATGAAGCTACCTGGTTAAAACAAAAAGCAACAAAAATGAAAAAACACAGCATAAAAATTATAACACAAGATAATGAAAACAAGGGAATGAGGAAGTGTAGCGCTCTCAGCATAGAGACAAAGCTATAGATCAAAAATAGCCTAAGCTCACCCATTCATCACCCATTTATTCATTCATTCAATTCCAGAATCCTATGTCACAGATGGAACAGGTTTAAAACACACACACAAAACTGCTCCTTTCTCCTAACCAGTGTTTCCAAGGCTAAGTTATAATTGTTGGAGCCAGATCATATTTTTTGCACTACTGCAGGGAGGTAACCTTTTATTAATTGAATTTCTAATGGCAATTCATCAAACCGAGCGATCACCGTTATTTAATGTGTGATCCATATTCATGGCATGCTCTGTTAGGTAAATAATAGTGGCTCTGAGAAAGTGCTTCTGTGAGGTCCTTTTCCTTCTCAAATGACTTTCCTTTTTTTCCCCCTAAGTACAGACAAACAGTTGTAATTTAAACAGAACAAACCCCACCTGTGGAGGAGACGTTGGTAAAGGCAGACGAGAAGAATTACAAACCCACAGAAGCAGTGAGAATGAATGGCTTTGCCAGTTCCCTTTCTCTCTGCAGATTGACAGTGGATATGTGAATAACGTTTGCTAAATCTGGACTTTGAAAACATGACAGCGAGCTGTTTGTGCCAATAATTTTTCATGGCATATGCCACCCCTCCCCGCCCCACACACAGTTTTAATAAGATGGCACATGGACTATTGAGAAATGTTAAAACCCTGCAGAGGAAAGAGCTTTATCTTCTGACCAAATTCTGCCCAGCAATGTTTATGACAGCTGAAGAATTTATCTTAAATTCCCTCTGCTTGCTGCAAAGCACATGGCCCTTTGTCCCCAAGCAGCCTGTAAGAACCAAACTAAGATGTCACATACATAATATAACAGATAAATGGCCCAATTTTCATGTCCACATGATGAATGGAATGCAAGTTCAGCACACACATATTTGCACATTAATTGGCCCTGCATGGTTCCATTTTGTTCCTGAGTTGCTACTGTACGTCTTCTGGACTCTTTCCCCTTCGGAATCATTAAGCCTGTTTTATCGCACAAATGCATACACATCTCCCCCCCTGTTTGTCGTCATGCAGCTTGCCCTGCTGTGAGAGAACCAAGTAACCTGGGCGCAGCCACTGGATTGCAAATGCCTGCGTCTGAGTTCTCTCCACCTTCGACTACAGGGTGGCTCAGAGATCTGAGACCCAGCCCTGCGGTGGCTGCACTGACAGCCAGACAAAGGAGGTTGTAGGCAAGGATGTTTGAAAAAAAAAATCATTTCTTTTCAGTTACCAGTTGGTTTCTTGCCTCACCTTAATGATTTCCTGTTGATAGTTTAATGGCAATATAAACCCCGTGGAGGGCCTCAATTTTGACAAATTGGCCAGCTCCTATTTCATGGCAAAGCAATCGAAGTGAGATTGATTGATATTACAGTCTCGCTCTCCCAAATAATTGCAGTGGGAAGCAGTGCAGGTGGCCGAACCTGGTGGCCTCAGAGAAAGGTACGTGGAATCCTGCTTCCACCAGTCCCTGTGTCCATCTCGAAGGAAGCTTGAACCCAGGCCAAGGAATCGTGCATTTTTCTTGTTTCAATCCTGAGTCTCAGAAAAGCAGATCCAGGGGTTACGGAGCCTCTGAATACTCTGGCCCAGTTGGAGAGAAGCCAGAACTTTTGAGAAGAGACTGAATTTCTTTCGCTGTGAACAAAAGGCCAGTCCTGGCTGTTCCAAGTCACTTGAGAAGTGAGAACATTTTACAGGAGAAAGTTGAGCTACTGCGCCAAGAGGGTTACAGTGGGGAAAGCCGCACGCTCTGGAGTCTTAGAGATGGGATAAGAATCATGGGTCACAACAATTTTTAAGTTATGTGCCTGCGGTCACTTCACTGATGAACAGGTCTCTTATCCGTACAATGGCAAGAATGAAAACCATCCCCTAAAAGATAGATTTGAATTTGAAAATTTCATAATCTGAAGACAGTACCTGGCACAGAACAAATGATCCACAATTGTTATTTTGTTTCTTCACACAACCCTGTGTCTTTTATCTCTTGTATAAAGTAAGAGCACAAATAAATAACTAGAAGTTTAGCTTGAGACCCATAGCTTTGAAAATGTGCTTTGGTGATTTTGCATCATGGTGGACCTACACCTTAAGCAGGCAGTTTATTTAAGTGCAGGTCAGGAAGCAACAGTTAGAACTGGACATGGAACAACAGACTGGTTCCAAATAGGAAAAGGAGTACGTCAAGGCTGTATATTGTCACCCTGCTTATTTAACTTCTATGCAGAGTACATCATGAGAAACACTGGGCTGGATGAAGCACAAGCTGGAATCAGGATTGCCAGGAGAAATATCAATAACCTCAGATATGCAGATGACACCACCCTTATGCAGAAAGTGAAGAAGAACTAAAGAATCTCTTGATGAAAGTGAAAGAGGAGAGTGAAAAAGTTGGCTTAAAGCTCAACATTCAGAAAACGAAGATCATGGCATCTGGTCCCATCACTTCATGGCAAATAGATGGAAAAACAGTGGAAACAGTGTCAGACTTTATTTTGGGGGGCTCCAAAATCACTGCAGACGGTGATTGCAGCCATGAAATTAAAAGACACTTACTTCTTGGAAGGACAGTTATGACCAACCTAGACAGCATAGTAAAAAGCAGAGATATTACTTTGTCAACAAAGGTCTAACAAGGCTATGGTTTTTCCAGTAGTCATGTATGGATGTGAGAGTTGGACATCCAACTGAATGATCACCAAAGAACTGATGGTATTGTAGAAGACTCTTGAGAGTCCCTTGGACTGCAAGGAGAACAAACCAGTCAATCCTAATGAAAATCAGTCCTGAATAATCATTGGAAGGACTGATGCTGAAGCTGAAGCTCTAATACTTTGGCCACCTGATGGGAAGAACTGACTCACTGGAAAAGACAGTGATGCTGGGAAAGACTGAGGACAGGTGGAGAAGGGGACAACAGAGGATGAAGTGGTTGGATGGCATCACCGACTCAATGGACATGAGTTTGGGTGAACTCTGGGAGTTGGTGATGGACAGGGAGGCCTGGTGTGCTGCAGTTCATGGGATCACAAGGAGTCGGACACAACTGAGTGACTGAACTGAACTGAATTCACATTGGAGTCCGTGGCCCTCTTCTATCCATCAAGGGCAAGATCCACTTGAAGATCAGCAAAGCTTTCCAATGAGCACACAGACCTTGTCTAATTTGCCCAATCATGTTTTGAGAGTCTTCTCTGTCCTTGAAACCAGCTCAAAAAAAAAAAAAAATGTTTAAAGAACCATAAAAAGAGTCATCAGGTCTTAATTCAAGGGTCCAGAAATCTCAGTTGGAGACGTGATTGGTCTTTTATAAGGAAAAATTTTTTTCTTTTGTATTGGAGCATAACTGATTAACAATGTTGTGAGTTTCAGGTGAACAGCAAGGACCCAGCCATATATATACATGTATCCCTTCTCCCCCAAACTCCTCTTCATCCAGGCTGCCACATAACATTGAGCAGGGTTCCCTGTGCTACACAGTAGGTCCTTGTTGGTTATCCATTTTAAATATAGCAGTGTCCATTCCAAACTCCCTAACCATCCCTTCCCCTCAGCCACCATAAATTCATTTTCTAAGTCTGTGAGTCTGTTTCTTGTACATAAGTCCATTTGTATCATTTCTTTTTAGGTTCCTTATATAAGGGATTACAAGGGATGTCAGTGCCTCTCCTTCTCTATCTGCCTTACTTCACTCAGTATGACAAAACAATCTCTAGTTTCATCCACATTGTGACAAATGGCATCACTTCATTCTTTTTAGTGACTGAGTGATATTCCATATCCTACCATATCTTCTTTATCCATTCCTTGGTCCAATGGACTTTTAGGTTGCTTCCCTGTCTTGTCTATTGTTGATGGAGCTTTAAGTGACAGCTCTTCTATTCCAGGGAAAGTGCTAAGCCCTGGGATCTATGTGTGACTTGAACATACAATCTTACCCTCAAAGAATATATGGACCAATATGGAGGGGAGCAGGCTATATTGTAAATGGTATAGTGTCCTTTGTTTTATGATGGCCAGTATTCTTGTAAGAGCAAAGCCCTCTCCATAAACCCTAATCCATATTCCTTAAGCTTGGGGTCTGGGCTCAGACATAAGTGGCCTGAGAAGGGATTATGGTATATATGGAGGCTTCCCAGAGTGGGTAATGTACAGACTGGAGGCTTGAAGTCAAGAAAAGCAGAGAAGGCACTCGCACGTTCAAGGAATAAGTGTTTAAGGGGTGTGTGAGCTGTGAAGAGGAGTGGAAGTGGTCAGGGTGAACTTGGAGAAACAGACCAAGATCCTCCTGGAAACTGAAGGGGGAGAGGGTTACGAGAAAGGGGCAGGCCCTGGATGATTCATCAGGGTCAAGGAGAGTGAACCCCAGGTTGATGGCTCTAGACTTTTCAGGTGAACAATCATTAATGTCCTCAGCAACAGCTTTCCAAGTGTTGGTGGTGGAAGACAGAAGTGGAGCCTTAGGGAGCAGACTGAAAGAAAACATCCCATATGTAGAATATGGACCAGTCTCTCAAGGGGCAAGTGGTTGAGCCAAAGCAATGATGTTCCCTGGATTGAAGGAATTTTGAAGATGGCAGAGGCTTGGTCAGGTTTGTCATATGCTTGGAGAATGGGCCTCAGAGAATACAAACATGGGGATCAGAGCACAGGTTGGGGTTTACATGCTGGAAGGTGAGCAGAGTGTCCCTGAGGGTACGCTGCTTTGGTCACCATTGTGTCATCAGGGACCAGCATGAAGCCAGAGAGCTACAGCCTTAATTGGACTGAGAAAGGAGACATTTTTACTGTGACATTAAGAAAGAATGTCACAAGAAGAACAGCAAGGAGAGATAAGAAAGCCTTCCTCAGTGATCAGTGCAAAGAAATAGAGGAAAACAATAGAATGGGAAAGACTAGAGATCTCTTCAAGAAAATTAGAGATACCAAGGGAACATTTCATGCAAAGATGGGCTCAATAAAGGACAGAAATGGTATGGATCTAACAGAAACAGAAGATATTAAGAGGTGGCAAGAATATAAAGAAGAACTGTACAAAAAAATCTTCACAACCCAGATAGTTATGATGGTGTATTACTCACCTAGAGCCAGACATCCTGGAATGCAAAGTCAAGTGGGCCTTAAGAAGCGTCACTAAAAACAAAGCTAGTGGAGGTGATGGAATTCCAGTTGAGCTGTTTCAAATCCTAAAAGATGATGATGTGAAAGTGCTGCACCCAATATGCCAGTAAATTTGGAAAACTTACCAGTGGCCACAGGACTGGAAAAGGTCAGTTTTCATTTCAATCCCTAAGAAAGGCAATGGCAAAAATGCTCAAACTACCACACAATTGCACTCATCTCACACACTAGTAAAGTAATGCTCAAAATTCTCCAAGCCAGGCTTCAGTAATATGTGAACCATGAACTTCCAGATGTTCAAGCTGGATTTAGAAAAGGCAGAGGAACCAGAGATCAAATTGCCAACATCTGTTGGATCATCAAAAAGGCAAGG
>SJYQ01000330.1:2202614-2226939 GCA_006410935.1 Redunca redunca | reverse complement strand
CTTCTATGCAGATTACATCATGAGAAATTCTGGGCTGGATGAAGCACAAGCTGGAATCAAGATTGCCAGGAGAAATATCAATAACCTCAGATATGCAGATGACACCACCCTTATGGCAGAAAGTGAAGAAGAACTAAAGAGCCTCTTGATGAAAGTGAAAGAGGAGAGTGAAAAAGTTGGCTTAAAGCTCAACATTCAGAAAACGAAGATCATGGCATCCGGTCCCATCACTTCACGGCCAATAGATGGAGAAACAGTGGAAACAGTGGGAGACTTTATTTTTTGAGGCTCCAAAATCACTGTAGATGGTGACTGCAGCCATGAAATTAAGATGTTTATTCCTTGGAAGAAAAGTTATGACCAACCTAGACAGCATATTAAAAAGCAGAGACAATACCTTTTCCAACAAAGGTTCGTCTAATCAAGGCTATGATTTTTCCAGTGGTCATGTATGGATGTGAGAGTTGGACTGTGAAGAAAGCTGAGTGCCAAAGAATTGATGGTGTTGGAGAAGACTCTTGAGAGTCCCTTGGTACTTCAGGGAGATCCAACCAGTCCATCCTAAAGGAGATCAATCCTGGGTGTTCATTGGCAGGACTGATGTTGAAGCTGAAATTCCAATACTTTGGCCACCTGATGTGAAGAGCTGACTCATTGGAAAAGATCCTGATGCTGGGAAAGATTGAGGGCAGGCAGAGAAGGGGACAACAAAGGATGAGATGGCTGGATGGCATCACTGACTCAATGGACATGAGTTTGGGTGAACTCTGGGAGTTGGTGATGGACAGGGAGGCCTGGCGTGCTGCAGTCCATGGGGTCACAAAAAATTGGACACAACTGAGCGACTGACCTAAACTGAAGAAAGAATGGGAGAGTATGTGTGGATGAATTTTAAGGAAAAGGAAGAGACCAATACAGGTGATGGCTGGCAGCCCTCATATACCCAGTGAGTGACAGAGGTAGAATTGAGTGTTAAAGAGGGAAAGATAAGCAGGAAGAGGGATGCTGATGGGAGGCCCCATGCAGGGGCTATTGATCAGTGAGATCTGCCCGGTAAATGGACATCTGGCAGCCCCAGGGGAGGGAGCTGAGCTGACAGCAGCAGCCCTGGACACACCATGTCACCCACCACGTGTATACTACCCACTGAGCACTGCATTAGCTTCATGACGGTCTTTATGAGTGTCACCGTCCATACTTCACAGAGGAGGCAACTGAGACTCCAAGAGGTGACGTACGTTGGCCACAATTATGTAAGAATTAAATAGCAGGACCAATGTCTGAATCAGTGTCTGACTGCAATGCTAAGGCATGCTCTACCATGAACTTGACTGTTGGGTGTACAGGCTATGGAGTCCAGTGCCTGGATTCAAACCCCAGCTCCGGCATCTCCCATCTCCAGTCCCTGCTAGAGATGAAATGGGGGCAAATTTCTTAACCTTTGCATGTCCTGTTTGTCTCCTCTATAGAATGAAGATAAAAAATGAACCTTATAACTTTTTGCCCCATTTTTATTTTTCAATTAAACAAGTTTTTCTTTTATATTGGAGTATATGCTAGTTTGAAGTGTATAGCAACGTTTTTCATATACATTTATCTATTCTTTTTCAGCTTCTTCTCTCATTTGGGCTATTATAGAATATTGAATAGAGTGCCCATTGGTATACAGTGTGTCTTGGTTGGTTACCTATTTTAGAACCTTATAGCTTTTTGGTGAAGATGAAAAGTCATGGTATAAATTATGGCAGACAATTAGCAATGTTACCTGGTACACAAATAACCCTTCATATATGCTAGTCATTGTAGTTATTTTTGTTAGGGTTCTTGGGAGCTCATTCTGATGTATAGTAGGAAAGAGCAGGGTGTCAACTAAAACCAGTTCATAGTCTCTAAACCAAATGGATGCATCAGGTCTTGAGTCTTCCAGAAACGCCTCACTCCTTGGAAATTAAGTGAAGGTCCCTAAGAAAGGCGAGCAGTCAAAAAATTCTTTCTACTGCTTATATCAGAAAAAGATTGGTTTCTGTTACTCTGAGCTTTTGAGGATGAGTTAGAAGAATCTCACCACTTGTACACTGCAATGAGGTTAATGAAAAAGAGTAACTAAAGGGAAAGAAAAAGTCCATTGGGTCTTAATTAGTATCTGACTGTATGCCAGGCACTCTACAAGATATGTTATATAACTTATTTAATTTCACCCTTACAAGAGCCCTATGCAGTGACTACTAGTATTTTTCCTATTTTACAGATGAGCAAACCAAGGTTCAAGTTTCTTAATTAAGCAAGTTACAGAGATCATAGGAAAGGGATCAAGAATTTCATCCATGGCTCTCAGACCCCAAAGTCAGCTGAAGTGACAAGCTTAAACCAGAAGTCACCTCCTGTTTCTCAGAGACATAGACTGGGCCTCCCAACTCCCATGAGAAAAACCCAGTCTCTCCTCTTCTCCTTTCTCCCTCCTGCCCACCTGCCACTGCCACAGCTCAACCAACCTCGTCGACTCTCTGTTTCAAGATGTTTTGAGGGCCCTGTTATCACAGAGCCCATTCCCACACCATAAATTATTTCCTACAGTTTTGACACCATTTATTTCCATAGCATTATACACTCCAACCTTCTGACTACTTAAGATCAAAAGGTATGCTCCAGGCTCACATCTCACTCTAGCTCTCAGACTCGATGCACCAAATTAGACCCAACAGCAGAGGCTTCAGCCTGCCAGGGTCTGTAATGTCACATAACACCCATAGTTTAGCCCATCTTTATCAATGGCAAAGGAGAAATGGACTGATCCATGGGGGCGGGGCTTCCATGGAGGGGGCTTAAAGATGTGACAGTTGAAGGGGAGTGTTGGGATGTTCAGAATCAGCCTGGGTGGTAGGAATTCAACTGGCTGTGGAAACTGAGGCCAAAGGCAAAGGTTTGTAACAGGCCAGAGAAGGAGAAGCTCCATATGGGGAACTGAGAGCTGCCCCTGAGAGAATCACAGAAACACTAGTGAACAAGAGGGAAGAGGGATTGTGGCTGGAATCAGCCCAGGCTCAGAGGTTCTGGAAACCTGTGGACCACATACTCATTAACAGATGGATCTCTTTGGAGGAGCATGCTCTGATGCAGCAAGCAGAAAGGGCATCTATTTTTACATCACTATTTTTTTTGAGAGCCCGGTGGCTCAGATAGTAAAGAACCCACCTGCAATGCAGGAGACCCTGGTTTGATCCCTGGATCAGAGAGATCCCCTGGAGGAGGGCATGGCAACCCACTCCAGTTTTCTTGCCTGGGGAATCCCATGGCCAGAGGAGCCTGGAGGGCTGCAGTCCATGGGGTCGCAAAGAGTCGGACACGACTGAAGTGACTTAGCACACACACACGTAAAATGAATAAGACAAATCTCCTGCTCTCATAGAGCCCCAAACCTAATAAAATACACAGATGGATGAACAGATGCTTTTTATTCAAGTTCTAAAATAGAGGAGGATTCAAGGGAGGGAATGAACACCTAGAGGGGGTGATCAAGTCATCCTCCTCTCCCACCCACCCCTGTGCCCTAGCACTGAGGTCAGTAAGAGGCATTGGTGGTCGTAGCCCTGGATACCATGGTGCATGGCATATTTTAATCATCTGGACCAAATTTGGCAAGTAGCAGAGAGACTGCCTTGGGTTTACTGTGCATATAGGTGAGGGATGGACAGGAGAATTGGGAAATCCCCCAGACACGTGGACCGGCACCTGACTGTAGGGGCAGCAGGAAAGAAGACCCTTGGTGACGGTGGTGGTGGTGGTGGCTGTGAGAGCAGCCAGCATTTATTGGAAGTCTGCTGCCTGCCAGGCACAGTGCTAAGAATTTTACATGGATTACCTCATTTCTTCTTTCCAACAGACTTGGGTGGATAAGTATTCACGTAAATAACCTTCATTTAATGGGTGAGAAAACCAAGGCTCAGAAGAGTTGATGGGATCCATCCACGGCCTCACGGCTAGCAGGCAGAGTTAGTGTTTGATTCTAGGCAATTTGCCTTTGGCACCAGCAGCCCAGCCAAGATGGGGGAAGCAGGCTTGAACACCCCCTTGGGTTACAGTCTGATTGCTCAGCACAAACCTCTCATGACAAATGATGCTAGTGCACACTGAAGAAACTTCATGACTGAGCCTGCTTCTCGGCACTAATGTAGCTTGACTCAAGGCTGATATTCCACTTATCTCCCCAGAATGACAATTAGGAGGAGAAAAAAAAGAAAGAGTTATTGCTATTCTGGCTTCCTCTATTGAGCTATGAATAAATGATGATAGCTGTGAAATAGCATGGTGTTTAGATCATTTCTGGTAAATTAAAAAAAAATAAAAATTGAATAAAGTGGTAATCCATGTAGCCAGTTAAACAAGAGGAGCGGAACAAAACTGGTAAACTCTTTCAGTGTCTTCCTGGCCTTGTCATTCTAATGTAATTAGTTTGCAAAAATATTAATTAACACTCAAAACAGCTGACACGTTTTACATGCTGGTTTGAAATGTGTTAATTACGCCTTATACTTTGCCCCTGTACCATCCTGAGCGGCGCCATAGACAGGGATTCTGGTCCTCCACACCCTCCACCTTACATACTGGGGACAACATAGATACTGAGAGCTTTTTGCATTGCTCAAGAGTTCCATGAACCTTTGCTGGGAAGGAGAGAGAATGGTGTGTATGAATAGCACCTTGGTGGTTCAGCTAATGTCTACAGACATGGTGTCTCGGGAGGCTACCTCACTTCCCATGAGTAAATGTTGTCCTGGGTCAGCAGGGTTTTCAGATGGAATGCAGACAGTGGAGTGAGTGACCTCTGAGCATCTCTCCTTGGACTACATTCAGTCTCTGGACTAGATTCTCTCCAGATTTGCCAGTGGGCTATCTACTCATGCCCTTGTAGATGGTGCTGAATTCTAAGTGTGTCTGTGTAGACCTAGCCATTGTCATCATTAAAGATATAGATGTTGTCTGCTTCTTTGTGGTTTTCTTAGTTAATATATTAGTCAGGAGAGTTTAGGCGGTGCTGAAGTAACAGGTTAACCAGGAAATCTCAATGGCTCACCCAATGAGGCTTATTTCTTGCTCAGGGGACCAATCCAGTGAGCACAGAGTGACTCTCCTGGGGAGCTCTCTCCTAGTGATCAAGAGATACAGGCTGCTCTATCCTGCAGCTCCAGCATGTCAGCACACACCTCTGCCATCCCTATGGCAGAGGAGGAAAGAGAATGAGGGAATCTCGCATGTCTTTTTCACTGTCTCAGTACAGAAATGGCACCCATCTCTTGCACCCACAATCCACCAGCTAAAATGTGTCCCACTGTGTCCATGGGCAAGGGGTTTGGAAATGTGAGGTTCACACAGATATTCCATGAGTAGTAAATACCTGCCACTGTGTGATAATGATGATAATAGTCATCTCTATTGTCATCCCAACCACCATGCTTCACCAAACCCTACACTGTGGTTATGTGGCAGGCACTCTGTTTTACGCTTTGCATGGGTTTTTCTTATTCCAGCGTCATTCTTTCTGTCATAAGAAGAGGAAACAGAGGTTCCAAGGGATGAAACTATTGTTAGCAAGGGATCCAGCCAGGACTCAATCCGTAATGTGACAGCAGTGCCTCCAGTGGTCTCTGCCTCCCACAGCCCTTGGCAGCTTTCCTTCTGTAGCATCCCAGGAGGAGGACCTGGGAGCAACACGCAGGACCCCCAGGAGGAATCTAGAGAAGGGTCTGTTAAGTTGCCAGAGTGTGTGATTCGGTTGATGCCCAAGTTTATGCAGAACCTATTCCTTTCAGTCAGTACATTCACATTCAGCGCCATATTTGATTGTTGTAATAATCCTGTGGAGGATTTGGGGGAAATGTGATGAGCTCCTCATTCTAGATGTGGTAGCAGAGGGCTTGGAGGACACCTGCCAGAAGGCACCTGGGTGATCACCAGCAGGTGTCTGCGGTCCTGACCTACCTCTTCAGTTGTGTAGAACTGAGGGACCTCGAGACCCTAGACCAAAGAACGGTTACCTTTTGTGTTTCATGAGTCCCTTTGACATCTGAGGAGAATGGTGGGTCTTTTTGGAGAATGTGTGCCTGTGTGCTAAGTTGCTCCAGTCGTGTCTGATTCTTTGCAACCCCGTGGACTGTAGCCTGCCAGGCTCCTCTGTCCATGGGATTCTCCAGGCAAGAATACTGGCGTGGGTTGCCATGCCCTCCTCCAGGGGATCTTGCCAATCCAGGGATTGAACAGGCATCTCTTACATCTCTTGCTTTGGCAGGCAAGTTTTTTTTATTATGAGCAGCACATGAGAATAAAGTTTTAAAATATATAATATGAAATACTTAGGATCACTAAGGAAAATGCATGTATTGAAATGCATTCGCTAAAATAATAAATGTGATCCAGTAAAATTGTTGTTTTCTTTTTTAATACATTAAATGACAAATTTAATAATTACTGTAACTTGGAAACAGCAACAAGCTTATGACATATTGAGATATCTATGACAATTATAATGTTATGACTGAAAAATTCTGCGGACTCTGTAGGTGACAAATTCACAGGTACTGGTAATTCTACTGTGAATTGCTGCTTATATTTATAATTAAAAGGAATTTGTTGTTGTCATTTAGTGGCTAAGGAGCGCCTGACTTCTTGCGACCCCATGGACTGCAGCCTGCCAGGCTCCCCTGCTTCTGCTCTCTCCCGAACCTTGCTCAAGTTCATGTCTATTGAGTCAGAGATGCTATCTAACCACCTCATCCTATGCCGCCCCCTTCTCCTTTTGCCTTCAACCTTTCCCAGCATCAGGGCCTTTTCCAATAAGTCGGCTCTTCTCATCAGCTGGCTAAAGTATTGGAGCTTCAGCATCAGCATCAGTCCTTCCAATGAATATTCAGGGTTGATTTCTTGTAGAATTGACTGGGTTGATATCCTTGCAGTCCAAGAGACTTTCAAGAGTCTTCTCTAGCACCACAATTCAAAAGCATCAATTCTTCAGCATTCAGCCTTCCTTATGGTTCAACTTTCACATCTGTACATGACTACTGGAAAACCATGGTTTTGACTATGTGCACTTCTGTGGGCAAAGTGATTCTAAAGGGAATGAACCCATCCAGTTAGTCACTAAGTCATGTCCGACTCTGCAACCCCATGGAGACTGCCAGGCTCCTCTGTCCATGGGATTTTCCAGGGAAGAATATTGGAGTGAGTAGCCATTCCCCCTTCTAAGGGATCTTCCTGACTTGGGGATTGAATCTGGGTCTCCTACATTGCACACAGATTCTTTACCATCTGAGCGCCAGAGAAGCCCCACTAAAGGGAACGCTAGATTACAATTTAGAGGTTACTGGAAATAAAATTTTATTTTTTCTTATCCAAGTCTGTGGACCTGCTGAGTCCTCTGTAGGGACACTTTCTGGGTCTAAGTTTCCACGTTAGGAACTCGCTCCATCCTTGGCTCTGGATTGCCTTCTGATTCTAGTTGGTCAAAGTCCAGAACTGGATGGTGTCCAGCTCATATTATGGAAAAGGTGAAGTTTGGTGTTGGTGCATTCCTTCAATTGTCTCTACCTCCTTTGTTACATCATCTGTGCCCAGAGTCTGGTCTTGACCCTCTGAGCCTTCTTTCCCACCAGAGCTCATGTGGCATTGAATAGGACCAGAGGTTATTCAAGGCTTATGTGTTTTCAATCCTAGGTACCATGATAAGGCTTTGTACCTATTATTTCACTGACTTCTGATAATGACTATTATTGCAGGTGTTTTACAAAAATGGTGATAAATGGGCTTCGCTGGTGGCTCAGATGGTAAAGAATCTACCTGCAGTGCAGCAGATGTGGGTTTGATCCCCTGAAGAAGGAAATGGCAACCTACTCCAGTATTCTTGCCTGGGAAATCTCATGGATAGAGGCCTGGTGGGCTACAGTCCATGGGGTCACAAAAGAGTTGGATGCAACTGAGCAACTGAACAACAACATTTATGAATAGTACTACGCACCAGACACTCTTCTAAGCATAGTAATTATTATGATAGCAATAATAGTAGCAGCAGTAGTAATAATATTAGTAGCAGGTAAGACTTACATAGTATTCACTAGGTGGTGGGTTTATTATATTCTAAACATTTTCTATCTTTTTAAAAAATTACTTCCACCACATTACTATCCAGGGAGTATTGTTATCCCTGGTTTAGAGGATGGGAAATAGATGGAGAGGTTAAAAAACTTGCCCATGAGTTGCATGACTGTGAAGCAAAGCCTTAAACTTTGATTTCACAGTCCTTAAGGTCAGCTACTAAGTTCTGCGGTCTTGTTTTTACTTCATTAAGTATTCCTCAAAACAAGTCCAGTAGTGGATTCTATATTTGCCCCCATTTTATAAATCATGCAATTGAGGAACAGAGGAGTTGTAAAGTTGCCTCGGAATCAGCTTCATTCAACTGGAAGATGGAACCAGGAAGGGCACAGGTGACCATTCAGGCAACTTGTTAAGGGCCATGCTTGGAAAAGTCATACGTCACTTCTGCATCCTCCCATTGGCCAGAACTCAGTTACGTGGTCCCACTGAACTGCAGGGGATACTGGGAAATGTGGTCTAACTGTGAACTCAAAGGAGAAAAGTGATGGTAGCTGTCTCTAACACAAGTACTAAGCAGAGCTCGGGTTGCTTATCTCAGGGGAGAGTCTGTCCACTGCAGAGGCACCCTAGTCCCAGGATTGATCCACAGCCCCGTGTGATGCCTGGGCTCAAGCTGCCGGTGGCTTCTCAGCCACCCAGTGCCAATGCACCCTAGGGTGACTTGTAGACTAAATTTGACACAAATACATTGCTGCAAATTAGAGAATGTGAAAATTTTCATGCTGTGGGGATCTGGACTCGGGGTCTATTTTTAAAAGCTATGAAGAGTCTGCAAATGAAGTATTGTCAAACAGAAAACAGATTAAAATGTGTAATCGTTTATTACTATACATTCAAATGAATATTTAAAATGTGGTCTTATTTTTGAAAATGAAAATGGTTGTTGGCTTTGTTCTCTCCTTTAGCTTGGTGTGTATTTTTAATTTGAGTGAGCCAGCCCCTGCCCTTGGGATCTGCTGCTCAAAGCCTCCGTGGGTGGCCAATTTACAGTCACAGGATTAGGCCTGCAGGGTGAATGGGAGAGGTGGACACTCCAGTCCTGAGCCATTTAGTACTATGAGCTCTACTGCCCCATTCTCAGATATCAAGGGTTATGAATCACAGCCTCACTTTCATGGTGCCCTTTTTTGGAGGGAGGGGGAGGGGATGGAGACCAGAAACAACACAATATTGATTTAAAAACACATTCTGATTCCAGGTGCTTACAAAATCAGGCGTGCATTTCAACCGGGGGGGAGGGGATAATTCCCCACACCCCAAAAAAGAAAGCAAACCAGGAAACAGTAGCAAAAGTACAGCTCGGTCCCTCATGACTCTCTTCTGCAAATTCTCCGAGAAGGAAACCAGGCTACTTGATAACGACCCATCTTGGTGTTCCATCTCACTGTGTAGGTAAACAGACTGATAGCCTCATAGCAATGTAGTCCCAGATGTGGGTGACAAGCACCCATGGGTCCCCACAGACAGCTCCTGGAATCGTTCTGAGAGAGGAACGCGACCACACGCGTCTCTCTTCTTCTGGAATCGGAAGCCTGTTTGTTTGAAGCTAAGAGCATTCCAGGCAGCACCATCTGATAAGCATGGGATTTTCAGCCATCCACCCTTTGTTTCTTTCGTGTTCTGACTAGAACACCAGTCACATAAGGCAACTGGATGAGAAAATCACTTTGATTAGTGACTTTCCTGTGGATATATTTCTTTTCTTTCATATTTCATGTACTGAATATTTTATGAAAATGTTTTCCTTTCCGAGTGAGCTAATGCTGTGGTTTAAATAATATGACTGGAAGGTACAAACCCTATTTCTCAAAACAGAATCGTACTAAGGGGAAGAAAAAAGCACAAACATGTAAAAGCCAGTGGGGCAAACACTTGAGATCAAGTTCACCTGGATGTGATCTCCAGTTCTCTTGGGATTGCTGTGTGACCTCTCAGCACCTCCACTTCTGTGAGATGGGGACAGTCATTGTTACAATCTGACACCATCAACGCGTGTGTGCATGCCCAGTCTCTCCTGTCCTGTCCGACTCTTTGCAGCCCCGTGGATTGTTGCCCACCAGGCTCCTCTGTCCATTGGATTTTCCTAGGCAAGAATATTGATGTGGGTTGCCATTTACTTCTCCAGGGGAATTTTCCTGGCCCAGAGATCAAACACACTTCCCTTGCATTGGCAGGCAGATTTTTTTTTTTCTTTTTTCTTTTCTTTTTTACCATCTGAGCCATCAGGGAAACCCGTGAGGGTGAGGATTACATGAGACAGGCAGTTATAGTGTGGGGGTACAGAGCCTGGTACAGAGCAAGTTGTCAGTAAATGGTCCCTCAGTTTTACATTTGAGCAAAATCCAGACAACTCCAGAGAGTCCTCATCGATTGCTTTCACCTCCACCTCCTCTTCCTCTGAACACTGTCCAGGGATAGATCTGAAAGATTTCACTGTAACTCTGGGAGTGGACGAGGTGGATGATTGGCAGATGATAGAGTCTATTTTTTAATCTGGCTTCTCAGACTCATTAGAGCTCCCAGGGCTTTGCTTAGTGCCTGTGGTAGAGACAGCTCTGAATTTGCCAGAACCAGTGCCTTTCCCCTTTGGTCTCATGTACCTGTGTACTAAGTTGCTTCAGTCGTGTCCGACTCTTTGCAACCCCATGGACTGTAGCCGTGGACAGGCCCCTCTGTCCATGGGATTCTCCAGGCAAGAATGTTGGAGTGCATTGCCGCACCCTCCTCCAGGGGATTTTCCTGACCCAGGGATCGAACCTGCATCTCTTATATCTTCTGTATTGACATATTGACAGGTAGGTTGTTTTCCACTAGCACCATTTCCCGGCATCCCTTGTGGTTTAATGGGACCATGTAACTGAGTTCCAGCCAGTGGAAAGTGGGCAGTGACGTAGGGCTTCCCAGGTGGCTCAGTGGTTTAAAAAAAAAAAAATCTGGCTGCCAATGCCGGAGACTCAGGAGATGTGGGTTTGATTCCTGGATCAAGAATATCCTCTGGAGGAGGAAATGGCATCCCTACTCCAGTATCTTTGCCTGGAAAATCCCATGGACAGAGGAGCCTGGTGGGCTACAGTCCATGCCGTTGTAAAGCATCAGATGCAACTGAGCACAGGCAGCATCAGAGTGATGTATGACTTTTCCAAGTGTAGCCCATGAAAGTCCCGAGGATGAGTCACCTGCAGTCTCTCTCCTTCCACCTTTAAGCTGGATGAAGCTGAACTCTGAGGCAGGTTTCTTAACTTCTCCGTCACTCAGTTGCCTGATCTGTAGAGGTCTAGTGGTCACAGAAACAGCTGTCCTGAAAGCCCTGGATGCGTGGTGGGTGAGATCCAGAGGTGATCACAAGAAGCTCTGCGAGGGGACTTCAGTACCTCGTAGGCAAAGGGTGGCATCGACTCGGGGAGAAATTCTTTCTCCCATTTCATCAGGCTCTGGTGCTTTCAGAGTCCCACTGCTGCTGCTGTTGTTTAGTCCCCAAGTCGAGTCCAATTCTTTTCAACCCCATGGACCGAAGCCTTCCAGGCTCCCCTGTTCCATGGAATTTCCCAGGCAAGAATATAGTGGAGTGGGTTGCCATTTCCTTCTCCAGAGAATCTTTCCAACCCAGGGATCAAATGCTCATCTCCTGCGTTGGCAGGTGGTTTCTTTACCTCTGAGCCACCAGGGAAGCCCAGAGTCCCATTAGAATCTCCTAGAAACAGCTGGAGCTTCTGTTGGGGGAGCTGATTTCTCACCTGGGCCCACCAGCAGGGGACGCATGAGCTATTGCCTTGGGAGCCTGCATGTGAATGACATCGGATCTTGTCAAGTCTGGGCACTGAGGCCAGATGTTCTCTGCATCCCTTGTGGATGAGACTCTCCAGATGGAGAGCCCCGGGACCTCTTAGCCTCACCCGTTTCTTCTGAAGTAGCAGTGGCGGTCACAGTTTGCGAGGCTGATGGCGTCTCCTGCCGGTTCCTCTCTGCCCTGCTGGTGATCTGTCTCCATACAGCGATTTCGTACATCGTTAAGGGAGATGTCATATGCACACGCATCAGGCTGTGTTCTTACCCAGAATGTCATATTAGACTCCTGGAGGCTTTGGAGGAAAAAAAATTCAAATCCAACCACATTCCCCACCCCCTTAAATCATCCAATCTTCCATCTGATGCCCCAAAAGAAAGCTGTTAGTAAAATAGCGACGTGCAGAGTTAAGAAAAGTGTCACACAGAATGTTAGCTAAAAATGTGAACTTTTTTGACCTATAGGGAGTGGGGTCAAGACAGATAGAGCTGTCTGGCTTTTTCAGAGGGCTTCCCAGGTGGTTCAGTGGTTAAGAATCTGCCTGCTAATGCACAGGACATGGGTTCGATTCCTGGGCTGGGAAGATCCTCTGGAGAAGAAAATGGCAACCTGCTCCAGTGTTTTGGCCTGGGTAGTTCCATGTACAGAGGAGCAGACCCTCCTTTCTCTAAGTTACCAGCAAAGAGACTGGGATGTGGTCAGCATCCCACAGAGATCCTGGCTTGATCTGAACTCTACTCTGTGGTCCCCTTCAGAAATTTTCCCCATGCTAATGTTTCTTGGAGGAATTTGCTTTGAAACCAAAATAAAGAAATGAATTATACTCACTCATGGAGTTTGGAGGCAGGAGGTGCCTTTCTTACTTATGCTCTCATTGACAGACATCTGCTGGGTACCAGGTGGTCCTATGGGTCCTGGGACTTCTACTCTGAACCCCGGGTCTGGCTCTCAAGTCACGTGCTGGGGGTGGCGGCTTGAATCGTCACTGAGGAAAGTGCTCAGCTGCAAGTGTGCATGGTGCCTGCTGGGAGACCCCCAGCTGAGTGACCCTAGGATTCTGCTCCAGCAATTCAGAGGTGTGGGTTTTTTCCCACAAGAAGCCATTCTCTGACACCAGTTGGTTGTCCTACAGTTTATGTCAATTCTGATGTTAGCTACCTGCAGACAGCATCCAGTCCTACAGGCTAAGGGTTCAGTCATACAAGACAGCCCCATGCATCCCCCCAATGCCCCAGTTCAGATGCCAGTCCAAGAAGATCCCATGATTTTGCCTGGCCGGCTATAGGTTAGGGGTTCCAGTGACCACACCCCATCTCTTGGGTATAATTAATTCTTTAAAGTGGCTCAAGAGGTGCAGAACTATTTTACTTACGGGGTTACCAGTTTACTTTTTATTGGAGTATAATTGCTTTACAATGCTGTGTTAATTTCTGGTCTACAGTAGAGTGAGTCAGCTATGTGTATACATATATCCCCTTCCTCTTGGACCTCCCTCCAACCCCCATCATCCCACCCTCTGGGTCATCACAGAGCACCGAGCTGAGCTCCCTGTGTTATACAGCAGCTTCCCACTAGCTATCTATTTCACACATGGCAGTGTATATACACAGGCTTCCCTGATGGCTCAGAAAGTAAAGAATCCACCTGCAAAGCCAGAGATCTGGGTTCGATCCCTGGGTGAGGAAGATCCCCTGGAGGAGGGCATGGCTACCCGCTCCAGTATTCTTGCCTGGAGAATCCCATGGACAGAGGAGTCTGGTGGGCTACAGTTCACAGGGTCGCCAAGAGTCGGACACCACTGAGCGGCTAAGCACAGCACAGTGTATATGTCAGTCCATCCTCCCCTTCCCTTTTGTGCCCACATGTCTGTTCTCTATGTGTGCATCTCTATTCCTGCCCTGCAGATAGGTTCATCTGTTGGGTTTCTAGTAGGTTATAAAGGATATAACTCAACAGCCTGATGGAAGAGCCACACAGGGCAAGTCACCTGGGAAGGAGACGCAGTGACTCTGAGCCCTCTCGCCTCTCCCCCCAGGTCCCCGTGTGCTCACCAGCCTGCAAGCTCTCCAAACCCAGTCCTCTGAGGCTTTCCAGAGCCTTTCTTAAGTCAGTGTGGTTGGCTTGGTCATTGGCTATTGATTGACAATTGAACTGAATCTCAAGTGGCCCCTCTGTCCCCCCAGGAGGCCTGGGTTAGGACTGAAAGTTCCAAGCCTCTAATCATTCTAATCACCTGGTTGGCTCCCCTGGAAATCAGCCTGCATCCTTAGGTGACCTGGGGGCTTTCCAAAAGCCACTAATTAATATAACAAAAGGCACTTTGCTTGCTTAGAACCAGGAATGCAGATGAAGGTGAAATACACATTTGTCCTGAGTCACAGCATCACAGTCCTGCCCAGCACCCCCACCGGGTGTGGCCAGGGTGGGGGCTCAGCTCCCAGAGTTCCAGACCCCAGACCTGGGTTCACCCCTCTTCTCTCCTACTTACCAGCTGTGTTACCTCAAGGAGGTGATTCTTTGTGCATCTCTCTTTCCTCATCTGTAAGATTGGGAGTGTTTGGCGCTCAGTCGTTTCTGATGCTTTGCGTCCCCATGGATTGTTGTAGCCCGCTAGGCTCCTCTGTCCATGGACAAGTGGCCAGTGACATGAGCTCAAATAAAATGATGGTTAGGATTTCTAGTGTTCTAAACAACAGATTGGGCATGTGCGCGCACATGCACACACACACACACACACACACACACACACACGGACAACGAGCTGAGAGCAGCAGAGATGCTGGGGAGCATAAGCTAATGGGGCCCTGTCCCCTAACCCCCGACAGGGGTTAGAGAAGCCTCTCAGAGGGGTTCGTGTTTAAACTGAATCCCAGCAGATCAGCAAGTGTCGGCTGGACACAGAAGCAGCAGCCTGTATGAAAGCACTAACGAGCATTCTGAAAGCTGAACGCGTTTGTGCGTGGGCAGGAATGCAGAGCCAGGACCCAGACGGAGGATAGAGAGCCTGGACCCGGCCCCCAGGGTGGTTATCAGGATGCTGGGTGCTGCCGCTGCTCCTTTCCCTGGCACCCAGAATCTTCCATCCACAGGCCCCTTGTCTCTTGTCCTGGGCTGCCCTGCCTTACCCTGAAAAGACCGTGAGCTGTAGATCATGAAGGAACACTGTCATTTGCTCATGGGGGTGGGGGTAGGGAGCACAGTATTGGGGATGAGATTGACTGAAAGAGCTGATTCATTGGGAAAGACCCTGATGCTGGGAGGGATTGGGGGC
This sequence comes from Redunca redunca, assembly GCA_006410935.1. Lineage (NCBI taxonomy): Eukaryota > Metazoa > Chordata > Mammalia > Artiodactyla > Bovidae > Redunca > Redunca redunca. Next base: position 2,211,739 of record SJYQ01000330.1, on the reverse strand, counting down.
AGGAGGAGAATGGGACGGAGGAGGATGAGATGGTTGGGTGGCATCACCGACTCGATGGACACGAGCTTGAGCAAGCTCTGGGAGACAGTTGGGGGAGCCTGGTGTGCTGCAGCCCGCGGGGCCACAAAGCCTCAGACACGACCTAGCGATGCTACAACAACAACAACCCAGCCCTGTGTCCCTGAGCAAGTTCCTTTACCTCTCTAAACCTCTCTTCCTCGCCCACAAGGGGAATAGTAAGAATACAAGGCGTGTTGGTCTCACAGTGCTTATCTTTATCAGACCCTGGGTGAGCTCTGTCTCCTGGGTCCGCTCCTGCATCCTCACCCCACACAGCGCTTGTCTCCCTGCCCAGTAAACTCAGGCGGCGAGAGTTAGCGCTCACCCTGAGGCCCCAGCACTGAGTCGTGGAGGTTCTGATGTTCACCCACATCCGTCTGACTCAGAAGCCTGAGCTGTTAATCCCGTACCATACTGCCATTTAGGTTTATTAAGAGGATTAAGTGGAATAATCCATCTCCCCAGCATTTTGTCTGGCACAGATTCAGAAAATATAATATGATCAGACAGATGTGGCTCTATTTCCAGGCTTATCGCTTACCGGCTGTGTGATTCCTTTCATCCTTTCATCTCTCCAGGCCTGTTTCCCCATCTGTGAAATGGGAATGAACTGAGATTCCATCTCATCTGTTAGGAGATTTCAAGGCGGAGAATGTCTGCAAACCCCTCAGCATGATGCCAGGGACTGAGTTAGCACCCAGCACATCTCAACGCTCAGTGTTCTTAGGTATACAGTAGCATGTGGTACTCAGTCCTGTCCAACTCTGTACGACCCCATGGACTGTAGCCCGCCAGGCTCCTCTGTCCATGGGATTCTCCAGGCAAGAATACTGGAGTGGGCTGTCATGCCATCCTCCAGGGGATCTTCCCAAACCAGGGATCGAACCTGAGTCTCTTGTGTCTTCTGCATTGGCAGGCAGGCTCTTTACCACTAGCGCCACCTGGGAAGCCCAGGTATATAGTAGGTGCTATGCTAATGTCAGCCATCCCACCTGCTCTCTCAAGTTTCCATCTTGGCAAAGGGGCTTCAGACAGTGCAAAGCTGGGCGTGTAAGAGACCATGGTGTCTCCGAAAGAGGTGGTGACAGAGGTCAGGGGCATGAGGTGGAGCCATTGGCACTGATTCCTTCCAGCTGATGGTGACCTGCGCGCAGGAAGGGGGATGCCCTTGGTTTGCAGTTCTTCATGTTCTTTTCCCAAAACCAGAGCCTTCCATGCCAAGCCATCTTTCCTGAGCAACACTTTAATTTACATCTTTTAATAACTTTGGTTGCCATGGAAGCATTGGAATTCAGTTTTAAAATAGACAAACTAATTGTTTCAGTCAGTTTGGGTATTTGCTGTCAAGGAAACAGCCCGCTTTTCCCCACCACCAAGAGCCCACCTAATTGGATATGCGAGGTGGCAAACGAGGAGTATTGACCACCCCACAGCCAGGCAGAGGAGGCACCATCACACACCCAAGGAATCTCAACCAGTCCTGCTCATGAGCTTAAGAAAGGGACAGTCTGGACTACTGCTGGAGGCCAGGGAAGGTAGCAGGGTGAGGCTTCCAAGGGCCACAGACACAGCTCCTGAGGCAGCACCAGAACGGAGCTCAGGGCTCAGGACATTCCGGCAGCCAGATGTGGTTCCTGACCTTGGATGGAGGCCCAGAGGCCCTCCACCCTGATCTGAGGGATTCTGAAAACGATAGCAGTAACAGCAGCAACAAAGCACAGGAGCCCAGGGCCAGAGCCTACTTTCCCAACGAGACAACAAACGTTCATCTCACAACAGGCATTCGCTTACCTCCTCCCAGGAGCCCTGCTGATGCAGAGGGCAGATGGCACTGTTCATTTATTCAATCATCCAACAAGTATTTCTTGTGTTCCTGTCCGATCCATCAATGAATACCGATAGTTCTCTGTCCCTGTGAAGCTTATCTTCTAGCAGGGAAAACAGACAATGAATGAGAAGAATAAGGGGTTGAATAGGGCTTTGAGGGCTTCTCAGGGGGCCCTCAAAGTGGTGAAGAACTGGCCTGCCAATGCAGGAGATGTGGGTTTGATCCCTGGGTTGGGAAGATCCCCTGGAGGAGGGTACAGCAACCCTCTCCAGTATTCTTGCCTGGGACATCCCATGGGGAAATGAGCCTTGGTGCCTACAGTGCATGGGGTTGCAAAGAGTCACACACAACTTAGTAACTAAACCACCATCACTCCAATAGTTTGGGCTTCCCTGGTAAAGAATCTGCCTGCAATGTGGGAGACCTGGGTTCAGTTCTTGGGTCAAGAAGGTCTCCTGGAGGAAGGCATGGCAACCCACTCCAGTATCTTGCCTGGAGAATCCCATGGACAGAGGAGCCTGGTGGGCTATAGTCCACAGTGTCACAAAGAGTCAGACACCAATGAAGGTATTTAGCACACACGTACACATGGGGTATTGAAAGCTAATACATGGAAAGTTAAAAGGAAAGAGTGGAACAGAGAAAAGGAGATTGGGAGTGCAGAATTAGTGGTGGGTCAGTAAGACTTCCATAAGAAAGTGAGTTCTGAGCGAACCTCTATCAGTTCTCACCTATAAGAGGTGAGGCCATGAGCCAACAGAACCTTGGTGATTAAGCGTGTTGGTGTTCAGTCATGTCCAACGCTTTGCGACCCCATGGACTGCAACACGCCAGGCTTCCCTGTCCATCATCTCCGGGAGCTTGCTCAAACTCATGTCCATTGAGTCGGTGATGCCACTCAACCATCTCATCCTCTGTTGCCCCCTTCTCCTCCTGCCCTCAATCTTTCCCAGCATCAGGGTCTTTTCTAATGAGTCAGTTATTTGCATCAGGTGACCAAAGTAATGGAACTTCAGCATCAGCATTAGTCCTTCTAATGAATAGTCGGAACTGATCTCCTTTAGGATGGACTGGTTGGATCTCCTTGCTGTCCAGGGGACTCTCAAGAGTCTTCTCCAACACCACAGTTCAAAAGCATCAATTCTTCGATGCTCAGCTTTCTTTATGGTCCAACTCTCACATCCATAAGGGTGATTAGGAGTGATAAAAAGTTCTGCTTCTGTGATGGGGCCCATCTGAGCTGGAATTCCATTTTCTATCACTTAGTCCTGGAATGATCTCTTCTTCCCATGGCTGTACCTCTTTATGCCTCAGTTTCCTTATCTTTATGAAGGGCGGTGATAGTAATTTAAATGGTTAAGTGAGTTAATGTTTGTAAAGTGCCTGACACAGAGTGAGAGCTCTGATGATGGTGTTGAGGACCCTGATGGTGGTGATGAAACTGACGATGATGGTGTGTTCAGTGACTTTGTTGTTAGTGTTTACTTGCTAAGTCATGCCCTACTCTTTTAAGACCCCAGTGGACTATAGCCCACCAGACTTCTCTGTCCATGGAATTTCCCAGGCAAAAATACTGGAGTGGGTTGCCATTTCCTTTTCCAGGTGATCTTCCTGGACCAAGGAGCAAACCCACGTTTCCTGCATTGGCAGGTGGATTCTTTACCACTGAGCCACCTGGGAAGTCCTGTCCAGTGACTAGTTGGTTGCAAAGTGGAGAATCAAAGGAGGCAAGGAGTAAGTCAAGACTCAACTGGCCCACCAGTAGGAAGCATTTGTAGTCATCCAGATGGGAGTCCATGCTGGCCTGGACTGTGTTCATGGTCATGCTGGTGGAGTGGAGGGATATCCACTGGGGATATTTAAAGAAAAATGCCACCAGACCAGAATACAACCTCAGTGGCCCAGTTTTCCAGGTATTCCCTCTAAGAACACACAGATTTACTTTTAGTCTTTTATTACATTTATTTAAAATTTCTAGGTAGACTGATTCAGTCAAGCCTAAGAAATAAAACGTGAAAACAATTCAGAAACATTGCAGGAGTTTCCATCTAAAATAGAGCTTGTATTTATCAGGGCACTGAATTTGTCTCTGAGTTTACTGGAAGCAAAGGCAAAATGAGAAACATGTTGGGTTTAGAACCTATATTTCATGGTGAGAAGAAACACAATGTCCCTTTGCAGGAGAAAACTTTGCACAAACACTGAACTCTGGGAGGGAGTCAGTCACTTGCGTCTTATTTAAGGGGTATTTCACCACAGAAAACAGTGTGTTCAACAAAAGGATTGTCCACGTTGACATTCCTTGCCCTCCTCTGTTATAAATGCTGAGGTCACGGTGTTAAGTCTTAACTTGGTTGAGGCAGTTTCATGGAGGGAGATAACATGATATGGGCCAGGTGCCTGTCCTTCTAACTTAATACAAGACTAGAGCTTCGAGAAGCCTCAGAAATGGATGACTCACAGGCCCATTAGATTATCTGCCTCAGATATTAGATTTCTCAGATGAGCTTCTGAAAGTAGGAGCTGGATTTCGGTCAGCTCGTGGCTGGACTCCCTTGTGACTGCCAACCCCCATGTCCTTGACTGAAGAAGAAGATGTATGTGCTTGAAATACCGGAGCTGAAGGAATCTGCATTTCTGTTCTGAAATGAGCACTTGGCAGTTTGATATTGATTCTTAATGAGCTGGAGAAGGACCCCGTTTGGCCTATTGTGTAGAAAAAGCTGTTGGAATCGAAAAAAGTAAAACCTGGTCTGGACCCGTTTCTGCCGCTGACATGTGATGTGACCCAGGGCCAGCTAGTTTACCCCTTGTGGACTCTGCCCCCTCATTTAGAATGTAGGGAAAAGTCGGCATCTTCTAGGACTGTCGGGAGGACCGAATGACGCAATGGATGTCAAGTACCTGAAACAGTGCTTAAAATAGAGGCATTCGATACATGATAGATATTATTTCCATTGTAAACAGAAAGTGATTTAACTGTTTTGCTGAACCTTACAGCCAATCTCAGAATATCATCACAGCCCAAGATGCACAATTCTAAATCCAAAAGCATGCAAGAACAAAGTCTGTATTACCGGGATTTCCTGGGGAAGGGGACATGACGGAGAAGGTGGTGTGACACTGGGAGACATCTTGTCTTAGGCGCCCTGGAAGCAGGAGTCTGTGAGGGATTCTTGTTAGGGGATATATGGAGACAGTGCTTTCTGCTGAAGGGGAATGAAAACAAGGATGAGAAAGGTAAGAGAGTCAGCGAGGATGTAGATTCAGGGGGAATCTAGGCTCAGACTGCCCCACGGGAGGCCCTGGAATGTGAATTACACCTGAAGAGTTGGTCCCATCTTCCGTCTTAGGAGGACAGGTGTAGCCTCCCAGGTGAGGGCATTTTTATTTGGAGAAGAGGGACATGTGAGTGATGTCAGCCAACACTCTGGCCTCTGGGGGGCTGATGCTCTGGCAGTGGAAGGAGGCCCCAGCAGCATCCTCTCCACTTCCTAAAACTCACCTGTCAATTCCCACTTTGCTCCTCTTCTCATCAGCTGCCCAAATCCCTCTCCTTTCTCACCACAATCCTCTTTCGAAACCCCCCTCACTCCTTTCCTTTAAGTCTCTTGTTTCCTCCCCACCACTTAAAGCTACCCAGCCCCCTTTTAACACAGAAGAGTTACTACTCCACTCTGCTTTCTTCCCTTTGCATGCTAACCTGGCCTCTTTAAAGGCTTGTAGGTATGTACACTTCAATATTTCATATTTCTATCAGTACCATCTCCTGGGAAACATGTAAGTAGGATCAATGTTATTCTCAAAAATCAGCTTTGAATCTGCCAGAACACATGGGGAAAGATACAGTAGCCACCCTGGAGGTTTGCTCCACTTAATTTAGAAGAGAAAACTTTGTGTTAGGAGGACACGCTTCAGCACCTAGGAGAGCGACACGCCTCAGGGTGGCCCTCTCTTGGTTACCATAGGTGAACAAACCTTTTCATCTGGACTGCAAATCTCAGGGGATTCAGCAGCTGTCCCTTGGCTCCCTCACCCTGCCCCCCCCCATTATTGTGATAGCCATATGTGAGCGCATATCACTAGACAGCCTGTAAATCATGCCTTTTATTGCTGTTCCCTTAACTCCTCTCTCTTTGAGCAGACAGGTTTCACTCTGAAACGTTTCAGGTTTGTGCTTTGAGTTCCAAATGTTTTTCACGGTTCCCTAGAAGGCCAGGGATTTAGGAAGGAGCCTCTGTGTGTCAATCATAGAGTGAGGTTCCAAATGTGCTGCCTGAGAGGTAGGGACAGGCTGGCCCACAGTGTGTTTCTGAAAGATCTGATGGGCCTCTTACTCATACCCAAAACTAACCAACCTCGATGCATTCAGAGTAGAGAACGGTCCTGGGGCCAGAGTTCATTGTCCCATTTGACCTTCACAGAGGAGTGATGATAAAATAGATAATATTGAGAATATTATCTTTTTGACGCCTGCATGTAAAATCATATCTAATTCTCTCCACTGCATATATGGGTTCTATTCTCAACACCATTTTGCAGATGAATAAGTCAAGGCATGGAGGGCATGTTATACAGACGTGTCTGAATGGACAAGCCTAAAGCTTGGCAAGAGTTCCTGCAACAAAGTTATCTAAGTTCACAACTGCACCTTGATTGAGTGGTTCATTGATTAGTATCTAAGCTTTTTTCCTGCTCTCTGGATTTCAGGGTGGGGGTGGAATCCTACCTCATTTTGTCCCTGTGGTGCACGCACTTGCTAACACAAACATAGGCACAAAAGACTCTTGAGAGTCCCTTGGACTACAAGGAGATCATTCAGTCTATCCTAAAGGAAATCAGTCCTGAATATTCATTGGAAAGACTGGTGCTGAAGCTGAAACTCCAATACTTTGGCCACCTGATGCAAAGAACTGACTCATTTGAAAAGACCCTGATTCTGGGAAAGATTGAAGGCAGGAGAAGAAGGGGATGACAAAGGATGAGATGGTTGGATGGCATTACCAACTCAATGGACTTGAGTCTGAGTAAACTCCAGGAGTTGGTGATGGACAGGGAAGCCTGGTGTGCTGCAGTCCATGGGGTTGCAAAGAGCTGGACACAACTGAGCAACTGAACTGAGATGCTGAATGTGTTACTCACTAATTCATGGATTGACGAGGAGAGTGGAGGAGAGGGTAAGTATGCTCTCTAGGCAGAGGGAATATAGTATATGCAAACATGGTTTAAAATTAAAAAAAAAAAAAAGGAGAGAGAGATATACACAGAGAGGACTCTCCAGACCACAGCAGTTCTGCGGAGAGATTGATTTCAGGAGATGTGAGCTCGGTGATAGAGATTCTATTTCCTCCTTAGCCCTCTTGCCCTGCTCATCCCAGCACCCCCGACTCTGGCCTCATGCAGCCAGTTCCTCATCCGTATTCTTCCCAGGCCATCCCTCCAGCCCAGTAATCTGTTCCTGTCCTTTCAAGAAGTTAATAGGACAAAAACAAATCACTGCTCTCCAGCAAGTCATGCGGGGTTCTTGGGGACCTGGCGGCTAGCTCAGAGAAGGGCGTGAGATGTGGGCAGTGCCAGGAATACCAAATCAAGCTCCTCTGCCTGGAAGGAGTCACCAGCATGTCCACGCCATCCAGGAAGGTACAGGAGCCCCCTTCAGGCTTCTGGGGCTCCAACCCCCCAGGGCCAAGTCTACACAGCTCAGATTACCTGGGGAAATTAATGAGAGACAAATCTTTCCCCCCTGGGGGAGTGGAAGGTGCAGCGGTTATGTTTGGGAGGCATGTGAGGGGCAGAGGAACTGTTACTCCATCAGAATTCACCACGTCAGCCCCAGAGACACCCGCCTCCTCTCCTTTATCCAGCTCATAATCCTGTCTTCACTCTCTCCTGTGCCTGGTGTCACAAGACACCGAGACGCACTGATTAAATTTCACATCTCTGCTCCCCTCAGCCACATCCGTCTCCCTTGACCGTCCCAGCCCAGTCTCCTGACAGCTGTACGTCACTCACGTGCCTGATTCTCACACCCATGCTCACCTCTCCACGCTTACCCTCCCGGTTTAAGGCAGGATCCTAATCACTGCTCTTCTGAACAATTTTAGGCTCTGCCAGCCTGATCCTCTCACCTCTAGGTCCCCTTTGGAATTCACCTTGCACTCTGCAACTGGAATGGCGCTCCAGACCCAGACTGTGATGGCTTAGACTCAAAGGATGAAACATGGTTCTCAGCATGGCACTCAAGACTCTCCCCAGTCAGATCTCAGTTCTCTCATTCAGATGGGTTGGTTCCTAATTGCCCTTTGCACCTGTGCTAGCAAGAACAGGCGCCATTAACCACATGTGACCATTACATTTAAATAAAGTTAGATATTCGCTTTCTCATCTGTAACAGCTCCACTTCAAGAGCTCAGTGGCCACATGGAACTAATGGCTACCTAATCAAAAATGATTCAGGAAATACCTGTCATTATAGAAGGTTTTTGTTGGGTTTTTCTGTTTTACACATCATAAACCCCACCCGAAGGATGCTTCCCACTCTTTCTCCATAACCTCTGCTTTTCCACCTTACTGCTTTTGCTCATGGTCTCACCTCTTCTAGAAATGCTCTCCTCAGTCCCCCCATGCCCAGACAGCCCTGATTCTTCAAGGTTCTTTCAGTTCAGTTCAGTTGCTCAGTCATGTCCGACTCTTTGCGACCCCATGAATCGCAGCACGCCAGGCCTCTCTGTCCATCACCAACTTCCGGAGTTCACTCAAATTCATGTCCATCGAGTCGGTGATGCCATCCAGCCATCTCATGTTTTCATCCCCTTCTCCTCCTTCCCCCAATCCCTCCTAGCATCAGAGTCTTTTCCAATGAGTCAACTCTTCGCATGAGGTGGCCAAAGCACTGGAGTTTCAGCTTCAGCATCAGTCCTTCCAAAGAAATCCCAGGATTCATCTCCTTCAGAATGGACTGGTTGGATCTCCTTGCAGTCCAAGGGACTCTCAAGAGTCTTCACCAACATCACAGTTCAAAAGCACCAATTCTTCGGCGCTCAGCCTTCTTCATGGTCCAACTCTCACATCCATACATGACCACAGGAAAAACCATAGCCTTGACTAGACGGACCTTTGTTGGCAAAGTAACGTCTCTGCTTTTGAATATGCTATCTAGGTTGCTCATAACTTTCCTTCCAAGGAGTAAGTGTCTTTTAATTTCATGGCTGCAATCACCATCTGCAGTGATTTTGGA
>SJYQ01000330.1:2175346-2202540 GCA_006410935.1 Redunca redunca | reverse complement strand
CCTCCCTCCTCCCTCCCCATACCATCCCTCTGGGTCGTCCCAGTGCACCAGCCCCAGGCATCCAGTAACATGCATCAGACCTGGACTGGTGATTCGTTTCATATATGATATTATACATGTTTCAATGCCATTCTCCCAAATCATCCCACCCTCTCCCTCTCCCACAGAGTCCAAAAGACTGTTCTATACATCTGTGTCTCTTTTGCTGTCTTGCATACAGGGTTATCATTACCATCATTCTAAATTCCATATATATGCATTAGTATACTGTATTGGTGTTTTTCTTTCTGGCTTACTTCACTCTGTATAATACACTCCAGTTTCATCCACCTCATTAGAACTGATTCAAATGTATTCTTTTTAATGGCTGAGTAATACTCCATTGTGTATATGTACCACAGCTTTCTTATCCATTTGTCTGCTGATGGACATCTAGGTTGCTTCCATGTCCTGGCTATTAGAAACAGTGCTACCATGAACGCTGGTATCTCTATTTTCTTGAAGAGATCTCTAGTCTTTCCCATTCAGTTTTTTCCCTCTATTTCTTTGCATTGATCGTGGAGGAAGGCTTTCTTATCTCTCCTTGCTATTCTTTGGAACTCTGCATTCAGATGCTTGTATCTTTCCTTTTCTCCTTTGCTTTTCACTTCTCTTCTTTTCACAGCTATTTGTAAGGCCTCCCCAGACAGTCATTTTGCTTTTTTGCATTTCTTTTCCATGGGGATGGTCTTGATCCCCGTCTCCTGTACAATGTCATGAACCTCATTCCATAGTTCATCAGGCACTCTACCTATCAGATCTAGTCCCTTAATCTATTTCTCACTTCCACTGTATAATCATAAGGGATTTGATTGAGGTCATACCTGAATGGTCTAGTGGTTTTCCCTACTTTCTTCAATTTAATTCTGAATTTGGCAATAAGGAATTCATGATCTGAGCCACAGTCAGCTCCTGGTCTTGTTTTTGTTGACTGTATAGAGCTTCTCCATCCATGGCTGCAAAGAATATAATCAGTCTGATTTTGGTGTTGACCATCTGGTGATGTCCATGTGTAGAGTCTTCTTTCGTGTTGTTGGAAGAGGGTGTTTGCTATGACCAGTGCATTTTCTTGGCAAAACTCTATTAGTCTTTGCCCTGCTCCATTCCATATTCCAAGGCCAAATTTGCCTGTTACTCCAGGTGTTTCTTGACTTCCTACTTTTGCATTCCAGTCCCCTATAATGAAAAGGACATCTTTTTTGGGTGTTAGTTCTAAAAGGTCTTGTACGTCTTCATAGAACCATTCAACTTCAGCTTCTTCAGCATTACTGGTTGGGGCATAGACTTGGATTACTGTGATATTGAATGGTTTGCCTTGGAAACGAACAGAGATCATTCTGTCGTTTTTGAGATTGCATCCAAGTACTGCATTTCGGACTCTTTTGTTGACCATGATGGCTACTCCATCTCTTCTAAGGGATTCCTGCCCGCAGTTCAAGGCTCTTTAGGAAGTCTTTATTGCTTCTCCACCTGGAAGTGACTTGCCCTCCCTTTAAACTCTCATAGCTCCCAGTATTTCTGATGGTGCTTGTAACTCATTGTCATTCCTGGTTACACATGTCATAGTGCCTGTAACATGTACTGGGCTCAGTGGATGTTTGTTGAATGAATGACCATCCCTCTGTTGAACTATAAGCTCTAAATACTGACAGATACCCATTGTTGTTCACTGCAGTCCATGGGGTAGCAAAGAGTTGGACACGACTGAGCAACTGAACTGAACTATGAGTTAGGCATTCTAGGAAATTTGTCCGTAGTGTCTCCACCCCTTGCAACACAACCATTGCACGTGTGCATGCTAAGTCACTTCAGTCGTGTCCAACTCTCTGATACCCCATGGACTGTAACCTTCCAGCCTTCTCTGTTCATGGGATTCTCCAGGCAAGAATACTAGAGTGGATTGCCATGCCCTGCACCAGGAAATCTACCCTACCCAGTTGAACCCCTGTCTCTTTCATCTCCTGCATTGCCAGGTGGGTTCTTTACCACTAGCATCACCTGAGAAGCCCAACAGAACCTTTAGGCTAGAATTAATATTCCCATTTTATAGATGAATAAACTGAGGCTCAGATAGTCAGTTCCCCTATCCCTAGGCCCACAGTTGACAAAGAGCAAAGCCAGGATTTGAACCCAAGTCTGAATGACTCTAAGATGTTTTCCCACAGAGTAATGCTATGCTGCTTCTCTTTGAAGCAAAGTTCCTTCATGTCGTTATGGGAGGAAAATAGTCTTCATCGAATTTCCCTCCTACTCCTGCCCTCCTCCTTCTCCTCTACTCCAGGCCCAGAGAAAGACATGCAGTTGTTATTCTTTAAGCACTGAAAGACAAACTCAAAAGCCATAAAGAAACCCCCCAAGACATGGTACTCTCCTTCAAGTGCTGCTCACATGGAGTCTTAAGTACTGTTAACATTGCCTTTGGCTATTATGGTTCTCAGCTCAGGTGAGCCAGCTGAAACTCCCCCTCACTCAACACACATGTGAACCCCTTTCCAGTCCCCCATGGTTGGACTCTGGGCTCCCAGCCTTCTCTTGGACTCACCTGAGGTGGTTTACTTCTTTTGTCAAGGTGTGTGTGTGTTTGTATTTGGGGAGAAATATGTTCTCTACTGGAAAATATAGATAAACCCCACAAAGTTTTTCTGGACACAGTTCCCCACCAGTCAACACATGCCATAATAATCGGCACTCTAGGGACTTCCCTGGTGGTCCAGTGTCTACGACTCTGTGCTCCCAATGCAGGGGGCCCAGGTTCAATCCCTGGGTCAGGGAACGACTCGATCTGGCATGCCACAGCTGAGACCCAGTGCAACCAAATAAATACAATAAATATTAAAAAAAATAATGACAATCTCCTCCTTTCTGTTCCTGAATATTTCCCATGCCTTTTATCCATGCTTCCACCTTGTTCATGACCCCACATCACTGTTTCCCCTCTGGAAATCACCCCTGATTGCTCTGCTCTTCCTGGTGATTCAATAGCGAGCAGAACCGGCATTACACAGGGACGCGGCCAGTTAGATGCCTGCGTCTACATAAGGGGGCGTTCATTAGACCCACTTGCTATATCCTTTAGCTCTTCTAGTCCACAAAATGTCCCAAGCTCATTTGGATAGAGGTGGATGATAAGTGAATAGGAAGGAGGTTGGGAGGGGCCAGGCATACAGAAACACTTTGTATTTCAGAATCTGTGAAAGTGAAAGTCACTCAGTTGTGTCTGACTCTTTGCAGCCCCATGGACTATACAGTCCATGGAATTCTCTAGGCCAGAATACTGAAGTGGGTTTCCCTTCTCCAGTGGATCTTCCCAACCCAGAAATCAAACCAGGGTCTCCTGCATTGTGGGCAGATTCTTTACCAACTGAGCTATCAGAACCTATATCCAACCCCATTTTATCTATGAGACCTCAGAGGTTAGAGAAAGTGAAGCCATCTGTTCCACATCACCCTCTAAGAGAGGAACTTGAACTCAGACACAGACGTGCGTGCTAGGTCATTCCAGTCGTGTCCAACTCTATGTGACCTGATGGACTGCAGCCTGCCAAGCTCCTCTGTCCATGGGATTCTCCCCAGACAAGAATACTGAACTGGGTAGCCATGCCCTTCTCCAGGGGATCTTCCCGACCCAGGGATCAAACCCAGGTTTCCTGCACTGCAGGAGGATTCTTTACAGTCTGAGCCGCTAGGGAAGTCCCCTGTGCAGATGTCACCCTATCTCATCAGTCTGTCTCTCAAAAAGCCACCTTTCAGAACTTAGACACTGGTCTGTGCCCCAGCATGGCTCCACTCTCCGGCTTCAGTGGTCCTCACTGTGAGGACCATAGAGAAGCAGACTCAGGGGCCTCGGCTGTGCGAGCCACGTGTGTGCACGCCGCGGAGCCGGCACCCTCTCCCCTTGCCGAGGGAAGCTGGTGGAAGCACGTCTCCGTCTAAGCCGGGCATATGTCACCTTCGGGCAAAAAACGAGCTAATAGAATTGAGATGAATGTAATTGGCAGAAGGTCAGCGAGGGAGCCACATGCGTCTGGAGCTTCCCGAAAAGGCCAGTGTGTTTCTTTCCCACGATTAGTATGCAGGTGAGGCGGATGGGCCTCCGCAGAGTAATTGGATCATTCGGAGATCCGAGATGCCCGCTGTATGTACAAAGCCTCGACAGTGATTAGATCCTGCCCGCTCATCTCGGCAAGCCTTGAAATTTTCCCCACTGTGAAAAACTAATTTTCTGTGGGAATTTATTAAATAAGAAATCTGCATGCCACTTTACCTTGTAAGTCAGGCCAGCGGAATACAAAGATTCCCCTCGACTTTGATGCGTGTTCTTAGCAGAGACTTCCCTATCACTTGAGGAGAGAGGTGTTTAGGAACTGGTTTTTTTGTTTCAGGGCCTGTGTGGTTTTCTTTCCTGTGCTCTGGGGGCAATAAATATGGGAAACTCCCTTAGTTAAAAGCCCATGAGGAGAGAGACTAACTGGGAAAGGCAGAGTGCAGGGTAGGGTAGGGGTGGGCATGAAATGGTCAGGCCCATACTTCCAGATCAGGGTGCGTTCTCCTTTCCTGCTATGGACTGAACTGCATCCCACCCAGATTTATACGTCTACTCAGTCTGAAACCCCCAGCATCTCAGGATGTGTTTGTTTTTGGAGATGTCTATTTAGGAGGTGATTAAGATCAAATTGCCAACATCCGTTGGATCATCAAAAAAGCACAAGAGTTCCAGAAAAACATCTGCTGCTGCTAAGTTGCTTCAGTTGTGTCCGACTCTGTGCAACCCTATAGACAGCAGCCCACCAGGCTCCCCCGTCCCTGGAATTCTCCAGGCAAGAACACTGGAGTGGATTGCCATTTCCCTCTCCAATGCATGAAAGTGAAAAGTGAAAGTGAAGTTGCTCAGTCGTGTCCGACTCCTAGCGACCCCATGGACTGCAGCCTACCAGGCTCCTCTGCCCATGGGATTTGCCAGGCAAGAGCTTTATTGACTACACCGAAGCCTTTAACTGTGTGGATCACAAAAAACCATGGAAAATTCTTAAAGAGGTGGGAATACCAGGCCATCTGACTTGCCTCCTGAGAAATCTGTATGCAGGTCAAGAAGCAACAGTTAGAAGTGGACATGGAGCAACAGACTGGTTCCAGATCGGGAAAGGAGTACATCAAAGCTATATATTGTCACCCTGATTATTCAACTTATATGCAGAGTACATCATGTGAAATGCTGGGTTGGATGAAGTACAAGCTGGAATCAAGATTGCCAGGTAAAATATCAATAACCTCATATATGCAGATGATACCACCATTATGGCAGAAAGCGAAGAAGATCTAAAGAGCCTCCTGATGAAAGTGAAAGAGGAGAGTGAAAAAGTTGGCTTAAAGCTCAACATTCAGAAAACGAAGATCATGGCATCCGGTCCCATCACTTCATGGCAAACAGATGGGGAAACAGTGGAAACAGTGAGAGACTGTTTATTTTTCTGGGCTCCAAAATCACTGCAAATGGAGACTGCAGCCATGAAATTAAAAGACGCTTGCTCCTTGGAATTAAAGCTCTGACCAACCTAGACAGCATATTAAAAAGCAGAGACATTACTTTGCCAACAAAGTCCATCTAGTCAAAGCTATGGTTTTTCTAGTAGTCATGTATGGATGTGAGAGTTGGACTATGAAGAAAGCTGAGCACTAAAGAATAGATGCTTTTGAACTGTGGTGTTGGAGAAGACTCTTGAGAGTCTCTTGGACTGCAAGGAGATCCAACCAGTCCATCCTAAATGATATCAGTCCTGAATATTCATTGGAAGAACTAATGCTGAAGCTGAAACTCCAGTACTTTGGCCACCTTGATGCGAAGAACTGACTCATTGGAAAAGACCCTTATGCTGGGAAAGATTGAAGGCAGGAGGAGAAGGGGATGACAGAGGATGAGATGGTTAGATAGCATCACTGACTCAATGGACATGAGTTTGAGTAAGCTCCAGGAGTTGGTGATGGACAGGGAAGCCTGGTGTACTGCAGTCCATGGGGTCGCAAAGAGTCAGACACAACTGAGCAACTGAACTGAACTGAAGTTAAAATGGGCCTCCTTGATGGCTCAGATGGTAAAGAATCTGCCTGAAATAGGGAGACCTGGGTTCCGTCCCTGGGTCGGTAAGATCTCCTGGTGAAGGGCATGGCTACTCACTCTAGTACTCTTGCTGGAGAATTCCATGGACAGAGGGTACAATCCATGGAGTTGCAAAGAGTCAGACACGACCGAGTCACTAACACTTTCGCCGTCAAGTTACAATGAGGTCATTAGGGTGGACCCTGATTCCTTATGACTTGTCTTCTTGTAAGAAGAGGATATTAGGACCCAGACATAGAAGAAGGCCCACGTGAGCACATAGGGAGGAGACGACCATCCTTATGCAGAGAAGGAACCAACCCTGATGACCTCAGACTTCAAGCCTCCAAAGCTCACAGTTTGCTGTACTTCTTAGCAAAGTAATACACTCTTCCAGAAGAATTCCAGATTGCCCTGTTTGGAATTAATCTCTTCCCTGCACCCACATCGAAGATGAAGAGGTTTCATCTCTGTGTCACCACTTGGTGGCAAGTGGCCCCCAGAAGCTCTGTGTCAGGCTGTGATCCAGGCTATGGGGAAGCTGGCCCGGGTACCAGTGGGTGTGGTGGGGGCAGAGGCCACCCTCACGTCCTGTGTGCTCTGCCTCTCGTTGCTGTTTAGTCGCTCAGTTGTGTCCGACTCTTTGCGACCCTGTGGACTCTAACCCACCAGGCTTCTCTGTCCGTGGAATTCTCCAGGCAAGAATACTGGAGTGGTTAGCCATTCCATCTCCAGGGAGATCTCCCTGACCCAGGGATCAAACCCGGGTCTCCTGCACTGCAGGCAGATTCTTTACCGTCTGAGCCACAGACAGCACCTTAGTGAGCACTAAAAGCATAACTGATATTTTCCCTGATACAAGTGTTACAAGTTGAGTTGCATCCTCCCCAGTATTCGTATGTTGACATCCTGACCTCCAGTAACTCACAGTGCGACTTTTTCTGAGGACAGGGTCATTGTAGACGTGAGCAGCTTAGATGGAGTCCTTCTGGAGTGGTGTGTGTGTGTTAGTCACTCAGTCCTGTCTGACTCTTTGTGACCCCGTGGACTGTAGCCCGCCAGACTCCTCTGTATGTGGGATTTTCCAGGCAAGAATACTGGAGTGGGTTCCCATTCCCTTCTCCAGGGAATCTTCCTGACCCAGAGATCGAACCTGGGTCTCCCGCAGTTTGGGCAGACTCTTTACTGTCTGAGCCACTAGGGTGGGCCCCAAATCCAATGGAACTGATGTTCTTATTACAGGGGTAAATTTGGACTTAGACACACACATGGGAATAACACCATGTAAAGATGCCTCTTTCAAAAGAATTCCAAATTGTCCTGTTTGGAGTTAACCTCTTCCCCACCCCCAAATTGAAGGTAAATAGGGTTCATCTCTGTGTCAACACTTAGTGGCCCCCCAAGTGCAGTGGGACTTCCCTGGTGGTCCAGTGGTTAAGACTCTGTACTTCCAGTGCAAGGGATGCGGGTTGAATCTCTGGTCGAGGAACTAAGATCCTGCAGGCTGTGTGGTGTGGCCAAGAAAATACTAAAAAAGAAAAAAAAAAAAAAAGTGAAGGCATAAATGCAGCTGATACTTCTAGAAGGAACATCAAAAATTGCCAGCAAACCACCAGGAGCTAGGTGAGAGACGTGGAACAGATGATTCCTCCCAGAACACAGGACGAATTAGCCCAGCCAACCTGAATCTCCAGCTTCCAGTTTCCAGAACCTTGAGACAACACACTTCTGCTGTTTAAGCCACCTGTCCTTATGGCGGTCCTAGGACACTGATACGAGGATTAGCCAATTCTTTCCTACAGAAATAGCCCCGAGCTGCAGATCTGGACACCTGGGTTCTGGTTTGGTGCTGGTTCTGGTTCACCTCTGAGGTGAGTGTGTGGGGTGGCTCGGGTTTCTGCGGAAGCCAGGGGGTGCATCCAAGAAGCTTATGGGCAGGCCTTCAGGGCCCACCCCTCGGGGGAGGGAAGAGAGCAGGGCAGGGGTTGGCCAGGGGGTGGGTGAGTGAGCTGGGGTGCTGTCTCAACAGAGGCCCAAAGCCCATGCAGGGCAGAGTTTCAATGCTTGAATGACAATTCAGAACCGCCTACACTGCGGTGAGAAGGCCAGATCTTAGTACCTGAGCCGCCCCAGGAAGAGGGCAGCTTCATCGAGGCAGTCCCTTCAGCTGAGGCATTCCCAGGGAGGGCTGAGAGCTGAGGGCACCTGCCACCTGCAAGGGAAGCTGGGACCCTGAAGGCGGTCTGGGTGGCTCATGACGGCACCCAGTGCAGGCCTGACCTGGGTCAGATCTCTGGATGGGAAGATGCTGGGTGTTCAGGAAAGATGCAGCTTTGAACTGCATGCTCTCCAGAGGACGATTCCCTGATTTTCAGCACCAAGTCACTCAGGAGGGGTGAGCACTCCACCATCTGGGTGCTATCCAGACAGAAGCTCCATGCTTTCCCAGAGGCTTTAGGGAGGAGAGCAGGGTGGGGGTGCACGCATTTGGTGGGTGCTTTCTGCAGCCCCTCAAAACCTGGAAGCTTCACAGATAATTAACCTGCAGCATCAGGGTGACTCGAACAGACCCAGCGGCACATGTGAGAAAGCATCACGCAGCTGAAAGAGGACGGGGCTGGGAACTGAGACGCCAGAGTCCCCGACCTGCCTGGCTCTCTACGTGTGACCCGGCGTCAGGATGGTCCACGTTAAATGCCTTAGTCTTCCTAACCATCAAGAGGAGAGATTAAACCAGATAAACGTTTTTCCATCTGCAACAGTTCTCGTGGAGCCATGCTGTGTCCCTTCAGGGCATGGAGCACTTAGTGATTGTAGAGTAATTGGTGTGACATCGCAATCCACATCACCATCTTCCATGGGCTGGGTGAGAAGGGACTCGCTTTGGTCCCCATGGCGTGAGTTTACATTCACTGAACACAGACATGTGCCCAGCATGTGAGAACACATTCAGTCCTCACAGTAACCCCATGAGGTGGGACTCAGTACACCCAGGAGCACTTGGGGAAACCAAATTATGAGGACATGCTCAGTGAAGGGTAGAGTTCAGATGGCAACTCAGGTAGCCATTTGAAAACGCTTTTTAATTAAAAAGACTTTTATGTTGGAGTATTGTTGATCAACAATGATGCGTCAGTCACAGGTGTACAGCAAAGTGATTCTGTGACCCCCATACAAACATCCATTCTCTTTCAAAATCTTTTCCCATTTAGTTCAGGGAATGAATTTACGGTTACCAGGGGGAAAGTGAGGGCAGGAATAGATTAGGAGTTTTGGATTAGCATGAACATGCTACTGTATTTCAAATAGATAACTAGGGACTTCCCTGGTGGTCCAGTGGTTGAGGCTCCGTGCTGCCAGTGCAGGGGGAACGTGGGTCTAATCTCTGGTCAGGGAGCTAGGATCTCACATGCTGTTCGGTATGGCCAAAATATAATATGTAAATAAAATAATGCTTTGATTTAAAAATAAAATAGATAACCAACAAGGACTTACTCTATAGCACGGGCAGTCTTATTCTTAATTATTATGTTATGTTCCCTTCCAAGACCTGAAACTACAGAGGAATATTAGTGATGGTCGTTCAGTCATGTCTGATCCTTTGTGACCCCAGGGACTGTAGCCCTCCAGGTTCCTCTGTCCATGGGATTTCCCAGGCAAGAACACTGGAGTTGTTTGCCATTTCCTTCTCCAGGGGATCTTCCTGACCCAGGGATTGAACC
This sequence comes from Redunca redunca, assembly GCA_006410935.1. Taxonomy (NCBI): domain Eukaryota; kingdom Metazoa; phylum Chordata; class Mammalia; order Artiodactyla; family Bovidae; genus Redunca; species Redunca redunca. The sequence continues at coordinate 2,192,685 of SJYQ01000330.1, read as the reverse complement.
TAGTTTTCCTGCACTGAAGGCAGATTCTTTACTGTGTGAGCCACCGCTGCCTTCTGCTCCTGTTCACTTGATAGTGTTAGCATTACAAAGCTTCATTTCTGTTTGATGCATATGTGAATGGGAAGTGTTGGGTCTCTTTCTTTAAAAAAAAAAAAAAAATCTTATGGCGATGCCCCAAATCACACAGATGAAAGGAGAGTGGCTTTGCCTGTGGGATGCCAGTGTGGGATGCCAATGTGACCCCACTACTGCATGAATGAAATTAACAGGGAGCCGAACTCTGCAAACCACTCCCCTCCACTCTTGGCAGATGGGTTGCTCAAGGGCTGCTGCTGTAGGTAGCTCACTCCCCAAGGATATAAAGGTAGGGAGCAAATCCAGCCTTGGTAGAGTGTCAGAGCCTTGAAACCATCTGTGACCCCTGTTTGTATTCCCTGTTAACACTCTGCAAGGCAACCTGACCACAGGGGGATCTTGAAGCCCTTCTTGTCCAGCGGTCTAGAATGGTCACGAAAAAATGCACAGAATTAAAGGGAAGTAGAGTTGGTAAGATAAGTGAAAGTCACTCAATCATGTTTGGCTCTGTGCGACCCCATGGGCTATAGCCTGCCAGGGTCCTCTGTCCATGGAATTCTCAAAGCAGGAATACTGAAGTGAGTAGCTGTTCTCTTCTCCAGGGGATCTTCCCAACCCAGGGATCAAATCGAACCCAGGTCTCCCACATTGCAGGGGGCTTCTTTACCCTCTGACCCCCCAGGGAAGCCCAAGATTACTACAGTGGGTAGCCTATCTCTTCTCCAGGGGATCTTCCTGACCCAGGAATCGAACTGTGGTCTCCTGTATTACAGATCCTTTACCGCCTGAGCTACCAGGGAAGCCCAAGTAGAGCTGGTGGAGACCTCTATACACCCTAGGCATCCCTGCTGCTCAGGCTACTCTCCAGGGAGATTTCAGTGAACATCAAGGAGAGAGGGGCGTAGTTTCCACTGCCTGGCTCCCAGAACTCAAAGCACAGTCTAGGAGGTCCCAAGATCTTCTTAACTGGGAGACAGTCCGTCTTTAGCTCAGAACACTTGGAATTTGAGAATCAGTTTGTCCATCCCGCTGCCTTTAAAAAGAGGAAAGTCCCGACGATGGCAACTCTGAGAATCTTTTCTGAGCACCAGGAGGGGAGGGACCTGGTAGGGTAGGTTCAAAAGGTTCAGGAAGTCTGGAGGCTGCTCAGTGGATGGGAGGAAGATGACATCTTTGGGTTTCATCTAACTGGCAGAGGACAGAAAGGAGCTGTCCAGGGTAGCTTCCTGGTCAGGGGAAGAGGGAAGTTGCCAGCCTCTTTAAGTTCATCCTTCCATCAGTGTCTTGCTTCTGTCCTGACTGCTGGGGTGCACAGCAGCCTAAGTTCCATCTGGCAGCATCTTTGCCTGAGAATTTCTTTTTTCTTCTTTTTTGGAGCCATTCGAGTTCCTCTGTGTGCAGTGCATGCTGGAAGTGCTGGCAAATAAGCTTTTCCTGGAAGGGCTTCCTGTTCCATGACAGATGGAAGTTGGTGTAGGAATACTCCAGCTCCCCCACCCTCTGGATGGGACCTTGACCTGACCTTGGCTCCCAGTAGTCCCTGGGTTGGAGGGCAGGGGGTAGATCAAGTTTCCCGCAGTGATACTCTGCCTGATAACATGAGCCATGTTCCTTTCACTCCTCCCTCTCCTACCAGTCCCCTCCCAACTAAATAAATGACTTGTGCTTGGATCGTCAAGATGCTGACTGACCCAGCATCTGCTTATAGGGGAATAAGCTCTAAGAGGCCCTGCCGCGTGGTTGGTTTGGTTAGCCTGGAGGTGGCTGGCAGAAAGGGTCTCACCATTTGGGCTGGGTGGAGCCTCCCCATTCTCTACACCCTCACACCTGGACTCTGCTCTCTGCAGCCACCCCCTGCAGCACTTCCATCCTCTGTTTTGACTCCAGAGTTATCACCAGTGAGGATTTTCGCTGGGTGCTTGTGGCAGATCTGAACCACCAAAGTTCCTTTTCCCCTTATCTTGTGTCACAGCGGTATCTTCAGAGCCCTCTTGGTGTTGAGATAAGCAGAGCCTGCCTGGGGCACCATCCCAGTGTCTCACTCTCCCGTCCGGGGGCACTGAGCACATGTTTATTTTCTTTCCCGATAAGGTTAGACAGCAGAGCAGCTGGCGTGCGTTGAGGGCTTCCAGTGCATCAGTCGCTGTGCCACATGTTTAACCCCACTTAGATCTCCTGAGGGAGGCACCGAGGCATCCTCATGGAGAGAGGCTGCAGTTCAAGGACAGCCTCTAAACTCTGAGTCCTCTTACGCCCCCATTCTCCCCTCTCCACCCAAGGGCTACCTGGAATAGAGATTACTGGAAAGAACAGCATTTTAGAAGGAGACAGACCTATCTCAGTTGCTAAATTCATGGCTTTGGCCAAGTTATTTAGCCTGTTTTCTCATCTATGTAATGGGCACTCTGAATATTCATTGGAACGACTGATGAAGCTGAAGCTCCAATACTTTGGCTCCCTGATGTGAAGAGCCAGCTCATTGGAAAAGACCCTGATGCTGGGAAAGATTGAGAGCAGGAGGAGAAGGGGGTGACAGAGGATGAGATGGTTGGATGGCATCACCAACTCAGTGGACAAGAGTTTGAGCAAGCTCTGGGAGATAGTAAAGGACAGGGAAGCCTGGCGTGCTGCGGTCCATGTGTTATGCCCGAAGTCCAAGTCCCCAAAACTGAGAGAATAAGACGTCCACAGCAATGTGAAAACATAAAGGGGTTTTATTGCTAGCTCGAGCTAGGGCTCCCATCTCATCCAGTGCAGTGGAATCTTGACGAGAGCCCTAAGCTCTGAATCACAGCTGCTTTTATACAGGCAGTTCTTGGTACAGCTGGTGGGTAATGATTGGCTGAGCCGCATGCGCGTGCCCAGTTTTCAAATCCCGCATCCCTATCTGGATTGGTTCAGGTTTGGCACCATTGGGGACTTTCCCAGGGTGTGGTTTCCCGGAATCATGACTCAGGTTTTACAAGAATCTGAATCTTAGGCCTAGTATAGCTTGTTGAGCCTGTCATGGCTCAGGTCTGGTCCCTTAACACCATGCAGTCGCAAAGAGTTGGAGCCAACTGAGTGACTGACCAGCAACAACAATAGGCACACTGAGTTACCTATTAGGCTATTATAGTTATTAAATGAGATGAGGCCCATCCATTTCCTAGAAGAGCACTTAGCCAATAGCAGGGGTATAATAACGTTAGCCACTGCTTTCATTTTCCCACTGAAGCACACTTATTTGGTCCCTTCTGGGGAGGAGTTGACCAGATGGTAGTTTTGTACTAATCAGAGATTGGGGGTCTACCCTGAAAACAGTGCACTTTGGGGATGCCTTGGAGACATCGCTGGTTCACCAGCTCTTCCCACCTCACTCCAGTCCCCTCCAGGTTGCAAACTTGCAGAGGGAAAGATTCATCACAAGTTGAAGGATGTTCATGACAAAGTCAAAAATCCCCCCCCCGACCCCCCCCGCTCGTGACCTCTTGTTTCTGTACAAAAACTTAGTAGGTATCTGGCAAAGTGTCAGTCTACAACCCAGATAAAAGTATAATTATTTCCTATTTGCTTGCTGGGGTTTTCAAATCAGTGCAGTAATATAAGCGTGACTCTTGGAGGCTTACAAAAAGATGTTATGATTAGTTTTATCTCCTTTGTTAAGGAAAAATAATTACAGTGAAATAATTAGAGGCGGCAGAGCTGACACGCGATTAAGGCTGCTGGTTTGGTGATGAAAGTGAAGTTCTAATGAGGAAAAAGTATAATAAAGGGATGGGTCCATGAGAAAAGTGCCAGGAGCTTGTCCGGTTCTGGGTTTAGGACTCAGGAATGGAGGGGAAACCTGGGAGACTGGCTTGGTGGCCACTCGGGAGAAGTATTCTCCTGGTGCCGTAAGACCCAAGACTCAGTTCAGACTCGAGCGCTGCCGACAGTGTGGCCCTAATCAAGTCCCTCAGCATCTCTGAGCTACATTTAGTAGCTACATGCTGGCTGCTCTTTCTTTATCTAGAAATGAGCTTAATGAAGATATGTAGCTTGTAGATACTGAGTGACTGCTTATTCTTTAGAGGTGAGGAGACAGTGAAGAAGGGCAACGTGGAGCTCACATTCTAGGGGGGAAGACTGATAATAGACAGTGTAATTTTGAAATATTATTTTTTTATTTATTTTTATTTTTTGGTGTGCTGGGTCTTCATTCCTGCGCTCGGACTTTCTCTAGTTGCGGCAAGCGGGGGCTACTCTCTAGCTGCTGTGCATGGGGCTTCTCGTTGCAGGGGCTTCAGTTTTTGTGGAGCGCTGGCCCTAGGCACATGGCTTCAGTACTTTCAGCCCGTGGGCTCTAAAGCCTGGGCTCAGTAGTTGTGGCACACAGGCTTAGTTGCCCTGTGGCATGTGGGATCTTCTTGGACCAGGGATTGAGCCCAAGTCCTCTGCAGTGGCAGGCAGATTCTTAACCATTAGAGCACCAGGGAAGCCTGGCAGTATAGTTTTAATTGCAGTAAGTTCTATAAAGGAAATAAATAGGTTGATTAAGTAGAGAATTAACAGGAGAGCCTTACTCTTGGTGGTCGGAGAAGATTTCTGAAGACAGCTAATATGACATATCACTGTCATGGGCTGAAAATATTTGTCAATCATATTCAAATCTGTAGTGACCACATTGGGAATGAAGCTCCGTAGAGTTGTTCAGTGCACTGCCCTGCGAACTGTATATAGCATCCCTGGCAGGAGCCATCTTACTCACCTCACAATCCTTCAAAGCAGCTGATGTTGCCTGTCCCTGGCAGATGTGAGATGAGACTGTGGGAGTCCCTGCAGACCATATTAAAGCTTTTAAGCTCTCTCTCAAATACAAATGGTAGGCCTTGGACAGCTTGACACAAGAGACTATGTCTAATAATCCTTGCCATGTCTGAACAGGCTCTCTGATACTTGGACAATCAGCACAGATGAAAGGGCTGTTAATACTTTCCCGTCATCATCATGGCAGCTTAGGTGACTTTATCCATAACGGCCCTGATCATTCCTAATTCCCCTTTCCCTCGTTGGGGGATGCTGTTCTCTTTGTTCTGTTTACCTGGCTCATCCTCTCTCCCTTTATTTTCTTTCCCTTCCTCCTTTCCCCAGCTCTCCACTCAAGCTCAGAGAAAAAGTCTTAGGGAAGAGACCTCAAATGACCATTATTTCTATTGAAACTCAGCCATTTGCCATCAGGCTTAAGCTTTTGTAGAAATCTGGGTTGCCCTCCTGCCCGCAACATTTCCCCTTTCTAATTCAGAAATGCTGAGTCTCCCATCACATTCTGGCCTTGGAACTAATTTCTGAGGAAGCAAGAGGACGATCTCCCAGGAGGGAAGGATAATTCTCATTTTCCCTTCTCACAAGCTCCACAAGTGGTCATCAGGTGAAAAGCTGCCAGGTCAGCACCAGCTCCCCGCCCCCTGCCCCATGCTAAGCCGCTTATCACTGCCACAGCGGCCAGCTTTATTAGCTTAACTTCTTGAAGGCACAGCTCCTGGATTGAGCTGGGAAAGACTGGGAAGTGACAGCCTCTTAGTCGAGAGAGAAAACTCTCTCACTGATGGGGAGAAATAGTTTAATGTGCCCTGGGGAGCTCCAGCAGAATGAGCCGAGGGTGTCCTCACCCATCTGGTGAACATGTGATATGACCTGCCTCCGGTGTCCACCGGATGCCCCAGCGGGGATGAATTGAATCACAAGGCATCCTGATTTATCCCTTTCCCCCTGTTCACCCGCCTGCCACCTTTGCCTCACTTTAACCTGCTTTACAACTTGCAATTTGTGGGTCAGTGTTTATTCCCATTTTCCCACATCAGACAGCTGTTTACTGGGCACCCACAGAGTATCAGGCTCTCATTCAAACCCCGGGAAATAGACCAAGAATCTACCCTTAAAGGAGCCCACACTCCAGAAAAGGAATTTGCCCCAAATTTTGTTATTAAGTTATAACTGATTTCAGGGCTTTCCGGGTGACTAGGAGAAGGAAATGGCAACCCACTCCAGTGTTCTTGTCTGGAGCATCCCAGGGACGGGAGAGCCTGGTGGGCTGCCGTCTATGGGGTCACACAGAGTTGGACACGACTGAAGTGACTTAGCAGCAGCAGCAGCAGTGGTAAAGAACCCGCCTGCCAACGTGGGAGATGTAAGAGATGTGGGTTCAGCCTCTGGGTTGGGAAGAGTCCCTAGAGGAAGGAATGACAGTCCATTCCAGACATTCTTGCCTGGGAATCCCATGGACTCAGGAGCCTGTGGGCTACAGTCCACGGGGTCTCATAGACTTGGACACAATTAAGCGACTGAGCACACAGGTGATTTATAATGCTGCGTTAGTATCAGGTGTACAGCAAAGTGAATCTGTTATCAGTTCAGTTCAGTTCAGTCACTTAGTGGTGTCTGACTCTCTGCGACCCCATGAATCGCAGCACCCCAGGCCTCCCTGTCCATTACCAACTCCCGGAGTTCACTCAGACTCACATCCATTGAGTCAGTGATGCCATCCAGCCATCTCATCCTCGGTCGTCCCCTTCTCCTCCTGCCCCCAATCCCTCCCAGCATCAGAGTCTTTTCCAATGAGTCAACTCTTCGCATGAGGTGGCCAAAGTACTGGAGTTTCAGCTTTAGCATCATTCCTTCCAAAGAAATCCCAGGGCTGATCTCCTTCAGAATGGACTGGTTCGATCTCCTTGCAGTCCAAGGGACTCTCAAGAGTCTTCTCCAACATCACACTTCAAAAGCATCAATTCTTCGGCTCTCAGCTTTCTTCACAGTTCAACTCTCACATTCATACATGACCACAGGAAAAACCATAGCCTTGACTAGACAGATATTTGTTGGCAAAGTAATGTCTCTGCTTTTCAATATTCTGTCTAGGTTGGTCATAACTTTTCTTCCAAGGAGAAAGTGTCTTTTAATTTCATGGCTGCAGTCACCATCTGCAGTGATTTTGGAGCCCAGAAAAGTAAAGTCTGACACTATTTCCACTGTTTCCCCATCTATTTCCCATGAAGTGATGGGACTGGATGCCATGATCTTCGTTTTCTGAATGTTGAGCTTTAAGCCAACTTTTTCACTNCACTAGCTTTGTTTGTAGTGATGCTTTCTAAGGCCCACTTGACTTCACATTCCAGGATGTCTGGCTCTAGCTGAGTGATCACACCATCGTGATTATCTTGGTCATGAAGATCTTTTTTGTATAGTTCTTCTGTGTATTCTTGCCACCTCTTCTTAATATCTTCTGCTTCTGTTAGGTCCATACCATTTCTGTCCTTTATTGAGCCCGTCTTTGCATGAAATGTTCTCTTGGTGTCTCTAATTTTCTTGAAGAGATCTCTGGTCTTTCCCACTCTGTTGTTTTCCTCTATTTCTTTGCATTGATCACGGAGGAAGGCTTTCTTATCTCTCCTTGCTATTCTTTGGAACTCTGCATTCAGATGCTTATATCTTTCCTTTTCTCCTTTGCTTTTCACTTCTCTTCTTTTCACAGCTATTTGTAAGGCCTCCCCAGACAGCCATTTTGCTTTTTTGCATTTCTTTTCCATGGGGATGGTCTTGATCCCTGTCTCCTGTACAATGTCACGAACCTCATTCCATAGTTCATCAGGCACTCTATCTATCAGATCTAGGCCCTTAAATCTATTTCTCACTTCCACTGTATAATCATAAGGGATTTGATTTAGGTCATACCTGAATGGTCTAGTGGTTTTCCCTACTTTCTTTAATTTAATTCTGAATTTGGCAATAAGGAGTTCATGATCTGAGCCACAGTCAGCTCCTGGTCTTGTTTTTGTTGAGTGTATAGAGCTTCTCCATCTTTGGCTGCAAAGAATATAATCAGTCTGATTTTGGTGTTGACCATCTGGTGATGTCCACGTGTAGAGCCTTCTCTCGTGTTGTTGGAAGTGGGTGTTTGCTATGACCAGTGCATTTTTTTTGGCAAAACTCTATTAGTCTTTGCCCTGCTTCATTCCATGTTATACATATACAAAAATCCACTCTTTTTAAGGTTCTTTTCCATATAGACCATTATAGAATATTGAGAAGAGATCCCTGTGCTACATAGTAGGTCCTTATTAGTTATCTATTTTATATATAGTAGTGTGTATACTATATATAAGCAAAGAGGAACTAAAGAGCCTCTTGATGAAAGTAAAAGAGGAGAGTGGAAAAGCTGGCTTAAAACTCAGCATTCAAAGAACTAAGATCATGGCATCCAGTCCCATCATCTCATGGAAAATAGATGAAGAAACAATGGAAACAGTGACAGACTTTATTTTGGGGAGCTCCAAAATCACTGCAGATGGTGACTGCAGCCATGAAATTAAAAGATGCTTGCTCCTGGGAAGGAAAGCTATGACCAACCTAGAAAGTATATTAAAAAGCAGAGACATTACTTTGCCAACAAAGGTTTGTCTGGTCAAAGCTATGGTTTTTCTAGTAGTCATGTATGGATGTGAGAGTTGGACCATAAAGAAAGCTGAGCATCACAGAATTGATGCTTTTGAACTGTGGTGTTGGAGAAGACTCTTGAGAGTCCCTTGGGCTGCAAGGAGATCAAACCAGTCAATCTTAGAGGAGATCAGTCCTAAATGTTCACTGGAAGGACTGATGCTGAAACTGAAGCTCCAATACTTTGGCCACCTGATGCAAAAAACTGACACATTAGGCAAGACCCTGATGCTGGGAAAGACTGGAGGCAGGAGGAGAAGGGGAGGACAGAGGATAAGATGATTGGATGGAGTCACCGACTTGATGGACATGAGTTTGAGCAAGCTCTGGGAATTGGTGATGGACAGGAAGGCCTGGTGTGCTGCAGTCCATGAGGTAGCAAAGAGTTGGACGTGACTGAGCTAAACTGAGTGTGTATATGTCAGTTTGTCCCTTTCTCCTTGGTAACCATAAATTTGGACACCTTCAGATATCCAAATTTAGATGTCTAGAAGGAGAAGAGGGCATCAGAGGATGAGATGGGATGGCATCACTGATGCAATGGACATGAACTTGGGCAAACATCAGGAGATAGTGAGAGACAAAGAGGCCTGATGTGCTACAGTCCACGGGGTTGCAAAGAGCCGGACATGACTGGACGACAAAAACAATAAATTTATATTCTCCATCTGTAACTCTATTCCTATTTTGTAGATAAGTTCATTTGTATCCTTTGTTTTTGAAGATTCCAAGTAAAAGTGACACCATGTGGTAACTGTCTTTCTCTGACTTCATTCAGATTCAGTATGATAATCTGTAGGTCTTTGTTGCTTCAAATGGCACTATTTCATTCATTTTTATGACTGTGTAACATTCCGTTTTATATATGTACCACATCCTCTTTATCCATCCCTCTGTTGTTGGACATCTAGGTTGCTTCCATCTCCTGAACTTTGTAAATAGTGTTTCAATGAACATCAGGGTGCATTCAGTTCAGTTCAGTTCAGTCGCTCAGTCGTGTCCGACTCTTTGCGACCCCATGAATCGCAGCACGCCAGGCCTCCCTGTCCATCACCATCTCCCGGAGTTCACTCAGACTCACGTCCATCGTGTTCGTGATGCCATCCAGCCATCTCATCCTCGGTCGTCCCCTTCTCCTCCTGCCCCCAATCCCTCCCAGCATCAGAGTCTTTTCCAATGAATCAACTCTTCGCACGAGGTGGCCAAAGTACTGGAGTTTCAGCTTCAGCATCATTCCTTCCAAAGAGTGCATACATCATTTCAAATTATGGTTTTCTCTGAATACATGGCCAGGAATGGGATTGTTGGATCATGTGCTAGCTGTATTTTTAGTTTTATTTTAGGATTTCCATACTGTTCTCCATACTGTTCATACTATTCTCCAAAGTGACTAGACCAGTTAACCTTTCCACCCACCAACAGTGTAGGAGTGTTCTCTTTTCTCCACACCCTCTCTAGCATTTATTGCTTGTAGATTTTTTGATGATGGCTATTCTGACTGGTGTGAAGTGATATCTCATTGTGGTTCTAATTTGCATTTCTCTAATAATTAGTGATGTTGAACATCTTTTCATGTGCTTTTAAAACATCTGTATGTCTTCTTTGGAACAATGTCTATTTAGATCTTCCAAAGGGCTCCCTTGTTTTAGAACATGATAATATTGGTAATAATTGATCATATTTAATATAAGTGCATTAAGTGCTTGCCTCCAGACCCTCTGCTAAACTCTTTATGTGCATCTTATGTGAAATCCCCCCAACAGCCTGAGAGATCTGGAGATTTTATGACTCATCTTAATTTTATATAGAAATGGAGGGTTTAAGATGCTGAGTAGTTTTTGCAAGATTATGGAGCTGGTGAAGATCCCAGTCTAAGAATGTGGGAATCCCCAGATGGTTCTGACCACACCCATGGGAGCCACGTTGGGTCATACGGTGGGTGTGGGGGTGGCTTGTGGGTCTCCGTCTGTGGCATTGAAGGAAGTTAGGAGAGGACTGGGGTATGAGGAGGCCCAGGGTGATCTCTGGATGCCTCCAGGCACTTACAGGTGGTTCCTGCCTCCTCTGTCCTGGGAGCTGGGAATCAGTGTCCACACAAAAATGGCCATGATGCTGCCTTCACCTCTCCCCTGGACACCTGATGGCCTTCCTGCACTTCCCCTTCCTGGGCCCACAGTGAATCCTCTAATCTATCCTCAAAGCATAGCCAGAATGATCTTTGCTAAACGCAGACTTCCCTGTTCAGAGTGAGCTGCCTTGCAGGGCCCTGCGCTCCGTCCTCTCCAGCCTCACTTTGTCCCACCCCCTCGCGTCTCCTGGCAGCTGCTGATTTACATTCCGTCTCCATAGATTTGCCCATTCTGGACATTTCATCTATTGGACTCATACAATCTTTCTCCTTTTGTGTCTGGCTTCTTTCTCTCACATGGCGTCATGCTTTCAAGGTGCATCCATGTGGAAGCATGCCATCACTTCATACTTGTTTTTGGTGGCGTAATATTCCACTGCACAGATATCCACACTTAATCTTCCATTCATCAGTTGATGGGCATTTGGGTTGTTTCTACCCTTTGGCTCTTATGAATGGTGCTGCTACAGACATTTGTGTACAAGCATCTGAGTACGTGTTTTTAATTCTTTTGAGTATTGATGAATAATTCTTTGGGTAATTGTGATGGTGGTTTGTGAATATGCACAATGCAGGAAGGGTTCCTGTGGACTCTGTTCTCCTTCTCCCTGCCTGCTACTGAGCAGGAGACCCTCTGGATCAGAGGAATGATGAATTCCTAGCCATACTGCACTTGACCCCTCCAAATTCCATTCAGTTCCATACCTACTATTGAGCTCCTAAGACACAAGTATCATGCCCAGCGTCTCAGAGAATAGAAAGGTCGTAATAAGTAGTGGGGTTTGAGAGAAGACTGAGAAGCAGAGATCTGGTCCCGCTCCAGCTCATAATTGTCTTCCTGGTGGCTTCTGATGGGACAAGCATATTTCTTTATTTCATCCACACTCTCTAGGACAGTATCTTTATTTACTCAGTTGTTCAGATCCTTCAGAGTACTTGCAGTTTCTACATAAGCCACTGATAGTGCAGTATAGAAGCTGATGAAAGGTAGAAGGAAAATGCCCTTCTCCGGGGGAGAGAAGGGAGTTGGGGGAGCACTCAGATGGGAAAAGGCCTTATCTACTTAGTAGGACCAATGAGGGCCTCAGGATGAAATTGATTTTGAGATGGAGCCAACCATTGATACTGATGAGACTATTGATAAAAGCAACTGTTTCTTGAAAGGTAATGAAGGGGATGAGAAAATCGGGAAAGGAAAGCAGAAAGGAGGGAGGAAGGAAGGAAATGGGGAAGAGCCACAGGGTGGAGGGGACCCACTGAGGACAGACATTGCCCAGTCCCTGGTCTTCCTGGAGCAAGGGGAGCACACCGGAAGTTCCTGCCTGGCTCAGGGCGGCACAGTCCCACCCACCAGCCCCTACAAGTGCTTGTGAGACCCATCCCCACCCCTCACTGGGCACAGGGTTCAGGCTAGAGGTGTCCGAGGTGCAGAGTGCCCAGTCCACTCTGGCAGGAAGCTACTCCTGGTCCCTGGTCTCCATCAGTAACCACCTCTCCCCGAGTAATTTATTTATCTATTCATTCTCCTTACCCAGATTTCCATAAACTCCTCCAACCCGTAGTGTATTCAGATGGAAATAAATGAGTTTAATTACTTAAAGTAAATTTGGAATTCAGGGGCGATTGCGCTCCATTTCTGCATGTGAGCCCAACCACAGGAGAAAGTGTAAAATATTCAAGCCTTTGAAAGATTGCAACCACTGGGCCTGGAAGACACTGGCATCCTGCCTCCTGCTCCCTGGCTGTGTTCCCGAGCTGGGGTGCAGGAGATTGGTGCCCCATGCTTGCCCAGCCCTGTCTGGGGAATGGGCAGCGAGACCGCCTCAGCCCACTCTCACCTCTTGCCTCTTCCTTGAGGACTCCGGGGATGCCCTGGACGGTTTCCACTTTAACCTCTCCAGCTGCTTGCTGGGGCAGCTGATAATTTCGCTTTGCACCCGATGATGCACGCGAGTGATCAGAAAATCTGTAACCAGAGGGGGAACCAGCTGCTAATGTCGTGATACCAGGACAGTTTGGGCGAGACTTCCAGGGAAGGGGAATTTACAATTTAAATAAGAAAAATAATAAACTCTAAACGAACAGACCAGGGACGGATGCTCCGGCTGTGGTGGGGGAGGGGGGTCTTCCTTGCTGAACCTTCTGTTCTGTGAGGCACTGAGCTGTCTTGAGTCTTGAGTGTGGCCGAAGGGGACTTGGAGGCCCTTGGAAGAAGGTGGGGAGGGGTCCCCTCCAGGGGAGAAGGGAGCCATGAGCTGCGGAGTAGCAGTCAGGACTATTGAGTAGAAGCCCTTTGGCATCAAGCCGTGGCCCAGGGTCGGGCCTGTCATGGCTTGGAGCATTTGCCTTGACGTTGCACCTGACCTGGCCAACCATGAATTTAGACCTAGATTCTCTGCCTCCAGAGTCAGCTCTTAACTGTCACGCCTTCCTGCCATTCCCTTAGGGACCCTCAGAGACCTCCCCAGCTTTGCCACCATCCCAGGAACCTTCTGGCCTGGTGCATCTGTCTTCATGAACTTTCCCCCTCTCCCTAGCTTCATGACTTGAGACGCTGTTTCCCTTTCCTAGATCCTCGGACACTCTGTGGGTCCCTGGGCCTGGGGAGCAGCGTCAGGTGCAGAGACTGCTCTGCAGAGACCAGGAGCACGTTCTCTCTAAGCTGAACCACAACGGAATACCCTAAGGTGGTGCTGGACCTCCTTGTTCTCCTTGCACACTCTGGGTTCTTCCAGCGGGACGGCTGTGCCTTCTGCCTGCTGACTCCCTTCAGCACAGACTCCCTCTGGAACTGGTCACCCACGCAGTCCCTCTCTCCGTGTCAAAACGTATCCCTCCTGAGCACCAGTTCTCAGACCGCTCACCTTGGCAGGTGAACTTCTGTTGAACTACAGTTGCCCCATAGTCCCTACCATGGACAGAGGAGCCTGGCAGGTTACAATCCTTGGGGTCACAAAGAGTCAGACATGACTGAGCAGTCAGACATGGCTAAACAATACACATGTGTGCACACACACACACACACAATCCCTACCACCTGCACATGAATGCTTACAGCGTCACAGTTCACATTTGCCAAAGGGTGGAAGCAGCCCACTGTCCATCCCCTGATCAATGGATAAACAAATTTGCTCTCTATCTGTACAGAGGAATATTTTTTAGCCATAAAAAAGAATGAAGCACTGATACATTCTATAATATACAGAAGCCTCGAAAACATTCTGCTAAGTAGAAAAAGTCAGGCACAAAAGGTCACATGTATTGTATGAATTCATTTCTATGCAATGTCTGGAATAAGTAATGCTATAGAGACGGAAAATAGACTGGACTGGTGGTTGCCTGAGGCTGGGGGGAAGGTGGGGACTGGGGAGTGACTGCTAATGGGTATGGGGTTTCCTTTGTGGGATGATGAAAGCGTTCGCCATTGCGCATGTGCTGACTGCAAATGAGTTCCCCTTTAAAATGGTTAAAGGGTGAATTTTATGTTGCGTGTGTGTGCATCTCTCATAACACCTATCCATCTAGAGCTATCTCTCTCTATACACAGGCATACTTTTCTACCTATCTATCTAGAAAGGAGGGTAATGGGAAGGCCAGACACGCGAGAACCACGTTTCCTTCTCCATCTCTCAGATATGCTCCATCCCTTTTCCTGAAACAGGAGCTTTCTTTTTCTTAGATCAGCACAGGCCTCCCCCACGCTGCCTCAGCCTCTCTCCTCTCCACTCCCCCAGGTCTGCTCATGATCACAAATGGCAGTTCTAAGAGTCTGTTGAGCCACACTCATCTTTCCTGAGGTCATTCGTAGAACAGGTATCCGAAGATTCATACCCTTCCCACCTGTTGTACTGGTTACCTGATGAGAGGGGCCCTGCTCACCTGGGATGTGTTCTAACTCAGCTCGGGACTGGAGGAGAGAAGTTAAGCTGTTATGCAGTGGTAGGTCACTTGAAGGCATGCAGTTGTCTTTCTTAGTGAAAGGAGGAAAGAGAAGACTTGAGAACAGCGCATCCCTCCCAAAATCCATTGCTATCTCATGTTAGATCCGTGTGTGATTGGGTTTCCAGGTGGTTGTAGTGGTTAAAAACAAACAAACAAACAAAAAACACTTGCCAATGCATAAGAGACATAATAGATGCGGGTTCGATCCCTGGGTTGGGAAGATCCCCTGGAGAAGGGCATGGCAACCCACTCCAGTGTCTTGCCTGGAGAATCCCATGGATAGAGGAGTCTGAAGGGCTACAGTCTACGGGGTCACAAAGAGTCAGACACGACTAAAGCAACTGAGCACAGCACGACTGTGTGTGAGTGATCCCATGGCAGGTGGATCCAGGCCCATCCCTCTCTGCTGCCGGTGCTCACCAGCATCTTCACCAGAAACCTCATTTCTGAAGCACTCCCGGAGCAGTTAACAGAGGAGGGCTGGAATGGATGGTGGACATCTGGAGGTTTATAACTGCAGGGAGATGCTACCTCCCTGGGTTGTCTTCAGAAATGTGTGGTGAAATTCGGGGTTGTTACATTGACTGGGGAGGGGGTGCTTTTGGAATTTAGAAAGAGATTGGGGACAATAAAAGTACAGCAATGAGCAGACAGACCCACACAATAATTAGTCCATTCCTACATGTCTGGAGCACATTTATTGATTAAAAAAAAAATCTAGATTCTACTACATGTCAAAGCTATGGTTTTTCCAATAGTCATGTAAGGATGTGACAGTTGGCCCATAAAGAAGGCTGAGTGCCCCCAAAGAATTGATGCTTTCAAATTGTGGTTTTGGAGAGGACTCCTGAGGGTCTCTTAGACTGCATGGAGATCAAACCAGTCAATATGAAAGGAAATCAAGCCTGAATATTCATTGGGAGGACTGATGCTGAAGCTCTAATCCTTTGGCCACCTGATGCAAAGAGCTGACTCATTCGAAAAGACACTGATCCAGGGAAAGATTGAAGGCAGAAGAAGAGGACGACAAAGGATGAGGTGTTTCGATGGTATCTCTGACTCAATGGACATGAATCTGAACAAACTCCTGGAGACAGTGGAGTACAAAAGAGCCTGGCGTGCTGAAGTCCATGGAGTAGTAGAGAATAGGACTTAGCAACATGTTTGATTTAATCACTGCCAAGGACTATCACGGCTATTTGCAAGGCCTCCCCAGACAGCCATTTTGATTTTTTGCATTTCTTTTCCATGGGGATGGTCTTGATCCCTGTCTACTGTACAATGTCACAAACCTCCGTCCATAGTTCATCAGGCACTCTACCTATCAGATCTAGTCCCTTAAATCTATTTCTCACTTCCACTGTATAATCATAAGGGATTTGATTGAGGTCATACCTGAATGGTCTAGTGGTTTTCCCTACTTTCTTCAATTTAAGTCTGAATTTGGCAATAAGGAGTTCATGATCTGAGCCACAGTCAGCTCCCGGTCTTGTTTTTGCTGACTGTATAGAGCTTCTCCATCCATGGCTGCAAAGAATATAATCAATCTGATTTTGGTGTTGACCATCTGGGGATGTCCATGTGTAGAGTCTTCTCTTGTGTTGTTGGAAGAGGGTGTTTGTTATGACAGGTGTGTTCTCTTGGCAAAACTCTATTAGCCTTTGCCCTCCTTCATTCCTCATTCCAAGGCCAAATTTGCCTGTTACTCCAGGTGTTTCTTGACTTCCTACTTTTGCATTCCAATCCCCTATAATGAAAAGGACATCTTTTTTGGGTGTTAGTTCTAAAAGGTCTTGTACGTCTTCATAGAACCATTCAACTTCAGCTTCTTCAGCGTTACTGGTTGGGGCATAGACTTAGCTTACTGTGATATTGAATGGTTTGCCTTGGAAACGAACAGAGATCATTATGTCGTTTTTGAGATTGCATCCAAGTACTGCATTTCAGACTCTTTTGTTGACTGTGATGGCTTCTCCATTTCTTCTAAAGGAATAAAAGAAGAGAAGCGAAAGCAAAGGAGAAAAGGAAAGATATAAGCATCTGAATGCAGAGTTCCAAAGAATAGCAAGAAGAGATAGGAAAGCCTTCCTCAGCAATCAATGCAGAGAAATAGAGGAAAACAATGGAATGGGAAAGACTAGAGATCTCTTCAAGAAAATCAGAGATATCCAGGGAACATTTCATGCAAAGATGGGCTCAATAAAGGACAGAAATGGTATGGACCTAACAGAAGCAGAAGATATTAAGAAGAGGTGGCAAGAATACACAGAAGAACTATACAAAAAAGATCTTCACGACCAAGATAATCACGATGGTGTGATCACTCACCTAGAGCCAGACATCCTGGAATGTGAAGTCAAGTGGTCCTTAGAAAGCATCACTACAAACAAAGCTAGTGGAGGTGATGGAATTCCAGTTGAGCTCTTTCAAATCCTGAAAGATGATGCTGTGACAGTGCTGCACTCAATATGCCAGCACATTTGGACAACTCAGCAGTGGCCACAGGACTGGAAAAGGTCAGTTTTCATTCCAATCCCAAAGAAAGGCAAGGCCAAAGAATGCTCAAACTACCGCACAATTGCACTCATCTCACACGCTAGTAAAGTAATGCTCAAAATTCTCCAAGCCAGGCTTCAGCATACGTGAACCGTGAACTTCCTGATGTTCAAGCTGGTTTTAGAAAAGGCAGAGGAACCAGAGATCAAATTGCCAACATCCACTGGATCATTGAAAAAACAAGAGT